>JAPYKE020000397.1:600000-1178469 GCA_028554795.2 Sinohyriopsis cumingii
CTATTTAAAAATAACCTTGTATATCTTAGGTGCTGTTAAAAGAACTTTTTATTCCCTTTATTTTGATATATGATTGATGGGTGTAATTTAGGCTCTAGAGTATACAGTTTGGGCTCACTTAAGATGTGCTCATTTAAAAAAAAACTGCTAGCTCCGCATGGTCATTTTCACTTCCTGGACTTCAGAGGTAAATTGTAGAAAAAAGAGCAGATAACGTTTTTAACTTTTCAGATATTTTGTACTTGGTTCATTGCACTTTCAGTAAATGCTATTGTCTACTTCAGCAAAATTCGGTTTCCCTATTTTAATAATTGCTAAAGTTAGTGTACTTTTGATTAATTCTGGTTAATTTGTCAAGCACAGGGGAGCATCCATTTTGTTGTACCGTGTGCTTAGATCATGTACAATTTCCACAAGTACAGTATCCAAAGAAATGTCAGCCACATTACATAAAAGTAACATAGAGGTATGCCAACATTATCTCCATTGTGCATGTTACAAATGCAAACAACTTCACCTTGCCTACGTCACTCTCTCAAAAGTTCAAAATAACTGGTGAGCGCCCCCATAAAGAGCATTAGGGTGTATACCCATGGAGTTATATTTATTGCTGTCTGTATTAATATTGGCTCATTTAGTTTATATTCACTAAATTTTAGAACTGTGTCTTTCTTTCCAAAATAGGCTCTAATTAAGAGGTTGCAGGTAGGCTTGAGAAGAGTTAGGTCCCTTGTCTTTGTACACAATTTGGCATTGACTAATGGCAATTAGAAACCTCTGTGTGTACTTGTTTTTAAAACATATTGCATTAATTTCACCTTTCTCAAGGAAGACGATATCAGTTATTCTTTGAACTGGTAATAATATGGGTATTTTTTCTTTCTTTTTAATTGTCAAATAAAACTATATGGACAAAGATGTAAAATAAAACACAACAAAATTCATTGTCATGGCGTTTAATATTTTTTTTATTTTCAGATAAAAAATTCTATAGTATCATATGGTCTTGATATGTCACAAATATTTCACAGTAAATTAACAGATCAAGAATTAATTACATTTAAAAGATCTTTAGTTCGACATACACAAGTCATCAGCAAGTGTCACATTTGGGCAGGCTCACATGACCGACATGGTTATGGAATAATTTTTGTAACCTTTCGTGGGTAAAGAAAGACTGTTTTGGCCTACTGACTAAATTTTTATGTAGAAACTATGGTAAACTCACTACCATCTTAGTGTGAGGTATCGCATAGATCCCACACAAAAACATGTATAAATCCTGATCATTTATCACTTGAAAAAAAAGAGCAAACATGGCTAGAAAATCATGTAAAGCCAATGGTGAATGCCAAGGTCATAGGGGCTATGGGAGGTGTGTACTGTGATAGTCAGGTAAATTTAATATTGGTTAAATGGTGTTAATTTAACGGATTTAATGTGTATGAATGTTCGTTGGTTACAAAATTATTTATTGAATTGGCAAACATTGAATTTTGTATAAGTTTTCTGTTGCATTTTTGTTTGCGTTTGATGTAGCGTCTATACTTATATTGACGACTCGATTTCCTCTCCCTATCTTTTACTGTTCTTTGATCTCGTTCTACCATGTGCTGAAATACTGGATCAGATTTATTAGAAACAATTCCACGACACTTGGCCAGTAGGAGTGTAGACTTTCCTGTACCATACACAGATTTATTAGAAACAATTCCACGAGACTTGGCCAGTATGAGTGTAGACTTTCCTGTACCATACACAGATTTATTAGAAACAATTCCACGAGACTTGGCCAGTATGAGTGTAGACATTCCTGTACCATACACAGATTTATTAGAAACAATTCCACGAGACTTGGCCAGTATGAGTGTAGACTTTCCTGTACCATACACAGATTTATTAGAAACAATTCCACGAGACTTGGCCAGTATGAGTGTAGACTTTCCTGTACCATACACAGATTTATTAGAAACAATTCCATGAGACTTGGCCAGTATGAGTGTAGACTTTCCTGTACCATACACAGATTTATTAGAAACAATTTAAACATTTAACTCTTTCTTCTGATGATATTGAAAAGCTTGAATCGGTACTAAGACATTTTGTCCCAGATGTCAAGCTAAGTAAAATTTCACGCCTTCTAAACACAAATAAATGTGAAAGCTTGCACAATAGGATTTTTACATATGCACCTAAGACATCAGTATGGAGCAGAAATTTTGATGCATTATGTCATTCAGCCCTTCATAGCTCTGTGTATGGTACAGGAAAGTCTACACTCATACTGGCCAAGTCTCGTGGAATTGTTTCTAATAAATCTGTGTATGGTACAGGAAAGTCTACACTCATACAGGCCAAGTCTCGTGGAATTGTTTCTAATAAATCTGTGTAAGGTACAGGAAAGTCTACACTCATACTGGCCATGTCTCGTGGAATTGTTTCTAATAGCTCTGTGTATGGTACAGGAAAGTCTGCACTCATACTGGCCAAGTCTCGTGGAATTGTTTCTAATAGCTCTGTGTATGGTACAGGAAAGTCTACACTCATACTGGCCAAGTCTCGTGGAATTGTTTCTAATAAATCTGTGTATGGTACAGGAAAGTCTACACTCATACTGGCCAAGTCTCGTGGAATTGTTTCTAATAAATCTGTGTATGGTACAGGAAAGTCTACACTCATACTGGCCAAGTCTCGTGGAATTGTTTCTAATAAATCTGTGTATGGTACAGGAAAGTCTACACTCATACTGGCCAAGTCTCGTGGAATTGTTTCTAATAAATCTGTGTATGGTACAGGAAAGTCTACACTCATACTGGCCAAGTCTCGTGGAATTGTTTCTAATAAATCTGTGTATGGTACAGGAAAGTCTACACTCATACTGGCCAAGTCTCGTGGAATTGTTTCTAATAAATCTGTGTATGGTACAGGAAAGTCTACACTCATACTGGCCATGTCTCGTGGAATTGTTTCTAATAGCTCTGTGTATGGTACAGGAAAGTCTACACTCATACTGGCCAAGTCTCGTGGAATTGTTTCTAATAAATCTGTGTATGGTACAGGAAAGTCTACACTCATACTGGCCAAGTCTCGTGGAATTGTTTCTAATAAATCTGTGTATGGTACAGGAAAGTCTACACTCATACTGGCCAAGTCTCGTGGAATTGTTTCTAATAAATCTGTGTATGGTACAGGAAAGTCTACACTCACACTGGCCAAGTCTCGTGGAATTGTTTCTAATAAATCTGTGTATGGTACAGGAAAGTCTACACTCACACTGGCCAAGTCTCGTGGAATTGTTTCTAATAAATCTGTGTATGGTACAGGAAAGTCTACACTCACACTGGCCATGTCTCGTGGAATTGTTTCTAATAGCTCTGTGTATGGTACAGGAAAGTCTACACTCATACTGGCCAAGTCTCGTGGAATTGTTTCTAATAAATCTGTGTATGGTACAGGAAAGTCTACACTCATACTGGCCATGTCTCGTGGAATTGTTTCTAATAAATCTGTGTATGGTACAGGGAAGTCTACACTCACACTGGCCAAGTCTCGTGGAATTGTTTCTAATAAATCTGTGTATGATACAGGGAAGTCTACACTCACACTGGCCAAGTCTCGTGGAATTGTTTCTAATACATCTGTGTATGGTACAGGAAAGTCTACACTCACACTGGCCAAGTCTCGTGGAATTGTTTCTAATAAATCTGTGTATGGTACAGGAAAGTCTACACTCACACTGGCCAAGTTTCGTGGAATTGTTTCTAATAAATCTGTGTATGGTACAGGAAAGTCTACACTCACACTGGCCAAGTCTCGTGGAATTGTTTCTAATAGCTCTGTGTATGGTACAGGAAAGTCTACACTCATACTGGCCAAGTCTCGTGGAATTGTTTCTAATAAATCTGTGTATGGTACAGGAAAGTCTACACTCATACTGGCCAAGTCTCGTGGAATTGTTTCTAATAAATCTGTGTATGGTACAGGAAAGTCTACACTCATACTGGCCAAGTCTCGTGGAATTGTTTCTAATAAATCTGTGTATGGTACAGGAAAGTCTACACTCATACTGGCCAAGTCTCGTGGAATTGTTTCTAATAAATCTGTGTATGGTACAGGAAAGTCTACACTCACACTGGCCAAGTCTCGTGGAATTGTTTCTAATAAATCTGTGTATGGTACAGGAAAGTCTACACTCATACTGGCCAAGTCTCGTGGAATTGTTTCTAATAAATCTGTGTATGGTACAGGAAAGTCTACACTCACACTGGCCAAGTCTCGTGGAATTGTTTCTAATAAATCTGTGTATGGTACAGGAAAGTCTACACTCACACTGGCCAAGTCTCGTGGAATTGTTTCTAATAAATCTGTGTATGGTACAGGAAAGTGTACACTCATACTGGCCAAGTCTCGTGGAATTGTTTCTAATAAATCTGTGTATGGTACAGGAAAGTCTACACTTACATTTATTAGAAACAATTCCACGAGACTTGGCCTGTATGAGTGTAGACTTTCCTGTACCATACACAGATTTATTAGAAACAATTCCACGAGACTTGGCCAGTATGAGTGTAGACTTTCCTGTACCATACACAGAGCTATGAAGGGCTGAATGACATAATGCATCAAAATTTCTGCTCCATACTGATGTCTTAGGTGCATATGTAAAAATCCTATTGTGCAAGCTTTCACATTTATTTGTGTTTAGAAGGCGTGAAATTTTACTTAGCTTGACATCTGGGACAAAATGTCTTAGTACCGATTCAAGCTTTTCAATATCATCAGAAGAAAGAGTTAAATGTTTACCATATGGCAGAAATTTTGATGAATAGGATGCTAAATGGGCAAGGCAGACTAAGGATGTTTTTCGACAATTTCCATGCTTATTACTGAAACACTGGATAATATTTTGGACGGCTACCTTTGCCTTTGCCATAAATGCTTCTTCAGAACTGAAATGTTGTTGTATGCGTACAAGCTCAAAATGTACTCTTCTCCTGATAGCAGTTGCCAATTTTTGTTGAAAGAGTTGTTTGTCCTTACCAGGGAAGGGACCAATTAAATGTACATTTTTAACATGTTTTTGAAGTGTGCGCATTGCATGCACATAACATGTAAATTGTCGTATGGGTCTCTTAACTTTAGCCGAATGTTCCCGGACAGTCTTTTCAAGCTGATCGCTCACATCACAAGTTAAAGAATCAATCTTTAGTATGTTTAACAGTTCAAGCTTATTTATATTTTCCTTTGCTAATTTGGTTTCTGTGGAGGACATCGAATCTTCTGTGCGATGATGTTTTTTGCAGTTTAAGTGTATGCATTTTTCCCCCACATATTTTGTTTGTAATGGGCACACAGAGGGGAAGTTTTCTGCTTGTAGAATGTTCCATGACTATAGCCACAGACTGTGTGGCAGATTCCCCCCCCCCCACTCTGTGGTCTGTGGTTGTATGCAGTGTCTGTCTGTACATGAATGCCTTTGTATGTTAACTGATTAACCTCATGAACAAATTTTTGATTTACCACTAAAGCATATTCATTGACAGTTATTACAGTACTAGACAGTTCATTAGGTTTCTTGTATAAATAGCCAGAAGAAGGAGGTTGAATGTTCAGACATGATATGATAAATCTTAGGTCAGTCACTCCAACTTTGGTCTTGTAGCAAGAAAGTGCCAACATCTCATTTAAATTTCCCGTGACTGGGCCTCTCTTTCTCTGTCCTGGGCACTTTTCTGGAAAGGCAGCCTGTTCTGCTTCCTGAAGATTGCAGTTTGTACATTTAATGGTCAAAAAAGCACATAGTCCTTGAGTTTTGCTTGCATACATCTGTGGACTGTATCGCTTGCAACTTCCAACTCTGTCATGCATTATGTGCAACTTTTCCAATATAATATTAAGTTTTTGTATGTTAATTATTATATTTCCATTGATGTTGTCCACACCGGTTGCCTCCTCATGTGACCCAACAATGAAGTTCTCTTCATTTTTTCTCTCCTTTTCAGGGCGAAGCTTGGATGGCACTTGATTAGGGCCACAAGATGATAGGGACTCTTCATAAACATCTAATCTTGGCCGCTTTATTAATGGAGATGCAGAGCCAGATTGCAACCTAGAGCCTGGTTGGCCACTCTTGGCTATCTGTACACCATAGTTCCATGGTTGACTCTGTTGTGCGAACTGTTGTGGACGCTTTGCTCTTTTCATAGGTCTTCCTGCAGCCATGTTTTCTTAGGAAGTAGCTAATGTAGGTTGATGTAGTATTAGTGACGTCATGGTTACCAATTGTTCTTGGTTGTGATGGATCTTAGGCAAGATGTGACATCATTGTCAGGCTGGGGCTTGAAATTTTTAGGAAGCAACACCCCCCCCCCCCCCGTATAAAAGTCTGCATGTTTGGAGGTTTTTAATTTGTGTGACCATATAATGCAGTAAACATATTTCATTTTCATTGTAATCAGTTGTGTATGTAATCAGCAATCACATTCATTGTCCATGGAATGGTCTCACCAGGAGTTAATTCCCCCTGACTTTTCATTTCAATTCTTTGGCATACAAAGCATTGGTAGGGATTTAAATTAGGTTACTAGTAACAAAGAAAAAGTAATTATTTACCAAAAATATACATTTTTGTCTACTGTCATGAAGTTATAGCATCAAGGACTTATTTTTATTAATCCAATGCTGGACAATTTTTGCACTATTGTCTCAAACTATATGGACTTTTCCCCACTTTTCTCTCTTGATTTCAATGTAAACATGACTAAAGTATGGTATGCAACTTGGGAAATGATCAGAATACATCATTTAATGTTGGAATTGAAAAATAAAACAAATAATTCATATGTATTTTACTCTTGAATATCTTTCTTTCATGTACAAATTACAGCATTTCCTGGTGACGTTAGAATACAGTTTTGACGTCATGAAACTACATTCAAGCTACTTCAGAGGGGTATAGTAAATTAATTATGTGGTTGTCATTTTGGAAGTAAATACCATGTATCATATATCAAAATCTTTGAAATTGAATACAGAATACGACACATTTTCTATAAGTTGACACACATTTTCATTGGTTCTTTAAGGTGGCGCTCTACAGTTTCGTATTTTGCATAGGGTTAGAATTGTAAAGAAAAAAGAATTTCCCATTATTTCTTCACTGGTTATACTGGCAATTTAAAAATAACCTTGTATATCTTAGGTGCTGTTAACAGAACTTTTAATTCCTTTTATTTTAATATATGATTGATGGGTGTAATTTAGGTTCTAGATATGCAGCTTGAGATCACTTAAGATGTGCTCATTTAAAAAAAACTGCTAGCTCCGCATGGTCATTTTCACTTCCTGGACTTCAGAGGTAAATTGTAGAAAAAAGAGCAGATAACGTTTTTAACTTTTCAGATATTTTGTACTTGGTTCATTGCACTTTCAGTAAATGCTATTGTCTACTTCAGTAAAATTCGGTTTCCCTATTTTAATAATTGCTAAAGTTAGTGTACTTTTGATTAATTCTGGTTAATTTGTCAAGCACAGGGGAGCATCCATTTTGTTGTACCGTGTGCTTAGATCATGTACAATTTCCACAAGTACAGTATCCAAAGAAATGTCAGCCACATTACATAAAAGTAACATAGAGGTATGCCAACATTATCTCCGTTGTGCATGTTACAAATGTTAACAACTTCACCTTACCTACGTCACTCTCTCAAAAGTTCAAAAAAAACTGGTGAGCGCCCCCATATCTCAAACAATAAATATCAGCAACACCAACATTAAATTCACACAATCAGTACGAAACCTAGGTGTTACTCTGGACAGTACTCTCACATTGCACCAACATGTCATGAATATATGCAAGGCTGCATATCTTGAGCTGAGACGCATCAGCTCCATTCGCAAATATCTTTCAGTTCATGCCACTAAAACACTTGTGTGTTCATTAGTACTTTCAAGACTGGATTATTGTAACTCAGTTCTGCCTGGTTCATCTTAATATCTGCTCTAGAAACTTCAAAACGTTCAACACACAGCTGCTCAGATCATACTTAAAGTACCACGACCAGAGCACACCTCCCCGCTGCTCTGTACCCTACACTGGCTATCCATTCGATCCAGAATCAAACACAAAATTTGTTCTCTATGCTACGTTTCACTGTCAGACTCTAGTCCAACATACCTATCCGACCTCACCCATGTGTACACACCATCAAGATACTTACGCCCCTCTTCTGACAATCGTATACTCATTATTCCCACTATGAAAACAAAGTCATATGGACAGCGTTCGTTTGCATACCAGGGCCCAGCAACGTGGAATGAATTGCCCACTGAACTTAGACACAAAGACACAGTGATTACATTCAAGAGTGCTCTCAAAACTCACTTATTTCGACTACAAGAACAAACTTAAAGACCTAATACTGTTTCCTACCTTAAATATTCTCAGCATGTTTTTTTTCAAATCTTTTTATTTTTTCTAATTTCATGGTGTTTATTTTTGTAATCATATCATCATATGTTTTTTATCTTATAGGTGTTGTCTAATGTTGTAAAGCGCTTAGAGCTTCTAAAGATTAGGCGCTAAACAAAGTCCTCATTATTAATAATAATATTATGAAAGTGCAATGAACGAATTACCAATTATATAAACTGTACAAAAAACTATTGGACCTTTTTAAACCTATTTATCTCTTAATACAGGAAGTGAAAATGAACAAGCGGATCCAGTTGTTTTTTGTATGGGTGCACATCCTCTAAGGCCAAGATATATACTCTATAAACCATATTGCACCAATTAATCATACATCAAAATAAAGAAAATTAAACGTTATTTTAACATTGCCTATAATATGCAAGGTCCTTTTTAAATATAGTATAACCAGACAGGAAAACAAGGGAAATTATATTTATTTTAAAATCTAACTCTGTGCAAAAGTGAAAACTGTAGAGTGAGAACATAGAAGATTAGAATTTCAGGCCATTGTGGTATATCGGGTTCTACTTGTTTATCAATCTAGCAGTGTCGGTGACACTTTCATGACAAAGCGGAGCAACGCAACAGCTAGCACGCCATCGTCGGAAAAGCAAGCAGTGAGTCACATAGCAGTGTGGTACGATTAAATAAATATTATAACAGTTAAAATGTATACCTAACAATCCTACATTACCGCCTTCTATTGTATTGTTTTCAACTGAAGCTGTCGTCCTAATATTAAAACAGTCAGTGGAATATATTTTTCGCTTCGTGAGATTATGTGTCGCTTCATTTACGTTGCTATATTAGCAAGATAATCCTACCTCATGTAAGCCGTGTATCTTGAATACACAGATTTATCCAAAGATGGTACACGACTAGTATGTCTGTGGCAGAGTGGGTTAGACGGTCTATGTAATGGGAATGTCTCTTAATTTGGAAGTTCAGGGTTCAATCCCAATCGGCAACAATGTTTGTTGGAGGTGTAACAGTGTCTTTTTTATAGTTAAATGAGCTCTATGTTAGCCAACATCTAAACAAACCTTTAATTATATCAAATATGTGTGTGTGTGCTGCAGTTAAATGAATAGGTGGTGACCTACCATCTCAGCCTGCTTCAATTTTTTGATGTCCCTGCAGTACACTTTAATGATAAGCTGCATTCTCCTCCTCAAAAGATCCCACTTACGTAAAAGTGAGGGCGTGAACCTACAACATATGTAAGCAAATGACGATTACATGAAATATCATTGTTATTAAAAGCCTATATTTTCTTTTAGTAGTGAGATTATAAAGGATGTATGATATTGAATGTACGCCTGAAATATTTTGAAGCAGGAGGCGTGTTAAATAGATAAGGTCAACCGAGGACCACTGGTCATCGTTTCTCAAGTATGATGTCATTAAGCAAATAACATTTTCACGAAATGTCCAGGTTTATTTTTCTCAAATCAAACTGGTTTGAACCTACCTAAAAGTATTTAGTTTATCCTACACGTACAAACGTTTTTTCATATGTTTACTACCATACACATGCATGTCCACATATATGTACGTATGTATGTATGTATGTATGTATGTATGTGTGCGTGCGTGCGTATGCATGTATGTATGTATGTACGTATGTATGTATGAGCATGGATGGTTGGATGGATGAATGGTGAGATTCAAATGATTAATTTTATTTAATTATTCTAGAAATTTAAGGATTCAAATATCAGTCACTTTATATTTTCCAGAGAACAGCATATAAAATTATGACACATTAGAATCCAATAAAAAATTAAACACACACATATGTTCCTTCTTTATGAGATCCTTTTCTATCTCGAGCTTTTCTGCGCTAGATTCGCTTGTAATGTCAGTATCATTTTCTCTCACTTCTCGGGTAGTGCCAGGCTTACATTTAGCAAAAGCTGCGGCTTTGATTACATCAAGCAATATTTTAATTGGTGGGGTCACGACTGGAAAAAAAATTGAGAAAGGTTATTATATTTTTCCATCAAATATACTAATTATTGCAATTGTTTGAGATCATTTTCCTTGAAACATCAACGGATTAATCAAGTGATTTACTATAATGAGAAATTTATTTCCGAGTATTACATAAAATGCAATTTAAGGAATAATGACATTGTCATCAAAATCAGCAAAAGCTAACGGTCTCTATGCCGGTGGAATATCACGAAATCGCAGATTATTTTTCCTAAGTAGAAGCTTCAGAAAAAAGGAATTACCTTGCTTTTCACTGATTTGTATGACATCAAGCAGGAGCTTTGTACAAACTGACTGGTATTGTTCAGCTTGAATAATTCCCTTGTATAGCTTGGTGGCTAATGTGTTGAATAATTTCACTTGGTTAAAGCTGGAATGAACAAATAAAATTAATAGTTACCGTAAGGCCTCATGTACTCGCACCATTCTAGGGAATAGATTTACCAGACTAGTCCAACATAATGCATGCTAATTAATACCTGCACCATTCGCTGGGTTATTATATTTATAAATTGGCAATGATTAGGAACCATCCGTTATAATTATATATCAAAGTTTAATGTCTTATATAGTAAAGTTAAATTACATGTAAGACACGTACAGGCAATAAAGCACTGACTCTGTTTCTTGCATAACAGAAATGTTTAAATACTTAAATAATTTTGGAAAAGAGTAAATATTATAAACATATATATATATATATATATATATATATATATATATATATATATATATATATATATATATATATATATATATATATATATATGATAATAATTAGGATATTAACACTACATACAGGAGTTTCTTTCATTCATATAAATAAACTGTTATATCTCAATTTATATATTTGAGGTCATTTTAAACAGGAAAACAGCCCCCATGACCTTTTCCTCACCTCACATACGCACGCATGTAAACCCACACGCAAAACACTAATATCAGGTGCCCATGCCAGAGGAAAACTTAAGCGAGGTACAAGATTTCAACAAAGAACAGTAGCGAAACCAAATTTGTATTATCATATTCGTGTAATAAATTCCATATAGGTTACTAATTCTGACACAGCAATGACACGTGTAAATTGCGAGCACTGGACATATACATCCACGTTTACATTTCTATGCTCACTGTTCACTGACCAAGATCAATATTGACATAATGCTCATGCTGAAAAGACCTACAACTATTTTTGGAATTGTATTACAGAACTTATGCACATGAGTGGAATCCCGTAAATGACTTTCTCAGTGCAGCAGTTACCAGAAACTCTCAGCAGCCTGGTCGCAAACCGATCAATATTAATACAGACTTAATTTAGCTCTGTGATATGCGTTAGTGAAACAGTACCAACGCACATGTATTGATGTATCAAATCAAGCAAACTATTATCATATTTCTTTGTGCCGTTACATTCTCAAAGAGGAAATAATAATTTCTTGATTTAACCAAGAAATGTAGTATTCTGACGCGCCTATTATTTTCAAAGCGGAATTTGGTATTTCTTCTGTTTATTAAAAATTGAAAGTTTTTGATGTGAAATACTATCCAAATTATTGTTGGGTGAAGTCTTATCAATATTTGAGGCGTAGAGTTAGTATTCCATGACTATGTACACTTACCACTAAACAAACCATGTATGCATGTGTATAATACACAATGGAATAGTAATTCAAAATGGAATAGTTTATCATGTTTACTTACTAAAGGAAGAGTGTGCCTGTACTTTCCCCATTCTTTCACCTTTAATTATGAGTTCGTTCATTTGTTGACCGCTCCGGTGGCCTAGTGGTTAGAGCGTCCGACTCGGATTCGGGATGTCGTGGGTTCGATCCCCGGCCGAGTCATTTAAAGACTTACAAAAATGGTACTAACAGCTGCCTCGCTTGGCGCTCAGTATTAAGAGGTTAGTGTTAGGACTGGTGGGCCTGGTGTCAGGATAATGTGACTGGGTGGGACATCATGCTACATGTCTGTGGCATGATGCCCCAGTGCTAGACATCACTATAAACTGCCACACTGCAGACATCGTAGTGATATGACTGAAAAATTGTTAAAGCTACGTTAAAAATCCAAATCGCACACAACACACTTGTTCATTTGTTAAGAGTTCTCTGTGTGCTAACCGGTTTTTTATACTTGGTCAAGACATCGCACGTTCGAACAAAACTTGGTGAAAAAAAAAATATTTTTTCTTGAATAACTGAGTATATGTTGAAGCTTAGGCTGGTTATACATAATAATCAAAGTCATTATCATATGAGGTTGATATCAATTACAACTGTGAGACTAATTTGGTCTGAAGAACCTCTGAGCCTTTTAATCTGTCACGTGGCATGTGAGGGGCTCATCTGGGGTTGCAAATTCGAACTGTTTTAATTGACACTGACTATACACGTCTGTTGACAGTAAGAAAAGCATATATAAGAGCTTACAATCAGCAGAATCTTTAAATCTCAAACGATATACTAATCGATGAGCACAACATGAGTGCACATTTTTTCTTTTTATATCAAACATACATAATAAAGGTATCCACACTCACCACCATTCAGAGGCTATAGGGGTTGATGTATAACACCACAAAAGTGGAGCAGTGCCGCACTCACAGGGAGAAGTTCTCAGAAGCTATAGCCCCAATCATGTTAGCAACAACTGTCGGGAAAATTTAGAATCACTCCAAGACTATTGATATTCATATATACTTAAGTTTGGTAATATTATACTGCTACCATCCTCAATAATAGGTCATTGAGATAATTCGGGTAAACACCATCTTGAAAGATACTTTATTTAGCCTTGCAATGAAATTTTATGATAATTTGTAAAAGAACCAGCCTACTTATTTGCATAAATCATGATTTGAATTCGAATTACCATGACACAAAAATATGACTGGTCGCCTGATGGATTCCATAAAACTATCATTTGGATTTTGACCTCATTATCCATGTACTACCTAACACATAATATTAAAAGATGGTGATTGGAAATATTTACCACGTAGATAATGATGTGTGTATACAAAAAGTTCAATGGCACTAAGATTCAGTAAAGAAAAAGGGGTATGCCCTGAAATCTGCGAACTACGTGGCAGAAACATGTCATTATGAATACAGTAAATCACATTTGTTAGCCTTACGTGGTGGTCTCAGTGCTCCACAATACGTTAAATGTGGTATGGGAGAAGAGTCACATGATCAGTTTTGCTGACCATGCTGATCTCTGTGCGACTATTATCGCGCATGCAGGAGAAGTCTCACCTAACCTATGATTGTACAAACACCCAACGACGAACGAAGTCAATGAAATAATCGCAAGAATTGCAGTTTCTGGTCCTGGTAAAATAAAACTACAAAGCGTTCTCAATTAGGCAATAAGCACAGTATTAGGCAGAGATTCCTACATGAGCGAAGAGAGCTGAAATAGCACGGGTGGCATTGCAGATTCCATTGCCACTGCGGCTGCTGAAAAGTAAGACAACTGCAAGTACCCAAGTTTGGGTTACATTATTGGAAATTTATCATGATTGAATAAAACCCAGGTAAACAACGTGGTTAAAACTTCTTTCAAAGATGCAATTAGGAATCATATCGTTACAGCGCATGGTTACCTACGCGGTTAATATAGGAATTTTTCTTCATGTAAATCTGCTTATGCCACTTAACTGTAACAGTGATGATGTGTTTTAAACCATAATCCCGTGGATTCAGAGTGCTTCTTGTGTGATCTAAATCGCAGAGACACAGATACCATCAGTTATGAAATTGATACAACATATGCACGGAGTCTTCTGACACTAGAACAATTCACTAAAAGAAGGGTTAAGATGAACTCCAGAAAGATTTGTGGAAGTTCAACTATGTTCCTGTTAAATCCGTTTCACATATCGAGTTGCATTCGACGCCAGTGTGTATTCTGCAGCAAGCAGCATGGCAATGTGGAAAACTATGACAATCGATATTTTGAATATGACTTCTTGTCTCCTCTTCATCCCATTGGTAACAATAAAAATCAAGATAGAGAAAATACATACAGCCCCTGGACTTAGTATTGTTTCACGATCCATTGTCAGGGTATCACTATGTGTTAATAAAAGATTTTCCACGAATATCGTACTGGCATAGTAAGTATGACGGTAGGAAATTTCAATCTACACACTGCATATATGTATATAGCGCTCAACAGCTGCTTCATAAGCATACCTTTTACCGTTATGGAATCAGTGCAAAGTTACAACAAACGATTATGTAAAGACCTAGCAAAAATATAATGAACTTTGCATCAGTACACATTGTTACGTGTCTATGCTCTTAAAATAAGTAACAGAAAAGAGTGAAGGCAACAAGTTTTGTAACATTTAACAAATAAGTTATTTCCCTAGAATACAAAGTGAAAAATGAGAAAAATGAACTTACGGTTTTTTAACTAAATCCGAAAAAATCTAAGAATTAAGAAACACGAATTTCTGATATTATCCAACCATACCCAAAAACCGCAACAGTTGCTTATTATTGATAGGCGCAGGGAATTCAGAGATAGCCTTGAAATTCGCACCAATAGGTTTAACTTGTCCATGTTCCATAATATGTCCTAGAAATGTTACACAAGTCGTGCAAAAGTCAATTTTGGAAAAATTGATTGTCAGACTTGCATCATTGAATCTGTCTAAGAATTTCCGAAATTGTCGCTAAATGTGCTTTCCAGGTGTCATTGTAGATTATGACTTCAGCGATGTAAGCAGCACAATTATCTAGACCAGACGTAATCATGTTCATTAAACGTTGAAAAGCACTTGGCAAACCCTTCATCCCAAACGGCATCAACTTATATTGATAAAGTCCATCTGGAGTCATGAATGCCGAAATTTCCTTTGCCCTTCCGTCAATGGATTTTGCCAAACTCCTTTCAGAAGGTCAAATTTGGTGACATACTTTGCATTTCCAAATTTTTCAATGCAGTAATCCATTCTTGGCAATGAAAATTAATCGGTTTTAGTCACCCTGTTCACCTTTCTATAATCAGTGCACATGCGGAAAGTATTATCTGGCTTTGGAATAAGTATACATGGTGAACTCCAGTGACAGAAAATACTGTATTTCCTTTTTCAAGTATTCCTGTTTGCAAGGGTTCATCCTGCACTGGTGTTGTTTCACAGGTGTGGAATTTACAATTCCAACGTCATGGTAAATTGTGTTTGTTATGACCATCTGGAAATATGTGGTCATATTCAAGTAACAGCTATTTAAGTTCATTCCTTTCTTGTTGCTGCAAATGTGAAAGGTTTTGGTCCAGATCATTCATAATTGCTGAATTCCGAAGATTTGTTACTCAAAAATCAGTAGAATCCGAGTGCATTCCTTCGCTTAAATTCTCAATGAGTGGGACAGGTATAACTAAATTAATTGCATAATTAACCTGGCTATTGGTTCCAACATAATGGGAATCCTTTAATTTATTTACAAACCAGGAGTGCTATTATAATTAGTTAACTCATTCATTTTCTACTTAATTTTGTAAGGACCGTGATACCTAATCTAAAGAATGAGCAAGAGAGTCACAACATCACCAGACTCAAATGTTTTCTCCACTGTAGTTCTGTGAAACCATAATTTCACTTGTGACTTCAATTGCTGAATACCAAATTCAAGAATAATTAACTGGAGAATTCACATCTAAAATTTGACCCTTGATCCGATTGAACAGACGTGGTATGGCCCAAATGAGTAAAATAAACTTTATCAAAGCTTTTACTATTGGTTTAGTTTAAATATTTCTCAAAGGAATTGCATATGGAAATCATGTTCCATAATGGTCAACAAATATTGGTTACCTGACTTAGTTTTAGGTAAGGGACCAACACAATCTACCATTATTCTGCTAAATGGATCATCAAATACAGAAATAGGTTCCAGAGGAGCCTTAGGTATCTTCTGATTTGGTTTTCCTACCATTTGACAAGTATGACAAGATCTGCAGTATTTACAGACATCACTTTCAATTTTTGGCCGATAAAAGTGATTCAGTATCTTGTGGTAAGACTTATTAATCCCTAAATGACAAATCAAAGGACTTTTATGGGCCAGGCTAAGTATTTCCTGTGTGTAAGATTTTGGAAATACAATTTGATAGTACACTGACCACTCGTCACCAGCAGTTACCTCTGGCGTTCTCCATTTTCTCATAAGAATACCATTCTTAATGAAGCAAACAGGTACTTCTGTGGTTTCAGTTGCACCAATGGCCCTTTTAAACAAACAAAAAATCTCAGGATCTTTTTCCTGTTCGACGACTAAAGATTGTCGTTTGTCACCCTGATTAGACAAAGAGAATTAGTAGTTAATAGGGTATCACTGTGATCAATACCCTTTGCTGGATCCAAACAAGGAGTGAGAGTGACCTCATTAAAAGCCTGACCAATATATGTGTAATTTAAAGGAATCCTTTCTTTATCATCATCATTCTCAAGATCTTTCTTTGCCATAGATCTAATAACTGCACAAGCTGGTTATATATAAGGGAATTCTTTTTCAATAGGATCGACTTTCTGATCCAGTAAGGGCATTATCAGTTTCATGTGGATTCACCACAACCTTATCTCCAGCTAGGTCGTTGCCTAGTAATAAATTAGTTCCCTCTAGGGTAAATACTACACTGTTCCGACTGTCAGTGGTCCTGACACTAAGACTGATGAAACAATTACAAAACGGAAAGGAACATTAACAAAGGCGCACTCTATTCCCTCAAAAAGAACATTTATTAAAAGAAGGCTTGTCATAAAAAGGCAAAGTTCCTGACCATAAAAGACTCAGAGAAGCTCCTGTCTACCTTACATTTGCAATAGGGATTGGATTGGCTGAATCACCCATGAGGGATATAGAACCCTTCGACATGAATGATTCATATTTCTCCATAATAAAATCAGACTGGGGTTTATTGGACACAACAAATGTATTGCTTTCAATAGACGACCGTCCGCTTCACCTCTTAGAAATAAGGGCGTTTTGAATATGTCTGTCTTGATTCTCTTGCTTATTTTTTAATTTGTAGCAATCAGAAATAAAGTGTCTTTTCTTCTTACAGTATGTACACGTGGGAAGAGATAAGTGTTTCTGACCATTCCTATCAGAAACGTGATTTCTAAAAGTTGTGTCAGACTAACATTTGTAAGGGCCTGCATTAGGCGGAAACACTTTGTTACCAAAATAAATGTTATTAGCAAAGGAATACTCGTCAGCAGTACAAGCGGCATATTCCAAGTTTTCGACCTACTGCTCATTAAGATAAATCTTAATGTCACTATGGACACTGTTCTTGAACTCTTCAAGTAATATGAAACGTCTGAGATACTCATAATCTTTATTAGCCTTTTCCGAAGAGCACCACCTATCCAATAACTGCTTTTTTCCCTTGCAAATTCGATATGAGTTTGTCCAGCTTCTTTTTATAGTTACTGAATTTTTGCAGATAAGCCTCACGGACTAACTCATAACCCTTTAGGATGCATTTCTTTACCAGAGTATAGTCAGCACTCTTGCTGTACTGACAGGGATGCATAGATGTCTCGAGATTTGCACAAACAAATGTGCTCTCTTGGCCACTTCAAAATTTCAACAACGAAAAATCAAAATGAACAAAATATTGATCTATTCCTTTTTCCATGAAAGAGGGTAATAATCTGACATTTCCTAAAACATCAAAAGGGGGAGTGTTTTCCATTTGGCAGATCTAATTCCTGTAACCGAATTTGAAATTACCTTTCTTCTTTTTCTCTTTGCATTTACATTTGCATTAGCCTATCTTCTTTTTCCTTCTTAAATTTAATTTGTCTTTCATCTTACTCTTTCTGAAACTGCATTTCTCTCATTTCCCGCTCTCTTTCCTTTGTGTCAGTTCTATCTGAAACTGAACCTGTCTTATCTCTAATTCTAACTTGTTTAGCTGTACTTCCATTTTCAAATTTTATAACCGCTACTGGGTAGAATTCAAAACTATTTTCTACTTTTGATGATATTGTAAAAAAAATCCTGTTGATTTCACAAAAGATTTCTAAAATGTGAAATAACACTTGGGATTTAAAATTCCGAAAATAGGGAGGTTTAAATGTCAAAAACAAAGTTTTAGCCAAAATTCGTATCCTAAGGACGAGCACCCCAATTTTATGTTACGTGTCCATGCTCTTAAAATAAGTAACCAAAAAGAGTGAAAACAAGAAAATTTGTAACATTTAACAAATAATTGTTTCCTCTAGAATACAAAATGAAAAATGAGAAAAAGAAATTACGATTTTACGCATTAAATCCAAAAATAATCAATGAATTTAAAAATACAAGTCCTATCAATGAAAAGTTCTAAGTGAATCACAGTCCAAATCTCTATAAAAATCCAAGATAGAAGGCGATGACGTCTGTAATAACCTACGAAGTGCAGATGTGTCAACAGTCTCTTGTTGAATCACATAAAATATTATTATAGTTTTGAATTCCGTATAAATTCCAGTTAATGTTTTGGTCTACGAATTATCAGAGCACTTTTGTATTTCCAAAGAAAATAACCACTAATTTGAAGAAAATAAAAATTCAGCCCAAACTGGACACTACATAAACAACTTTACGTCTCAAGTGTTTAAAGCGCAACTGATATAATTTGTATCATAACATCAGTTATGCGACCACTTAAGAAGCTAAACAGATTCCCGGATGGGAGTCAAAAGTTCATCCTTCTGGAAATGATAGAAGTTAATTGACCAATTGACACATGATACTTGTTATGTAGTCCAGGTATGAAATTGACTCAACATAGTGATTCTTACTCTGAGAAAGATAATAAAAAAGATTTTTAAAAAGTTGTTTACCAAAAGAGTCACTGATTTTGAAGGTCAGGAATTAGTTACAATGTTTCAATTTTTGACAATGTCAAATCCAGTAAACAATGTTACATTACAATAGCATGTAATGGAATAAAAAATTAGATCTAACAAACAAGCAATTAAATTAAATATACATGACAACATAAAAATTAATGTACCATATATGATCGACGCCGGGTCAATATTTGAACATTCCTGTGGAAGGTTCACATTGGAACAATGCAAAGCAATTTGCTGAATGTTGCGTCAAACCGTCATCAACATTGTATCGTGGCAATGACATGGTAGAGGTGTTTCTTAAATGTCTTGATGTTTTTGAGAAATGCATCACGCATTGTTATCGCTCAGGGGAAAAAAAGCTTGTCAGGGCCACTCATTGCTGGATCTGTGATGACGTCGTAGGTCCCGTGGTCCCAAGGTAGCTGATGACTGCTGCATCGGTGGCATTTATAATATGTCAAAGCCAATGTAAGTGGGTGCGTCTTTTCTGTACCAAATTGTAGCAATATGAATATGCTTTACACAGATTCAGACACTTAGCCCTATCACGTAACAAGTTCTACATAGACATAGCTGTAACCAGTGTGACAGCACACGGTTCACCAGTGAACATAACAATGTAGTGGCGATTAATGCTGAACTGCGGGCAAGTCCATCGACCATTACGTGGGACTCGGCCCAAAATATATTCAGTCATAGTTGTTGATCCCAAAAACATCGTGGCTAGTTTCATTACATCAATGTACTTTACCTCCACTACGAATCTTAGTCTTCATGCCCTCTATTGATGCGTGAAATTGTCCCCTGTCACATACGGTACAAATAGAGTGAGTAGATGTTTATGTTTTCGCATAAATTTATATGATATCTATTGCTGTCGCTCATGGAACGAAATAGTCTAAATACACCGTAATGTATTGTCCTGGACTTTATCGGTGCAGTGAATAAGAAAGTAAATTTCTCTTGTAATTGGACCGTGTATGTCGTCTCCACGTGTTACTGATTGAAAGGTTATGACCTCACCTTCTCTGTTTCTCTAGTAAAATAAAATAATAACAATGTATCCCTCGATCTCTTTATCGATATGGTAAATACTAATATAACTATGGTGGGATTACATTATTTGTCTCCCCTTATGAAAAGCCTCATGGGGAGACAAATAATGTAGTGTTGCGACGGGAGTTTCCTTGTCCCATTGCAAACCCCGAAGTAGATTATTTTCGCACCCTATATTTTCCTTTTAAGTTAAAAGAACTTTTCCTTTTTGCACATTCAGCGAAATCAGTATTCATCACTCACTATTATTTCTGTATATGTCCTTTTAGGTCATTTGGTCTTATAATGTTTTGCAAAATTCAGAATATTATCCAAGGAAAATCCAATTATATTTAACGCTTAAAAATCATTACCCATCAACAGCAAAAACTTAACAGTTATAATTTGGGAAGATGTCTAATATCTAGTGTAAATGTTTATATACAGCGGTAATGGCAGTCAATATTTATTGCAATTTAACAACTCCATTAGGCAAAGCTGAGACAACAGTGGTTGCATCCCTTGATAAAGTAGTTCCTACTGCGTGGATACTATGACCAAGACGTTCTGACTGAGACATCCAGACTGATATAACGAAAGTGAGGTTTGCAAACGAGCAAGATTTCTCTGTTGCATGGGTGAGGAATGCTTATCCCAGTTTCACCCTTAGTGAAAGTATGATGCTAATAAATGAAGCTGTACAGGAGTTTCGCCAAGAACATTGAAGGCAGATTAACCCTCACAGATAGATGGACAGAGTAAACCCCATAACTCGTCAACTTACTGATAAAAAAGTATAAAAGGAAGCATTTTGAAAGCGCATAACTATTGACTACTTTCAAAAAATGGTGCTTATTGGGGTGGTGGTGGCGCTTAAAAGTATGGCTTCTTAGGATAACATTGAAGTAAAGGTACAATTAAAAAATAATAGTAATTTGCTGGTTAAAATAAGTTCAGAGATTTGCTTTTATCTCCATTTAATTTTCAGAATAGGTTGGAGAGTTAGATATTTTAACCAAAACTTTAAAATTTCCAGCCCTCTATAACTAGAAGATATTCTCTCTAATTTGTGGACAAAAAATTATTTTCATTAAATTAGTTCACAAGATTTAATTATCTTGAAGATATATAAAAATCTATGGTACCCCCCCACCCTGCTCTTAAAAATGGTTGGTCCTTAGCAGGCAATTTCTAGTTGTCCATATATACAGCTATTGCAGACAATGTAAAACTCTTGTAAAGTTTCTCTTACTTCATAAGTTCATGTAGGACAGATGATAACTTAATAATGTATGACACTGAATGTATCATGTCTCACTTTCTGTAAAGCTTCAAGCTGTAGAAACTCTCGTCATAATCGTAGCCTATTTCCAAAATATGTAAATGTGAAGCGGACTTTCAAACCAAAATTTGTCATATTGAACTTACAGATAGTTATGTTCAAAAAGAAATTTTCAGAAAAGCAGCATGTCTGCATATGCACTTTCGTGCCATTTTAATCCCATACTGTTATAGCACCATGCACATACAATTCATGAAAATTCCACTTCAAGAGTCGCAATGATGTAGGTGCTCAAAGCACCCAAACGTTTATATCAGTGTCACATGGGTTGAAGGTTAAAGCATATAGAATAACCCTCTTAAACTCTACAATTTCTAATTTTGAAGAGGCACCAAAACGTGATATGTGATGCTACTGCCAGACTTGAAGTAACAAAAGTACCACAGGTCATATTCTATATCCATATTGTGTTCTTTTCTCTACTAACCCCTTTCACCTTATCACTACAAACAAAGCTGCCATCTGCATGATAAGATGTGGAGCTATAGACAATTTTTTGAAAATATATGAAGTGGTGAAAAGTGAAAGCCTTGATAAAGAAACAGGACATTGACTTCTCTTGTTTTTATCCTTTTCCTTGGTGGGTAGAGGGTATGATTATGAATATATGAGACACAATCATGTCCAGATATATAGCAACCTTAAGTTAAACGAAAATATATTCATTGGTTAAAATGTTATACCTGCACATGGGCAAGGATCACTGATTTATATATTCTCTAGCTGTGCCCTTAATCTTGAGACTTAAGTCATGGTTATATATCACTAATTATGATAAAAACTGGATCAGGTTTCATTATATTTTTCCGCTGTTTATATTTCCTCCTCCAGCAAATGTACAAAATCAAACATTTACATTTCCTCTTGCCTTGCTGTGAGTTTAACCTAGTGGACGGGGAGCCAATATATGGCACGTATGTACGTAATGTACATGACACACCATCTAGTCATGATATAAACACTGGCAGAATTTCATGAAATCTCTCCATCTGTCACAAAGATATGGCTAGACTAGCAAATATTAACAGTAAAATGCATGGTTATAGTGTGAACATATAGCAGTACAGAGGATCAACCGACCTAAGAGGCGCCGGATATAGGTGAAATAATGACTCCCTCACCCAAACAAAAATAATTCCAAAGTCCAAGGGGCCAAGAGAGAAAATGGCGTACAGACATGAGTGAAAATGACGCACAAAACATATAAGGCTCTGTTTCAGTAACTAATCGTTGCAAGAAAAATGTGTTGTTGACCCTGATGTGTCATTTTGTGGCTTCGTTTTTGTTTTATCATTAATTCATTTTAACCAAACCTTGACCAAATTTTATTTTTTGTTATATTTCTCTTCATGTAATCCTCTGCGGTTTTTAATTTTACGTCATCAGGCGCATTTTTTACCACGAAGTATCTTTTCAACAACACGAGATGGAATAATTATCGACACGATTATTAGCTAATGCTACACAGATTCTGCTCAGTTTACTCATTTGAGACCATCTATGCTGCCATACTCGTCAATAAACCTATTATCGATGAGCAACATATTTCGCAACGACGTTGTTAGAGTCGAAACGGATTTTGTTATATTAGTTGTTGTAAAATGGACCTTCTTGAGTCATTTATCAAAGAAGACACCTGTGGTGTCAACATGGGTTCATGACGAATAAAACACGAACAAATGCGTAAATAATCTGAATCCGCCAACGTTAAATCACCAGATATTTATTATCGCAACGATAATTTATCACAGATTTTATCATCACCGTCAATAAATGATCTAATCATGAGATATAGCACGGTCTATCTGAATGATCCAGGTACTTCTGGTAAAACAACACGTGCGATAGAATTATTTAAAAACTCTGATATGACTGTGTTGACTCCGACTCACCCGCTTGTCAGAGAGATGAGACAACGTGGTGTCAGCGCATGCACGTATCATAGTTTCTTTAGATGGCGAGGTAATGCATGGACCTCCGAACGAACGGGTGAGAAATATATCCCGGTACAGTATCCAAAGAAATATTACAGATATTTCTTGAATTGTTATCAGCAAAATCTACTGCAATTATCATGTATGCCGATCATGGACAGCCTCCGCCGTCTATTGGATAATCTCCACACGAATAGTTGAGCTACTATGTTAGCCATTATAAAGAAGTTTTGTACGACCATCGATCACAGGATGAACAACGACGACAATTGAAATCTTTAATCAAAATGCTACCTGAACAAATTCAGTGTATAATACGTCAGAGACTCAAATGTCAGATTTCTGGAAGTTATAGCGCCCAAATGATCTAATAGCTGTATCAAGGAAAATGTCCGTGATTAACTTCAGCATAAATTATTTGAGGTTCGCAAGGAAACATTTCCTGATCAGCTAGTTACATTATGTTTACGACCAACAGATACTCGCTGACAAAATAGAGTAGAGGCTGCACAACAGGCTTTGTCTGTGTTGTAGACGCAAGCAGCAGTCGCTCCACGACAGCAGCCAAACCCATCGTGCTGGACTTTGGGATGTGCAATAACAATACATTCGTCTCAGGGAGTAACAATATCAAATACCTAATATCTGGGTTTTCGATGATTGCATTGAAAGGTCAAATTTAGTTTATTTGGCTGTGTCTGGAGTAACAAAAATATCTCATTTACAAAGGGTTGTATACGTATTGGAGTTGCCAACAGCGTTACCAGGAATTATCAACATAGTGAGAGAAAATTTTATTTGGTTATGCAAGAGATCACAAAAAAGTCACACCAGTTTGATCAATATGTGGAATTTGTCATGATGCTGAAACAATGACAAGATAATCATTGCGCCTGCTGTAACACAAAAATGTTGTGCCAATATTGTCCTAATGACGTACGACAATTTACCGTTGACAGAATTAATAATAGTACCGGCCACACACGCGAAAATGTTTCTAAGACATGTCTTGAATGTAAAAGACGTAGAGAACCTTCGTTCCTCGACGCGTGTGACTCCTGTTAGCATTCTGTGTTAGAGCGTAGGCAGTCTGGTGATAACTTGGTGTTTTCAGGAATTACATGTAATTGTTTACGGATAAATCCACGTTGAGGAGCTGTTGAATCTAGTTTGAATATTAGTGGCTGCACAGTAGATCTTACCACGCTGAACACTGTATGAGTTGTTACTCTGCACAAGGGATCAGTTGCTCTTGCTGCACCATCCTCATGTTCACCGGATTCATATAAAAACCTCACTGTTACTTTACTACCCAACACTGGTTGTTGCTGCGTTGGTGATTTTCTTCGTAGTATATGTCTTTTCGCAATTGCATCAACACGTTTCGTATTAATTACACTCGTGACCTCACTGTTTAACGCGGCCACCACATGTGGTAGTCTTGTAACCCATTCACGAAATCTATCCTGAACGCTCAGCATTCCGCTCATTAATTCTTGGGCATCTTGATGTCCAAAGAGTCTCTGTGCAAGTGTTTTGTTAAATCGTTCATCGATTGCCTTATCGCGATGTATCGCCGTGTGTTCGTCTGATTTTAACCTTACGTTGTTGCATCAGCGTTCTTATTGCACCGATACATTCTTTGCCAGGATCAACCTGTAGCAACTGTGGCCATCGCAGGCCGTCACGAGGCCTGGGATCCTCGCGACTAAAATTCGTTGAAACCCTGCTGAAACTTCAGTTGCTGTTTTAGACAATAAGGTTCAGCTTTTTTGTATCTACTTGCAACAACTACGACAGTCAGCGCGTATTTGTACGTGCTCCGTTTATATACGCCATGTGGTAAAAACAAGATATCTGCCTGATGAACTTCGTTAAGGGGTGCCGACATCAAACCGTCCATGTTAAATCGTTCTGGAACATGGAAGTTAATTTGCCTTATGGCCTGTCTTGACAACCAACCTGCGTCTACAACATGAGTGGCACCTGCTACATCGGCAAGTTATTTAACTGCTGATGTACCTAGCCATTATCCTCTTGGACTATAATAAACCGACTCCATTATGCAATTTTGTGGCCTTTAAGTGCCCGCTCTCAACACTATTTTACCTTTCATTCCCGATCTTATCCACGAATTCGCGAGTGATTCTCGGACGAATTTATTCTTTATCGAATTCAGTGTATGAATCAACTTGACATCACCGGTAAGTCGTTATTGTAGATCTGGATTATTTTACCTGACATCATGAACATGGCACGCTTGATCAATCGCATTTTCCGGAAATTCGCCGGTTTTTGGTTCATTGTTTCGTCAAGTCTAATATCAAGAAAAGTTCCAGGACTACAATAATTATATCCTTGACAATGCTTCTCACCAGGATTCTTAGCCCATAACGTTCCAGGTGTTTTCCGAATGCCTATACAATATCTCCACATTATTGGCAACATGATTGCTCACAAACTTATATTATTGTGTGCCAGATTTTATACATTTACCTGTAAGTGATGGCGTGTTATTTTTCAACGTGGTTACTCTCAGAAATTTTGTACTAGTGACTGTCTTGCATCTAAGACAATATAAACGCATGATTATAAATAATATTATATTTGTACAATATCAACGTGAGTTTTTTCAGCGACACGTGAGCAAACACCGGTCGAGCATCATCCAGTGCTATCAAATTCCATTCGAACTATTATAATTGGTCCATCTGGGTTGGGTAGCCCAATTCTTGCTCAACCTGATAATGAGGTGGCTCAAATGGGATAAACTTTATTTAGTAGTGCCATCCATCGATGACCAAAGATGCTATAATATACTTAAGGAATTTAATATATATGCAGCGGCTGAAGACGATGTTATTAAATTTATCACAGTCATCGATGAAGCGCCGTCCGTTGAGGATCGTAATTGGGATATCAACAATCTAGTGGTGTATGATGATGTCATGTTTGACAAACAAGCAAATCCAGCCAGAACATTTTCACGTGGCAGACATAAAAACACATGCTATTTACGTTACTCAGCGGTACACTCAGATTCCCTAAGTAATTAGAGATAACTGTAATTTTGGGGTTACTTTTAACGGGGTCGGTACACATACACTTCGGGGGCCCCGAGTGGCCGAGTGGTCTAAAGCGCTTTCCGTTACGGATCACTGCCGTCTCACCTCTGTCTGCGTGGGTTCGAGTCTCGGATTCGGCCAATGTAGGTATGTGAGAAAGCTTGCCAGTAGCTTCTCGTGGGTCGGTGGTTCTTTCCGGGGTTTTCCCGGGTTCTTCCTCCACCATTAATACTGGCCGCCATGTATAGCCTATCGTGTGCTGAAAATGGCGTTAAACCCACAACAACAACAACAACAACACATACGCTTCAAAATATTCATAAGACATGGCGTCCCGGCGACATAGACATAAGTATGTTTCAAAAATTTCTTCGCACGTGCTCAGAAAACCCTTTATGAATTAATCACGATAAGTTTACATGATCCAGCAACACGTTATCGAATTGGTCTCAGTACAATATTTTATTAAAGAAATACAATAGTTGTATAATGAACGGGATTATCTCTACGATCGAATAATTACAGCAAGATGGTCTCGCGATTAAATTCGACGTTGAAAGCTATGATCTTGAAATAATGCTGCAGCAACGAGAAGATGGCAGGTATACAATCGCGGCTGAGTACAGAGTTATCAAATTATTCCAACGTGAAATGGAATTGTCATTGGCAGATTTAAAGGAACAGCATGATGCAGCTAAATTTGTTCCACTGGCAAACACCATCGAGAAAATTTGATAAGATTTGTCTCGACAATATTAAACTCAGTCGCCTATAAATGCACTTGCGAGACAGCCGAAACTATTGTCAGATTGCTTGGAATTCGCCGCAAAGATTCCCACAGAATCTGTCAAGGAATCCACAGAACAGCGTGGTCACCGGTACAAAAATGTGAGATCGTAACAAAAATTAACTACAAAAGAATGTTATTTTTTTATTTTTCTGATCAGGATTAGTGAGTGCCAACACAATAAAATGACCCGGCGGGACTTCCGGACAAAAGCTGTAAAGAACACATTCCCGTTGGGTCTACATTTGTAATGCGTGCCCAGACGCGATATAGATACCGTCGACTGCGTCACAGACTAGATTTACAGAAACCGTCGATGTGATATTGACAATGCCTGGCGACAAGATAACGACCACAACTTGTTCGATCATTGTCATGTCGGAGAATACCTGGCGGGTCTTTTATTTTCTCCCATGCTGCAACAAACTTCGGAAAATATTTGTCAGCTATATCATTGATAGTCTACTTCATCTCATCAAAATCAAGCCTGGACAGTTTAAATGTACCCAATTGGTCGTTTTCAATGACCTTAAAGCGATCACAAAATAATTTTTGTTAATCGGGATTATTTTACTTTCGGACAACCGCTTAAATACGTAATGCAAAACGTGACACATTGAAACTCAGACCCCCTGGACGACTCATTATAATAGTGATACTTGATCTAATAAATAAATTAGGATATCCTCGCTATTCTTGTTCATATAGCCTTGTGATCGCGCTGGCTATTTATTCTTGATGAAGTTTATTATCCTGATGTTAGAAATTCTCGAGTAGATCATCATACCCTGTGACTAAAGAACTGTAAGGACGGTCTGCAGTTGAATAAAATCATCTCGTTTTGGACATAGTGGTTTAACAACATCTGGTGCTGACTGTCAGCACCAGATGTTATTAAACCACTATGTCCAAAACGAGATGATGTTATTCAACTGCAGACCGTCCTTACAGTTCTTTAGTCACAGGGTATGATGATCTACTCGAGAATTTGTGGTCATCCAAGCACGGTTCAGATCGACTATTTGTATTTGTCAACATCGTAATCTTGCTTCGATATTTCAATGGCGGCGCTCAACGTTGGCTTGTATACCTTGATATAGATCTTTCATTCTTTTCATGTTATTGATTTAATTCTGCGCTGCAATTCATCAATGATGTGTTCGGTTTTATATGATCCTGTTGGTACGCTGACGACTTCCCAGATTGGACCATGCTTATCAGATGCATCAGTTGCGGTTTTATGCAAGAATATCAGCTAATTATTAGCGTCTAATCTGCCAAATGATTTTTCTGATATTTGGCCAGCTATAATAAAGTCATAATTGTGCCAGTCCGATCTCTAGTGACCGACTTGTGGGGGCTTTATGGAGTTGTGAAACCAAGATCGAATTCCGGCTGTGTTGACGTTGCTGGTAACATTTTGGTCGTTGGCGGTGTTGTATTAACGATGATCTATTCCAGTCGTGTCGTTATGTCCGCGGTCATTATAATATATTCGGCGGATTATAAATCTGGCGTTGGCAACATTGACAACGGTGCTTTTGCGTTCTTGTGATGTCTGTAATGAATATCGCTAATTGCATCAAAGTCATTGTCTGATATTGCACATCGTTTAACCCCGCTAACAGTATGAATGATATATTTATACACGTATATGTCGCAGCGTAAGTTATTTCTGTGTTCATGCAATTTTTTTACTGGTAAATGTAGATATTTTTTTTCGCGATAATAGTGAGTATACCAGCAACACCGACAACAACATAGATACGGGTTCCATCCTTGGGCGGTATCACGTGCGTCGCTGATAATGTGCCAATTAACGTCGTTGTTGCAGCGAATAGCGAAGAACCGCGTATACAACATTGTCGATGACGATGAATCATCTGAGATATTTGTTTTCTTGTTTTATCATATACTCGTCGATGATTTCTTCCAGAGATATCTTCCACACACATATTTGATTATACTGAAAGGATTGTGTGAGTTTCATTATGGTATATACTAAATAATCAATCAAGATTTTTTCGCGACAAATTCAAGACAGTAGTAGTATAGCGTTGAGGTTAAGGCATTCTCCTCTGACTCCAATATGACTATTGCCTAACTATTATGCTCTATCATGATTGTCATAGTTTTAAAAGAAGAAGGTTTGGAGCCATAACTCAAAGGAAAGAAAACACCTGTCCCAGCTTGCGCAACGCTAATCAGGGATATCATGTACACCCCAGTTACCTTAGTGGTATGTTTGATGAATTTGATATGTTTTGTCTATGTTCCAGATCCATACCGTACTATATATACCATGTTGATGAATGGAGTTAGGTGAATTACACCACCTGCTACCATTTTTGATTGTATCGAGTTCAGTGTTTATCGAATTGATTCTTGGATTGATGTTGGTGAGCTCAATATTAATAATTTCGAAAGTTGTAATAACTTTGACGAGATAAACAAGTTGTGTGTGAATTTCAGAGAACTTGGTGTTGATGACCGTTGGAATTCCAAAGAAATTATCAATGATTCGATCTATGTTCCTACGAAAGTTTTAAACGCTTTGACATGAATATTATATTTCAGATCTGAATGTGGTCAGTCTATCATTGATTGTCATTCACGAGGTCATCATCGGGATACTGCTGTTATCTACGTACTTCTTCGTTGCAGCGGTATAGTTTGATGGTGGTTCTCTCAAATTAGCAATGCGTATTCCGATCATGTTGAGATTGCAAGTCATTGCATTACTTACTTTAGCAACATATTTACTGATCTCATTTCTGATCGTGGTGTTGTTAGTGTCAACGTATTTTTGTTTTGACTGATTTTGGTTCTTTCACACTGGTAATTGTATTACCGCTTATTTTGAGATCGTAATACATTATGTCTCCGATTCTTCTATTACGTCCATGACTGTTAGAATTGATCATTCCGAGTTTTTAACTTTAAAGATTTTAGTAAACACCACGAAGTTATATTCGGTCGTGCCTGGAACTAACAAAATAATATATGTCAACGGGATATTGTTTGTCTTTAATCGTCCTTGCTGATCCTGAAAAACAACAACCTCATTTCTGTCAACATCGGCGAGACTCAAAAGATCAGCAAGTTCATCTCGTGTTGCATATTAAGATTAATCAAGGTCACCCTGGGGCTTGCAGCTAACAGATCTTCCGTAAATATCTACCATTATAAACTATTAACCTGTTTGAAACCACGAGCGGTACTGATGACGTTGACAAGCCATTAAGTACCGCAAGCACTTCTGGACCACTTATTGGTAGATCCGTTGTTGTCTGTGTTGGTAATGTTGAATATCAGATTGGTATGTCACTGGCTAAGCCACTATTTCGTAAAAATTCGTTTGGTGGCGCCAATCCATACGAATCGAAATAAACAACTCAACGTGGATCAGCCGCGCATGCAACTCAATGAGTACCTGTACCAGAACGTTCATCGAGATTAACGATACCGGTTTCAACATTATTTGATTGTTCCGGAATTTGATCACACATTGAAACGCTTCTGAAATCATGTATGTTTAATCGCCTAGCAGCATCAAGTAAATCAACATTGGACATGGGACGCTTTTTGAAGCGTCCCCGGCAGTACCAGACCTTGACTGTACCATGTCCCTGGTAATCTTAGACCGCGTCCCTTTGTTTAGGTCTTTAGGCCATGTCCTGTTCCAACTGCACCAAGTACAGCTGCTTTTGCAAACAGCTGAAGCAGCTGCTGAACTTAGCGCTGGTATAGCTGTTATCGTTGGAACTATACCGTCGGTCATTGCTGTTTCACAGACCCCATCAATTATTCTCATTCGTCCACTAACACCTTACAGCAACATGGTTTTGTCTTACAATAACACAGCGATTGCTCTGGAACAACGAGGAGCAGAAGGTATATAATTAACAGCTGCAGGCACATGAATATCGACAACAGATTTTATGAAAAAATCCAGACGTTTCAGTGAGAAAAATTAGATTTGATACAGTGTTGCGGAATCATGCTTAGATATCTGCAAATCAGAATCAACATTTTGATCACGCCCCATAAATCTCATCAAACTATGATATTCCCGTGCAACGTTCGTTTTTTTTTTTTCGAAATTCATTATTATGTTTTCGGATGGTTCCTGATGTCAATGTATCCCCGGCGAAATCGTGGACACGCGTAATCTATCAAACACAATCGGGTTTCTTTCTTGATTTTCTACTCTTATGTTACCTTGAAACGCAACGAATATATGTCGTGGTGCTGAAATTCCCTGTTGAGACGCTATTTGCCATGCATATGAAATTGCTGTTCTTGTAACTAAGTCTGTGGTCATTGTCAGCCGTGACAACGTTGACTTGCCGCCTTTATCCAAGAACGATAACAATGGAGCTTCTTCTGTGAGCTAATGTCCATGACGTCACCGGTAAATAAACGCTGACAAATAGCAGCTGCTTCATTGATAATTTCGTGGGAAATGTTGCCGGCTCGTCTTCCAACAATCCGAATTTCTAGTCTATCAACATCAACGAGGATCTTATTTAAACAAAGTTTATCTTGAATCACCGGCGTTCAGTGATCATATTATCATCTTGTTTTTACGACGTCGGTCGCGAGCGGCAATGCCACATTCTGTTGTTTCTTCTTCCTCAACTTGAGGCGGTCCAAATTATGATCTTTTGGGTGATAATATATCTCCAAGTAATGAGACTTTTCCAGCTTCTTTCACATGTTTCTCAGATTCTTCAAATAAAGGCTTTTATTCACCACTAATTTGAGGTGTATACCATGGTACTTTCGATACACGAACCAAGTCCAGTTTTCTTGGGTGATATCGGCGGTCTCTGGATCTAATAGTTTACTGCGAATTTGACATCCTGCTGCAGCAACCGCTACAGGATGTTCTCGAAGTATTTTATGACCTTCTTCGGTAAATTCGGCAGGTGGATGTTTAACAGGTTCTGGTTCTGGTTCTGGTTCAACAGGATCCGTTATATCACCAATCTCAGCACTGGCTTGTTCTATACCCTCTATTGCTTGCAGTATTGCTTGCCTTAATTTTGCCTGAGCAGCAACTATTTTAGTTGGAAGCTCTTTGAGAATCTGTTTGGTTTTTTTAGGGTTTTTCTGCCATATTTTCGGTTGATTTAGCTGTTTGTTCGGTTGATTTTGATTTAGCTGTTTGTTCCAACGACGGGAGAAGGTCTTTAGTGTTTTTTGTGACTGGTTTAAATAACTGTTATGTATCCTGTGTAAATTCTACATGAGTACCCTGTCGTTGTTGCACCTGTTGTTTGACAGAATCACGGATTTGAGGATACTTCTTGATTTGATCTAGCAGTTGTCGAGCAAATTTTGCTCTATGAGATTCTACAGGAAGCGCAGAATCACTAAATATTATTATTACAACCGCAATGTAATTACAGATCATCAAGGCAGCAGATATACATGGTTGTAATGTATTACAGTAACGTAATTTTCAGCAACAGCGAATCTCAATTTGTCTCAAAATGAAGACATTGCCTTGATCACGTGGGTGACTGCGTTAAAAATACATATCCGCTAATAAGGACACGAAGGGTTTCCCACAACATGATCACGTGTCCGAAAGTGCTAAATACCTATGAGCGCTATTACTAACTCGCTGAAATTTCACAAGGTAAAAACCGATAACTGTATAGTAATTGGAGAAATCTGTACCTGTTACATTAAAATTAAATTTTAAAATACTAGAATACTAGAATACTTGATAAATAAATAATACGATCTTAATACATGTGCACGTTTAAATTTTTATATATTTGTCTGTCGGTCGGTTCACAAATATATTATACTGATATATTCCCTGCGAAAACCACCCATTTTGCCGCAGGCTGTTTAGAAACATTTTCCAGTATGGTGATAGTTATAACAAGCCAGACATGTTTCTTTTGACTAACTCTACCCGTGGGCTACATATACTGATTATTCGCCCCACCCGGCAATATATCAAGTACGAATATAGATATAGTTTTTATTTATTGTAAATAAGACTATTGATATACGGTATTTCAGCTGAACATTACGGATTGCGGGATAGTTGTAAATTATCTAAAATGTTATTGATTTATCGTCAGTAGGTATCTATATTAGGTTTTAAGAAATATCTCACAGCAGCATAGTCTAGTGGTAATGTCATTTTATTCCCAAACCATTACTAGTTTACTTCGAGGGTTCAACCCCAGAATTGGTATATTGCTGGCGAATTAAAGCTAAGTTATTTAGTGGGGGGGGGGATAGCCAAAGCTTTCCAAAGTTAACCGGAAAACGTACTGATTGTTGACAATTTGCTCATATCCATTACCCATCGAAACTGGTGGTGGTGCGGTTCTGCACCACCTCGGGTTTGTCTGGGGTGGGTGTGCAAAAAATTGTCAGAAATCAGTGGGTATCCATTAAATGGTGTGCGCGAGATTTATGGGCAATCTTCTGAATTTCTAATATTTTGTTTCGTATCTAGGAATTCACCGAGGGTTATGTCCGTGTGACCATAAAGGGAAAACACTTCCCCAACCCCATTTTGTAAAAATGGACAGTAGATGTAAAAAGCCTAAAAATAGCCAGAAATAAATATAGCAAGAAATACATGGAAAATCCAAAAATACAAATAGATCTCATTGAAGCGTACCATATGAAAGGACCCCATGAAGACAGAAATTCAAAAATTGAGAAAACCTCATTGAAGGGTACCCTATGAAGTGACCCAATGAAAGGATATAAACTGGCACAAGCAAAAATACCTTGCAATAAATTGGCAACTAAACAGGCACAGCAAACGTAGCGAACGTAGCGCAGCTTCTACTGTCTATTTTTGCTGCTTAAAACTATAAAAAAAATTATTTTAAAAAAATTTGTTCAACATTTGGTCAAAACAAAATCATGAGAAAACAACAACGAAGCCACGATAATACACAACAGGGAAAACAACAAATGTTTCTTACCACGATTAGTTTCTGAAACAGAGCCTTGTATTTTTTGTGTCATTTTCACTCATGTCTGGATGCCATTTTCTCTGCTGACCCCCTAGACTTTTTGGCGTCATTGTTTTCACCCATGTGCAACGGGTCGGTTGACCCACCCTTGCCGCTTATATTTTTCCCAGTCTAAGATGGGTGCAAAACTGCATCAAAAGTCATACCATAATATAACTTGACACAAGAATTGTTCTTACTGTTATCATCTCTAGGGGCTAAACAATAACAAGAAAGAGAGATAACCAACGCATTTTATATAATTGAAGCTTTTTCCTAAAATACAAAGTGAAAGACTTAAAAATAACTTACAGTATGTGAGGATTCTTAAAGTCTTAAACGTTTTATCAATTTCAACAGTTCCAAATAGTCTGAATACTTTCCAAAGGCATTTCCAATGTTGACTCTAACGTACTGATGTACCAATGCTGCATAAAAAATCATTATGTTTTCAATCAAAATGTCTGTTAAATGTATTCATAGTACATCCAACAGAAATAAAAATCTAAAATGTCCTTGAATGTTTCACAGCACTTCCGTAAAACTAATAATCAAAATAGTCTTTAAATTTTTAACAGTAAATCCATAGAGCAATTAATATATGGAAATGTCTTCGAAGAAATTTTACAGGACTGCAATTCCAATGAAAGATATTCAATTAAATAAATGAATCTGTTCTATCAATACTCTTTGAAGACCAGTAATTTCTTTAAGAATGAATGATTCCCTGTTCTAATCCTCTTATATATCAAGCTACCAATGTAATAGCTAAACAAGGTGAGTCTTTTAAATGAATCCTTTGGTATTTACACTTTTACTTTCACTTATAAGTATGACTTAACCTTGAAACTTATGAATGAAACATCATAATGCATATTATATATGACTCATCTTTAAAGTACATGCCTGTAAAACTTCACAGTGTTGGATAATACTTCGTTTAATGGCTTAAAGTAACAACCATGACATCACATGAAAGTCCCTTGCAATGCCTGTGTCCCTAATTTTGTAGATATGATGTTGAAAGTGGCACGAGATACACCATACTAAATATTTTATTTTCATTACTTAAACAGCCTCTGAACCAACCATAAGAAATAACACTGACCTTACAACTGGATCATACATGTGTGTTATGTGACATGTCCTTAAGTCATGATGCGTGACTAAACCCAGTTTTATCAGAGCATAGACGCAACAATAGATAATGTTGATCTATATCAAAACATTGATAAAAATATGAATAAAAATGAATGTCACATTCAGAAAGTATGTGATACATATAGGTTTATTTAAACTACTTTCAAAGAATAATAACGTACAGTCGTAAATAACATTGAGTAAGCTTTACATGAGAGTTCGATCTTGTTGATTGGAGCATGCAATTGATACACACAATAGCTACAATTCATACACTCTCAAGCTATGATTATACAGAGGGAAACATGTCATTGCATGACCTTTAACAACGTCTGGATGACAGTTTTGGATACGCACAAAAATACATTGACCTCAGATCTAACACTTGGCCTTACTGACAGATCCACGCAAGTGTCAAGTCACAACATCAAGTCATGATGTACTGCTATTACAAGTTTAATTTATATTACTTCATTCAGAAGTTTGGAAGTTACACCTCCAAACAAGTATAGTAATGTCCACCTCTGACAATCAAATGAGAACCATGAAAGTGACTCATCAGAGACCTTTATCTTAAATTATCTTAAATATGTATTAAGGTTTATAAGTGTTCATACCATTACTTTTCTAGGATTGAGTTACAAAAGCACACTTAAAGTAACTGTAACCATAATATATGACCTTGACCTTAAAAAAAGAAGAATTACACAATCTCTAGATCTGATACAATGTACAAAACATCATTCCAAAGGCTCGTTTCATACAGAATAAAGTGGAAGATTTTGTACCAAATTACATATGTATTCATACCCACTGACTTTATATTTTCTTCAGGAAATATCTGGGCAGTTCACTTGCACAGTATTCACACTGGATAATTGCTTGAGTATCCATCAAAAACAGTGAGATGCAGGAAAATACCTGTAAGCAGATACATGAAATGGCACAGCATATCACCATGCTTCCAATATATATGGCTAGGGGTATAGCCTGATCTAGGGGCAACTTTTATATATGGTGGGAATCTGACAGTTTCCAAGTTATGAGCCATGAGCAAGTCCCATGCTCCAAGGGCATGAAACAGGACAGGTGTTGGATCTACAATTGTATATATTCCATTATGCCCAAATAGTTCCAGGATGAGGATCTTAATAGTTTCCAAGTTATGAGCCAGTGTCAATTTTCTAATCATGGTGGGCACAACCCAGCTTCAGTCCTGGACATATGTCTAATTTTGTCTCCCCATGCTCTTCGAACTTATATCAAGTTATAGACTGGGAATCTCAACCGTTTCTAAGTAATGGCCTAACAGCAAGTCTCTTTCTACAAGATTTATCAAAAAAATTTGTGCATTTTGAATATGTCCTTCAAGCACTGCATAGGTAAAAGTTTCGTATCTATACGGCTTCCGAGCTATGACCTAGGATGACGATTAGGATTATTATTAATAGAAGTAATGTTTATTGGTTATGGGTCGAGGTTAATGTGATTCCACTTGTGCACCTGACAAATTTCAGGTTATATATTATAATTTTGGTAACATACCTTCTAAATAAAAGTAACACTTTCTTTTGTAAAGATTTAGAACCTTCCCGGTTGAAATTTACCATTAGGTAATAATTTTTTTATATGAAAATGCTGATTGCGACTTGAGTCAAGTAGAGTACTATATAATCTTGTTACTGGAAAAATCTAAATTCATACTTTAAAATCTAGCAGAATCAATAGCATTATTGTTGTGTGGAGTAGTTCATTTGGGCTAGAATTTTTGTCTTTAAATTATTTAGTACAAGTGACTTATTCTCTGGAAATATAGAGTGCTTATTAAAATATAATATTCTTATACAGATGCACAAAAGAATATTGGTACAACACCACAATATAGGCAACCACAGACTCTTTTAGCATTGGATTTAATTTGGATTTTTTCTAAAGGTTATTCGGAAGTTTTATTATTAGGACTTGTGTTTGTAATTCTATGAATCTTTTAGAATTTAACTTGTAAATCTGTAAATTCTTTTTCTAACAAGTCAGTTAGGACAGCGTATTTTCTAAGGTGTCTGTGTACATGGTCTGTCTTTCTTAAGTGAATTGAGGGCTACAAAATGTGAGGGAATTTAAACATCCACTTTTTGGATTTAAAAAAATAGGCATTCGATGGAAGTTGCATTTGCCAACTTCTGCAATACGATACATGTACTTACATCCAGATATTAGAAACCAATTTTTCTAGTAAAATATGTTTCTTGAAAATATTTACCAAATCATAATACCTTAGAAAAATAATACAAACTCGCAAATCCAGCCCTCTCTGATACTACTTTCAGCTAAAGGGAGCTAAGATTTGTCTACCAACCTATGGTGGCGCTCACCAGATAATATGTACTTTTGAGAGAGTGACGTATGTAAGGTGAAGTAGTTCGCATTTAAAACATGCACAGTGGAGAGAATGTTTGCATACCTCTATGCTACATTAATGTAATGTGGATGATATTTCTTTTGGATATTGTACTTTTGGAAATTTTACATGATTTAAGCACACTGCTAACTAAAATGACTGCTCCCTTGTGTTAAAAAATCAGTCTGAATTAGTCTAAAGTACACTATACATAGCAGCTATTAAAATAGGGAAAATGAATTTTGCCAGACTAGACAATACCAGCTTCTGAAAGTGCAATGAATGAATTACCAAATATATAAAATGTAAAAAAAGTTATCGGCTCTTTTTTATACAATTGACCTCTGAAGTTCAGGAAGTGAAAATGACCAAGTAGAGCTAGCACTTTTTTGAAAGGTGCACATTTGAAGTAAGGTTAAGCTGTATACTCTATAACCCATAGTACACCCATCAATCATACACCAAAATAAAGGGAATTAAAGGTTCTTTGCATTATACCTAAGATATACAAGGTCTTTTTTAAATAGCCAGTATAACCAGTGAGGAAAGCCGGGGACATTCTTTTTCTTTAAATTCCTAACCCTATGCAAAATGCGAAACTGTATAGCGCCACCTATGTTGTGGTCCAGCAGAGTGACCTCCCCTTACATGTAAGACTTTTCAACAAAGTCTAAGAATAGGCCAGTTACCTTATTGCAAACAGGTCTGCCAACGGTTCGTCCTATCGGGTACAGATCCGAGTGAACACTGAGTGATGGAGCGACCATTCCGTCTGCATTAGTTGAATGTTCCGAGACAAAGAGTCTACCAGTACGGGATATGGCAAACATGTATGTGGAGTTGTTGTTGACAACACCACTTTAGAAAGTCTCACACAGTGACGTAAAGGTCTGGGTGACTAGGATAATCCTTGTCGTTGGAGATAAGTCACCACTGTAGGATATGGTTCCTCCTTGTCGTTTGACATAAGTCACCACTGTAGAAGTTGTTCTATAGAATGTGATCTTCTTTGCCACGCAAATAGTCCTGCCACCAAACTTTCAAAATGGCCATCATCTCCAGAATTATTGATATAAAGATGTCGTTTTTGGGGACAGCATATACCACTGGCTTCCCGAAAGTATGATTCTAGGTGGGCTCCCCAGCCTTTCGTACTTGCATCGGTACAGACTGTAATTTCGGGCAGAAGAAGCGGTATCGTTTTTGCCTTTGGGACCAAGAGAAATCTGGAACGAACGACAGGACGGTTTTCAGAGTCTCGTGTCCAATGAGGGACTATTTGGTCCTTTTGTTGTTTTCCTGCAATCCCTGTCTCGACGTTGTGGTTCTTGGAGGGAGGGAAATATGACTCCTTGATGGCTTGTTGGCCGACTTCATCCATCTGGACCTTAAACAGAAGGTTAGAAGATAAAGGCTGCGCTATTAGCTTGGCCGTATAGTTGTCGTTCAGGAAGTGTATGCAGAGATCATTGCGTTGTGGTTCGCCAAATTTACATGCAGCTGCGGTTACGGCATTGGCCAAAGTGTGTTGAGCTGCTCTGTTCAGTACTCGGTCCATTCTTGACATTGACTCCCATGCATGGCCCTCGGTATTGAGAGTAGGAGAAGAAGAAGTTCAACATCGAAGTCACGGAAACAATATCCTCACAAACTTTCGAGTGTCATTAAAGGTCATCCGTTCCGTACGTATGGAGTGTTGCATTTTCCATACCAAAGCGGCGATATCGCTGTTAGTTGCTTGGTTTCCGAATGAAAGATCGATTGGGAAGCAAAGGTAGGACCGCCCCGCCGACGACCTGATGATAATGGCGGGTCAGACCGTTTGTAACTTTCCTAGACTGCGGAAGTAATTGAATTTGGACTCTTCTGTAACGTCGTAAGACCATCAGCTGCTGAACCTCTGGCCCAGGTTGTTGATGGGGTAGGAGGACAAGGACAAACTTCTGGGTGCGGAACACGTCCTCAACAACGGCTCGGAAGGCAAAATGGTACAGTGCCTTCGAATAGTATAGATTAGATGACAGTACTGGAAAAAGGGCAACATCATCTTGGTTGCGTGAGGTGAGGCTAAGGTCCCATGTGATTCTTAGACTTAGAGAGCAAAAAGTGACTAGGTGTGTCGTTCACTAACTCGTAGAACGTTCAGCATTGGAAGCCATGACATCAAGACAGTCACTAGGTAAGAGTCCCTTCTCGTGGCAGAGTGTATAGAAACTGCGAACGACTTCTGTTGAAGCGTGATAAATTATTCGTGTCATCGTGCCGAATGGGTGTTTTGAGGTGGTACGAGGGTTAGACTGGTCTCAGCACATGTATGCAAAAGTCTGTTTCGACGTAATGGAAACGATGCTGTTATCGTGTGAATTCGTAATGTTGACGTTAGGCACTTTGTGATCCCTCGTATATGGCCTAGGCCGGTCGCAACGGAAATAGGCAATCAGTGTGAGGAGGATATTGCTAGGATCAGCAGTAGGAACGGGATTTTTAATAGTTGATTCATGTAACCTGATCGTATGTCTGTTGAGTGAGAGGGAGAGGGAACATGGTTGTTTGTTAGCTCTGTCCTCACTGTTCCTCAAGAGGAATCAAGTCAGACCACGATGTGGCAAGGTAGAGAGAGTTCCACAAATACTGAGTCATGTGGTGGTGACTTTGGTGCCAATGCTGTTTCAGAGCGTGTCAATGTGCGACGCTTCGTGGTTGAGGGGTAACTTGAATTATCTCACTTGTACCATAACCTTTCACACTGTGACTGGTGACGTTTTCGTCCTGAGCTGTGCGTTGTTTGCGCGTATCCCTTAGTACTAATATGCAAGAATTGTAGCCCTGTACATGTCATTAGAAAGCAATATCCGTGCAGAGTTAAATCATTAACCGCTCCGGTGGCCTAATGGTTAGAGCGTCCGCCTCGGATGCGGAAGGTCTTTGGTTCGATCCCCAGCCGAGTCATACCAAAGACTTACAAAAATGGTACTAATCGCTGCCTCGCTTGGCGCTCAGCATTGAGAGATTAGTGTTAGGACTGGTCGGCCTGGTGTCAGGATGTGACTGGGTTTGACATCATGCTACATGTCTGCGGCATGATGCCCCAGTACTAGACATCACTTTAAACTGCCACACTGCAGACATCGTAGCGATATGACTGAATAATTTTTAAAGCTAGGTTAAAAATCATAATCACACACACACACGGAGTTAAATCATTAAAAGGTTGACCAAGAAATTGTTAACAGACAGTCTAATAAGCAATGAAGTATACAGGTAAAATAAAATGACTATACCACCTGCACGTGGGAGAAATATATGGGCCTGCACATGCTATTTTTGAATACCGTGTAGGCGCAGAGCTATGCCAAATGATTGTTTCCTGGAATAAAGTGATAGCAGACGATCTCAATTACAATGCTACTTGTAGAGAAGGGCAAGCAAGGCAGGTACATACAGAATCGCTGAAGCACGTCATTCTGTGGATAGGGTTACCGTGGTGTCGAAACTCACCTGCATGTACCAGTGAAGGCAGAATTATGCATGCATAAGGAAATTCGTAAGAGCAGAAAGACAGGCACACGTACAAATAATCTAGCCCAAACCTATCTTGTGAAGTTGCATGGTCGTGTTCGTTCGATATGATGGAAAGTTTATGCAGATAAACATGACGCAAATGTCGTGTATACAAACATTCACGAGCAGGATGCGAATAAATAAACCATGCATTTAGAGCAGTCCTGTACTTGTCCGACGACAGTAATTGTTACGTATATCTGATTTAATATATATTTATTATAATTTAGTTGTTTTTATTTTCAGTTTTATTTTTTTATTTTATTTTTCTTACATGCTATTGTAATGTAAATTTATCCAATAGAGATGATATTTTTTCAGAAAATTGGTTGACCTGAATCATTCTTTTCATAAACACCAAGTGTTGATCTAAATTCTTACCTTGATTCAAAATTAGTAAACAAAGTTCTATTTTATTTTAAAATGATTGGTTGTTTCCAAGGTTATGATGGGCATACATGGTCTAAGATGTAAACAACTTTTTTATTTATCTTTTTATTTTATAGCAAATCATTAGTCTAATCAAAGCCATATTATGTGTACGATCACGTGACCCCCCTCCCTTTTTTTGATTTCGCAATTCTGGTTTTTCCTTTACTACGCATTTGGTTGTTTTAATAGAGATGTGTAGATGGAGATTTCTCAGTTTTTGAGCTTTTCATATTGATGTCAAGTTCATTTGTTGTAGCCAGATCTTGAGCTATAATTTTCTTCAGATCATTTGGATTTCAAAAGGATTAATTCTTTATTCTCTGGAAATATTTTGAGGAGGGCTCACACAGAAATTTTAGAAAAACATTGCTTGCAAATTCAATTTGGATGTCCAACACCGGAGTGCCATTATTTGTATTTCTGCAAGGAACTGTAGATAAGCACAGTACTGACTATAGCATATGTCATCGTCATCCATCTTGGATTTTCCATCAGGATTCGAACTTGAAATTATTAAAACATTTATGACTAGGACTTTTGCAATTTAATTCGTAGATTATTCTTAGATTGTTTTGGGGTTTGATTCTTTAAACCGTAAGTTCTTCTCCTTTTTTAATTTTTACAGAATTTTCCAGGAAAATAAATTATTTGTTAAATTTTAAAAAGCTTGTTGTTTTCACTCTTTCTGTGTTACTGTTTATTCGAGCCTAAACACGTAACAGTAATAAATACAGAAATGTACACGAGTGTCTACGTTACACACATACAAAAAACGTAACAGAAAAATGAACTGAGTCACCCTTAAAGAGACGTACAAATTAGGTGCGACAATATCCATTATGATGCAAGACTTGTATGGTAAAAGGGCCCAAGGACCTCTCGTACAAGTAAAGACATCGAAGTTGTCTCAAGAGTGTTTCGATGGACGTTTAAAAACCTGGATTCCCTACACATAGTCTGCATGATCTCTTTGCATCTCCTCTATTTGTTGCTGCATAGTTTTGTTGGGGATAAAACATATACTTTCCATCTAATTGTTTTTATTCATTTTACAACATGTACAGATTCACTTAACGAAGCTGAAAGACTTTCACAGTTATCTGCATCTACAAAACTGAGGCTTTACCGGCGGATATTTGCAATATTTTACAAACCATGTCGATTTGAATAATTGTCAGACCACAAAAACGATTTAAATACAACCACAAAATGCCGTTCCAAATAAATTCATTTTGCTTCCTCTCAAAATAAAAAGCTAAAACTTAAACGATTAAGCGCAGATGACCGTACTCACCGTTGTTGACAGGATGCGCAGTTTGGTAGCGCTGTTATTTATTACGTCATCAACATCGGTGTACACAATCAAGCATATAATTATGCAAGTTTGGTAACTAGAATTATGTGAAAGTATTTACCGATATCTATCAAACAAGAATTTCAAGACGGAGATGGTAGATGGTGTTGAACAATGAGAGACACCCACCGCCCCCCCCCCATAAAAAAACACTACGTACACGCACAAAAGTAATCATTTATCATTTGAAATTCTATAGCTATTCTAATTTTAACGTTTCAGTAGCTGGCTGTTCTGTCAGAATAACGCAAACAAAGAAGCAAATGACACACACATGCACGCACACACAGGAATCCAATCATTAAATAACAATGTGCTAAAGGTAATGAAAATATGTGTCAAAAATACAGTTTTTGAATTTAAAACAAAAATAGCTCCCATAGGTCATATTCGGAGTTGGTTAGAAACACTTTGTAGTGGAGATTTAACAACTATATTATTTATTTTAAAATTGATTACATAATCAGATTATCCTTATTCACTATACAAAGAAGAAATTGTGTCTATGAAATTATTTAGATCTTTGCGCTCGTTTAGTATAAACTCACTGGAACTAGTACTAATTAATTGTGTGCATTTCGACAGTCCTAAAATATTTACAAAGCTTGGAATTTTACCAAATGTGTGTGCATATAAAAATGAAAATAATGACATCACTATCATGATATAATAATGACATCACTATCATGATATAATAATGACATCACTACCATGATACAATAATGACATCACTATCATGATACAATAGTGACATCACTACCATGATACAATAATGACATCACTACCATGACATAATAATGACATCACTACCATGATACAATAATGACATCACTACCATGATACAATAGTGACATCACTACCATGATACAATAATGACATCACTACCATGACATAATAATGACATCACTACCATGATACAATAATGACATCACTACCATGATAAAATAATGACATCACTACCATGATAAAATAATGACATCACTACCATGATAAAATAATGACATCACTACCATGATAAAATAATGACATTACTACCATGGTTCATGTTAAAAACACGAATATTCATCAATATGTTGAATATTCTTCATGCCAACCTAAATCATGTAAAAATGGGATGCCATATAGTCAAGCAAAAAGATATAGAAGAATTATCTCGGATGACGTTGTTTTTAAATCATCTTTGACAGAGTTAGATCAGCATTGTTTAATTAAAATTTACCCCATTGACATCATTCATACTGCTTTCCGAAAAGTATCTTCTCTTACACAACTTGAATCTTTACAATGTAAAATCAAAAATAGAAATGAAGATATCATTCCTTTTGTTATTGAATATAATCCAAGTTCGCCTAATGTAGGTAAGACTGTCAGTAAATATTGTGATTTATTAGAATTATCATGTAAAGAAAGTGTTAAATCGCTACACGAAGGCAAGCCCACAATTGATTATAAAAGGACTAAAAATCTTAAAGATTTCCCATTTAAATCTAAATTAGACAAACATTCATATAAAAAAGGATTATCAACTAAATATAATAAACCTAGATATTCACACTGTTCTTTTATTAAAAGAAAATACTTCTTTCAATAGTAATAATACGAAAGGAAATTTCAATATGAGTTGTGATACTAATTGTGCAACATCAGATGTTATTTATTTGATCACATGCAACAAATGTGGCATCCCACATATTGGACAAACAAGTCAACAAATATCTAAACGTATGAACCATCATAGATCAGACAAAAAAAATTATATCGATCTATTATTCTCGACTATTTGTATTTGTCAACATCGTAATCTTGCTTCGATATTTCAATGGCGGCGCTCAACGTTGGCTTGTATACCTTGATATAGATCTTTCATTCTTTTCATGTTATTGATTTAATTCTGCGCTGCAATTCATCAATGATGTGTTCGGTTTTATATGATCCTGTTGGTACGCTGACGACTTCCCAGATTGGACCATGCTTATCAGATGCATCAGTTGCGGTTTTATGCAAGAATATCAGCTAATTATTAGCGTCTAATCTGCCAAATGATTTTCCTGATATTTGGCCAGCTATAATAAAGTCATAATTGTGCCAGTCCGATCTCTAGTGACCGACTAGTGGGGGCTTTAGGGAGTTGTGAAACCAAGATCGAATTCCGGCTGTGTTGACGTTGCTGGTAACATTTTGGTCGTTGGCGGTGTTGTATTAACGATGATGTATTCCAGTCGTGTCGTTTTGTCCGCGGTCATTATAATATATTCGGCGGATTATAAATCTGGCGTTGGCAACATTGACAACGGTGCTTTTGCGTTCTTGTGATGTCTGTAATGAATATCGCTAATTGCATCAAAGTCATTGTCTGATATTGCACATCGTTTAACCCCGCTAACAGTATGAATGATATATTTATACACGTATATGTCGCAGCGTAAGTTATTTCTGTGTTCATGCAATTTTTTACTGGTAAATGTAGATATTTTTTTTCGCGATAATAGTGAGTATACCAGCAACACCGACAACAACATAGATACGGGTTCCATCCTTGGGCGGTATCACGTGCGTCGCTGATAATGTGCCAATTAACGTCGTTGTTGCAGCGAATAGCGAAGAACCGCGTATACAACATTGTCGATGACGATGAATCGTCTGAGATATTTGTTTTCTTGTTTTATCATATACTCGTCGATGATTTCTTCCAGAGATATCTTCCACACACATACTTGATTATACTGAAAGGACTGTGTGAGTTTCATTATGGTATATACTAAATAATCAATCAAGATTTTTTCGCGACAAATTCAAGACAGTAGTAGTATATCGTTGAGGTTAAGGCATTCTCCTCTGATTCCAATATGACTATTGCCTAAGTATTAAGCTCTATCATGATTGTCATACTTTTAAAAGAAGAAGGTTTGGAGCCATAACTCAAAGGAAAGAAAAGACCTGTCCCAACTTGCGCAACGCTAATCAGGGATATCATCTACACCCCAGTTACCTTAGTGGTATGTTTGATGAATTTGATATGTTTTGTCTATGTTCCAGATCCATACCGTACTGTATATACCATGTTGATGAATGGAGTTAGGTGAATTACACCACCTGCTACCATTTTTGATTGTATCGAGTTCAGTGTTTATCGAATTGATTCTTGGATTGATGTTGGTGAGCTCAATGTTAATAATTTCGATAGTTGTAATAACTTTGACGAGATAAACAAGTTGTGTGTGAATTTCAGAGAACTTGGTGTTGATGACCGTTGGAATTCCAAAGAAATTATCAATGATTCGATCTATGTTCCTACGAAAGTTTTAAACGCTTTGACATGAATATTATATTTCAGATCCGAATGTGGTCAGTCTATCATTGATTGTCATTCACGAGGCCATCTTCGGGATACTGCTGTTATCTACGTACTTCTTCGTTGCAGCGGTATAGTTTGATGGTGGTTCTCTCAAATTAGCAATGCGTATTCCGATCATGTTGAGATTGCAAGTCATTGCATTACTTACTTTAGCAACATATTTACTGATCTCATTTCTGATCGTGGTGTTGTTAGTGTCAACGTATTTTTGTTTTGACTGATTTTGGTTCTTTCACATTGGTAATTGTATTACCGCTTATTTTGAGATCGTAATACATTATGTCTCCGATTCTTCTATTACGTCCATGACTGTTAGAATTGATCATTCCGAGTTTTTAACTTTAAAGATTTTAGTAAACACCACGAAGTTATATTCGGTCGTGCCTGGAACTAACAAAATAATATATGTCAACGGGATATTGTTTGTCTTTAATCGTCCTTGCTGATCCTGAAAAACAACAACCTCATTTCTGTCAACATCGGCGAGACTCAAAAGATCAGCAAGTTCATCTCGTGTTGCATATTAAGATTAATCAAGGTCACCCTGGGGCTTGCAGCTAACAGATCTTCCGTAAATATCTACCATTATAAACTATTAACCTGTTTGAAACCACGAGCGGTACTGATGACGTTGACAAGCCATTAAGTACTGCAAGCACTTCTGGACCACTTATTGGTAGATCCGTTGTTGTCTGTGTTGGTAATGTTGAATATCAGATTGGTATGTCACTGGCTAAGCCACTATTTCGTAAAAATTCGTTTGGTGGCGCCAATCCATACGAATCGAAATAAACAACTCAACGTGGATCAGCCGCGCATGCAACTCAATGAGTACCTGTACCAGAACGTTCATCGAGATTAACGATACCGGTTTCAACATTATTTGATTGTTCCGGAATTTGATCACACATTGAAACGCTTCTGAAATCATGTATGTTTAATCGCCTAGCAGCATCAAGTAAATCAACATTGGACATGGGACGCTTTTTGAAGCGTCCCCGGCAGTACCAGACCTTGACTGTACCATGTCCCTGGTAATCTTAGACCGCGTCCCTTTGTTTAGGTCTTTAGGCCATGTCCTGTTCCAACTGCACCAAGTACAGCTGCTTTTGCAAACAGCTGAAGCAGCTGCTGAACTTAGCGCTGGTATAGCTGTTATCGTTGGAACTATACCGTCGGTCATTGCTGTTTCACAGACCCCATCAATTATTCTCATTCGTCCACTAACACCTTACAGCAACATGGTTTTGTCTTACAATAACACAGCGATTGCTCTGGAACAACGAGGAGCAGAAGGTATATAATTAACAGCTGCAGGCACATGAATATCGACAACAGATTTTATGAAAAAATCCAGACGTTTCAGTGAGAAAAATTAGATTTGATACAGTGTTGCGGAATCATGCTTAGATATCTGCAAATCAGAATCAACATTTTGATCACGCCCCATAAATCTCATCAAACTATGATATTCCCGTGCAACGTTCGTTTTTTTTTTTTCGAAATTCATTATTATGTTTTCGGATGGTTCCTGATGTCAATGTATCCCCGGCGAAATCGTGGACACGCGTAATCTATCAAACACAATCGGGTTTCTTTCTTGATTTTCTACTCTTATGTTACCTTGAAACGCAACGAATATATGTCGTGGTGCTGAAATTCCCTGTTGAGACGCTATTTGCCATGCATATGAAATTGCTGTTCTTGTAACTAAGTCTGTGGTCATTGTCAGCCGTGACAACGTTGACTTGCCGCCTTTATCCAAGAACGATAACAATGGAGCTTCTTCTGTGAGCTAATGTCCATGACGTCACCGGTAAATAAACGCTGACAAATAGCAGCTGCTTCATTGATAATTTCGTGGGAAATGTTGCCGGCTCGTCTTCCAACAATCCGAATTTCTAGTCTATCAACATCAACGAGGATCTTATTTAAACAAAGTTTATCTTGAATCACCGGCGTTCAGTGATCATATTATCATCTTGTTTTTACGACGTCGGTCGCGAGCGGCAATGCCACATTCTGTTGTTTCTTCTTCCTCAACTTGAGGCGGTCCAAATTATGATCTTTTGGGTGATAATATATCTCCAAGTAATGAGACTTTTCCAGCTTCTTTCACATGTTTCTCAGATTCTTCAAATAAAGGCTTTTATTCACCACTAATTTGAGGTGTATACCATGGTACTTTCGATACACGAACCAAGTCCAGTTTTCTTGGGTGATATCGGCGGTCTCTGGATCTAATAGTTTACTGCGAATTTGACATCCTGCTGCAGCAACCGCTACAGGATGTTCTCGAAGTATTTTATGACCTTCTTCGGTAAATTCGGCAGGTGGATGTTTAACAGGTTCTGGTTCTGGTTCTGGTTCAACAGGATCCGTTATATCACCAATCTCAGCACTGGCTTGTTCTATACCCTCTATTGCTTGCAGTATTGCTTGCCTTAATTTTGCCTGAGCAGCAACTATTTTAGTTGGAAGCTCTTTGAGAATCTGTTTGGTTTTTTTAGGGTTTTTCTGCCATATTTTCGGTTGATTTAGCTGTTTGTTCGGTTGATTTTGATTTAGCTGTTTGTTCCAACGACGGGAGAAGGTCTTTAGTGTTTTTTGTGACTGGTTTAAATAACTGTTATGTATCCTGTGTAAATTCTACATGAGTACCCTGTCGTTGTTGCACCTGTTGTTTGACAGAATCACGGATTTGAGGATACTTCTTGATTTGATCTAGCAGTTGTCGAGCAAATTTTGCTCTATGAGATTCTACAGGAAGCGCAGAATCACTAAATATTATTATTACAACCGCAATGTAATTACAGATCATCAAGGCAGCAGATATACATGGTTGTAATGTATTACAGTAACGTAATTTTCAGCAACAGCGAATCTCAATTTGTCTCAAAATGAAGACATTGCCTTGATCACGTGGGTGACTGCGTTAAAAATACATATCCGCTAATAAGGACACGAAGGGTTTCCCACAACATGATCACGTGTCCGAAAGTGCTAAATACCTATGAGCGCTATTACTAACTCGCTGAAATTTCACAAGGTAAAAACCGATAACTGTATAGTAATTGGAGAAATCTGTACCTGTTACATTAAAATTAAATTTTAAAATACTAGAATACTAGAATACTTGATAAATAAATAATACGATCTTAATACATGTGCACGTTTAAATTTTTATATATTTGTCTGTCGGTCGGTTCACAAATATATTATACTGATATATTCCCTGCGAAAACCACCCATTTTGCCGCAGGCTGTTTAGAAACATTTTCCAGTATGGTGATAGTTATAACAAGCCAGACATGTTTCTTTTGACTAACTCTACCCGTGGGCTACATATACTGATTATTCGCCCCACCCGGCAATATATCAAGTACGAATATAGATATAGTTTTTATTTATTGTAAATAAGACTATTGATATACGGCATTTCAGCTGAACATTACGGATTGCGGGATAGTTGTAAATTATCTAAAATGTTATTGATTTATCGTCAGTAGGTATCTATATTAGGTTTTAAGAAATATCTCACAGCAGCATAGTCTAGTGGTAATGTCATTTTATTCCCAAACCATTACTAGTTTACTTCGAGGGTTCAACCCCAGAATTGGTATATTGCTGGCGAATTAAAGCTAAGTTATTTAGTGGGGGGGGGGGGATAGCCAAAGCTTTCCAAAGTTAACCGGAAAACGTACTGATTGTTGACAATTTGCTCATATCCATTACCCATCGAAACTGGTGGTGGTGCGGTTCTGCACCACCTCGGGTTTGTCTGGGGTGGGTGTGCAAAAAATTGTCAGAAATCAGTGGGTATCCATTAAATGATGTGCGCGAGATTTATGGGCAATCTTCTGAATTTCTAATATTTTGTTTCGTATCTAGGAATTCACCGAGGGTTATGTCCGTGTGACAATAAAGGGAAAACACTTCCCCAACCCCATTTTGTAAAAATGGACAGTAGATGTAAAAAGCCTAAAAATAGCCAGAAATAAATATAGCAAGAAATACATGGAAAATCCAAAACCAAAAATAGATCTCATTGAAGGGTACCATATGAAGGGACCCCATGAAGACAGAAATTCAAACATTGAGAAAACCTCATTGAAGGGTACCCTATGAAGTGACCCAATGAAAGGATATAAACTGGCACAAGCAAAAATAACTTGCAATAAATTGGCAACTAAACAGGCACAGCAAATGTAGCGAACGTAGCGCAGCTTCTGCTGTCTATTTTTGCTGCTTAAAACTAGAAAAAAAATTATTTTAAAAAAATTTGTTCAACATTTGGTCAAAACAAAATCATGAGAAACCAACAACGAAGCCAGGAAAATACACAACAGGGAAAACAACAACGAAGCCACGATAATACACAACAGGGAAAACAACAAATGTTTCTTACCACGATTAGTTTCTGAAACAGAGCCTTGTATTTTTTGTGTCATTTTCACTCATGTCTGGATGCCATTTTCTCTCCTGACCCCTTAGACTTTTTGGCGTCATTGTTTTCACCCATGTGCAACGGGTCGGTTGACCCACCCTTGCCGCTTATATTTTTCCCAGTCTAAGATGGGTGCAAAACTGCATCAAAAGTCATATCATAATATAACTTGACACAAGAAGTGTTCATACTGTTATCATCTCTAGGGGCTAAACAATAACAAGAAAGAGAGATAACCAACGCATTTTATATAATTGAAGCTTTTTCCTAAAATACAAAGTGAAAGACTTAAAAATAACTTACAGTATGTGAGGATTCTTAAAGTCTTAAACGTTTTATCAATTTCAACAGTTCCAAATAGTCTGAATACTTTCCAAAGGCATTTCAAATGTTGACTCTAACGTACTGATGTACCAATGCTGCATAAAAAGTCATTATGTTTTAAATGAAAATGTCTGTTAAATGTATTCATAGTACATCCAACAGAAATAAAAATCTAAAATGTCCTTGAATGTTTCACAGCACTTCCGTAAAACTAATAATCAAAATAGTCTTTAAATTTTTAACAGCAAATCCATAGAGCAATTAATATATGGAAATGTCTTCGAAGAAATTTTACAGGACTGCAATTCCAATGAAAGATATTCAATTAAATAAATGAATCTGTTCTATCAATACTCTTTGAAGACCAGTAATTTCTTTAAGAATGAATGATTCCCTGTTCTAATCCTCTTATATATCAAGCTACCAATGTAATAGCTAAACAAGGTGAGTATTTTAAATGAATCCTTTGGTATTTACACTTTTACTTTCACTTATAAGTATGACTTAACCTTGAAACGTATGAATGAAACATCATACTGCATATTATATATGACTCATCTTTAAAGTACGTGCCTGTAAAACTTCACAGTGTTGGATAATACTTCATTTAATGGCTTAAAGTAACAACCATGACATCACATGAAAGTACCTTGCAATGCCTGTGTCCCTAATTTTGTAGATATGATGTTGAAAGTGGCACGAGATACACCATACTAAATATTTTATTTTCATTACTTAAACAGCCTCTGAACCAACCATAAGAAATAACACTGACCTTACAACTGGATCATACATGTGTGTTATGTGACATGTCCTTAAGTCATGATGCGTGACTAAACCCAGTTTTATCAGAGCATAGATAATGTTGATCTATATCAAAACATTGATACAAATATGAATAAAAATGAATGTCACATTCAGAAAGTATGTGATACATATAGGTTTATTTAAACTACTTTCAAAGAATAATAACGTACAGTCGTAAATAACATTGAGTAAGCTTTACATGAGAGTTCGATCTTGTTGATTGGAGCATGCAGTTGATACACACAATAGCTACAATTGATACACTCTCAAGCTATGGTTATACAGAGGGAAACATGTCATTGCATGATCTTTAACAACGTCTGGGTGACAGTTTTGGATACGCACAAAAATACATTGACCTCAGATCTAACACTTGGCCTTACTGACAGATCCGCGCAAGTGTCAAGTCACAACATCAAGTCATGATGTATTGCTATTACAAGTTTAATTTATATTACTTCATTCAGAAGTTTGGAAGTTACACCTCCAAACAAATATAGTAATGTCCACCTCTGACAATCAAATGAGAACCATGAAAGTGACTCATCAGAGACCTTTATCTTAAATTATCTTAAATATGTATTAAGGTTTATAAGTGTTCATGCCACTACGTTTCTAGGACTGAGAGTTACAAAAGCACACTTAAAGTAACTGTAACCATAATATATGACCTTGACTTTAAAAAAAGAAGAATTACACTATCCCTAGATCTGATACAATATACAAAACATCATTCCAAAGGCTCGTTTCATACAGAATAAAGTGGAAGATTTTGTACCAAATTATATATGTATTCATTCCCACTAACTTTATATTTTCTTCAGGAAATATCTGGGCAGTTCACTTGCACAGTATTCAAACTGGATGATTGCTTGAGTATCCATAAAAAAACAGTGTAATCCAAAGTGAGATGCAGGAAAATACCTGTAAGCAGGTACATGAGATGGCACAGCTTATCACCATGCTTCCAATATATATGGCTAGGGGTATAGCCTGATCTAGGGGCAACTTTTATATATGGTGGGAATCTGACAGTTTCCAAGTTATGAGCCATGAGCAAGTCCCATGCTCCAAGGGCATGAAACAGGACATGTGTTGGATCTACAATTGTATATATTCCAGTATGCCCAAATAGTTCCAGGATGAGGATCTTAATAGTTTCCAAGTTATGAGCCAGTGTCAATTTTCTAATCATGGTGGGCACAACCCAGCTTCAGTCCTGGACATATGTCTAATTTTGTCTCCCCATGATCTTCGAACTTATATCTAGTTATAGACTAGGGATCTCAACCGTTTCTAAGTAATGGCTAACAGCAAGTCTCTTTCTACAAGATTTATCCTAAGAATTTGTACATTTTAAATAATGTCCTTCAAGCACTGCATAGGTAAAAGTTTCGTATCTATACGGCTTCCGAGCTATGACCTAGGGTGACGATTAGGATTATTATTAATAGAAGTAAACATGTTTATTGGTTATGGGTCGAGGTTAATGTGATTCCACTTGTGCACCTGACAAATTTCAGGTTATATATTATAATTTTGGTAACAGACCTTCTAAATAAAAGTAACATTTTCTTTTGTAAAGATTTAGAACCTTCCCGGTTGAAATTTACCATTATGTAATAATTTTTTATATGAAAATGCTGATTGCGACTTGAGTCAAGTAGAGTACTATATAATCTTGTCACTGGAAAAATCTAAATTCATACTTTGAAATCTAGCAGAATAAATAGCATTATTGTTGTGTGGAGTAGTTCATTTGGGCTAGAATTTTTGTCTTTAAATTATTTAGTACAAGTGACTTATTCTCTGGAAATACAGAGTGCTTATTAAAATGTAATATTCTTATAAAGATGCACAAAAGAATATTGGTACAACACCACAATATAGGCAACCACAGACTCTTTTAGCATTGGATTTAATTTGGATTTTTTCTAAAGGTTATTCGGAAGTTTTATTATTAGGACTTGTGTTTGTAATTCTATGAATCTTTTAGAATTTAACTTGTAAATCTGTAAATTCTTTTTCTAACAAGTCAGTTAGGACAGCGTATTTTCTAAGGTGTCTGTGTACATGGTCTGTCTTTCTTAAGTGAATTGAGGGCTACAAAATGTGAGGGAATTTAAACATCCACTTTTTGGATTTAAAAAAATAGACATTCGATGGAAGTTGCATTTGCCAACTTCTGCAATACGATACATGTACTTACATCCAGATATTAGAAACCAATTTTTCTAGTAAAATATGTTTCTTGAAAATATTTACCAAATCATAATACCTTAGAAAAATAATACAAACTCGCAAATCCAGCCCTCTCTGATACTACTTTCAGCTAAAGGGAGCTAAGATTTGTCTACCAACCTATGTTGTGGTCTAGCAGAGTGACCTCCCCTTACATGTAAGACTTTTCAACAAAGTCTAAGAATAGGCCAGTTACCTTACTGCAAACAGGTCTGCCAACGGTTCGTCCTATCTGAGTGAACACTGAGTGATGGAGCGACCATTCCGTCTGCATTAGTTGATTGTTCCGAGACAAAGAGTCTACCAGTACGGGATATGGCAAACATGTAATGTGGAGTTGTTGTTGACAACACCACTTTAGAAAGTCCCACACAATGACGTAAAGGTCTGGGTGACTAGGATAATCCTTGTCGTTAAAGATAAGTCACCACTGTAGGATATGGTTCCTCCTTGTCGTTTGACATAAGTCACCACTGTAGAAGTTGTTCTATAGAATGTGAACTTCTTTGCCACGCAAATAGTCCTGCCACCAAACTTTCAAAATGGCCATCATCTCCAGAATTATTGATATAAAGATGTCGTTTTTGGGGACAGCATATACCACTGGCTTCCCGAAAGTATGATTCTAGGTGGGCTCCCCAGCCTTCCGTACTTGCATCGGTATAGACTGTAATTTCGGGCAGAAGAAGCGATATCGTTTTTGCCTTTGGGACCAAGAGAAATCTGGAACGAACGACAGGACGGTTTTCAGAGTCTCGTGTCCAGTGAGGGACTATTTGGTCCTTTTGTTGTTTTCCTGCAATCCCTGTCTCGACGTTGTGGTTCTTGGAGGGAGGGAAATATGACTCATTGATGGCTTGTTGGCCGACTTCATCCATCTGGACGTTAAACAGAAGGTTAGAAGATAAAGGCTGCGCTATTAGCTTGGCCGTATAGTTGTCGTTCAGGAAGTGTATGCAGAGATCATTGCGTTGTGGTTCGCCAAATTTACATGCAGCTGCGGTTACGGCATTGGCCAAAGTGTGTTGAGCTGCTCTGTTCAGTACTCGGTCCATTCTTGACATTGACTCCCATGCATGGCCCTCGGTATTGAGAGTAGGAGAAGAAGAAGTTCAACATCGAAGTCACGGAAACAATATCCTCACAAACTTTCGAGTGTCATTAAAGGTCATCCGTTCCGTACGTATGGAGTGTTGCATTTTCCATACCAAAGCGGCGATATCGCTGTTAGTTGCTTGGTTTCCGAATGAAAGATCGATTGGGAAGCAAAGGTAGGACCGCCCCGCCGACGACCTGATGATAATGGCGGGTCAGACCGTTTGTAACTTTCCTAGACTGCGGAAGTAATTGAATTTGGACTCTTCTGTAACGTCGTAAGACCATCAGCTGCTGAACCTCTGGCCCAGGTTGTTGATGGTATAGGAGGACAAGGACAAACTTCTGGGTGCGGAACACGTCCTCAACAACGGCTCGGAAGGCAAAATGGTATAGTGCCTTCGAATAGTGTAGATTAGATGACAGTACTGGAAAAAGGGCAACATCATCTTGGTTGCGTGAGGTGAGGCTAAGGTCCCATGTGATTCTTAGACTTAGAGAGCAAAAAGTGACTAGGTGTGTCGTTCACTAACTCGTAGAACGTTCAGCATTGGAAGCCATGACATCAAGACAGTCACTAGGTAAGAGTCCCTTCTCGTGGCAGAGTGTATAGAAACTGCGAACGACTTCTGTTGAAGCGTGATAAATTATTCGTGTCATCGTGCCGAATGGGTGTTTTGAGGTGGTACGAGGGTTAGACTGGTCTCAGCACATGTATGCAAAAGTCTGTTTCGACGTAATGGAAACGATGCTGTTATCGTGTGAATTCGTAATGTTGACGTTAGGCACTTTGTGATCCCTCGTATATGGCCTAGGCCGGTCGCAACGGAAATAGGCAATCAGTGTGAGGAGGATATTGCTAGGATCAGCAGTAGGAACGGGATTTTTAATAGTTGATTCATGTAACCTGATCGTATGTCTGTTGAGTGAGAGGGAGAGGGAACATGGTTGTTTGTTAGCTCTGTCCTCACTGTTCCTCAAGAGGAATCAAGTCAGACCACGATGTGGCAAGGTAGAGAGAGAGTTCCACAAATACTGAGTCATGTGGTAGTGACTTTGGTGCCAATGCTGTTTCAGAGCGTGTCAATGTGCGGCGCTTCGTGGTTGAGGGGTAACTTGAATTATCTCACTTGTACCATAACCTTTCACACTGTGACTGGTGACGTTTTCGTCCTGAGCTGTGCGTTGTTTGCGCGTATCCCTTAGTACTAACATGCAAGAATTGTAGACCTGTACATGTCATTAGAAAGCAATATCCGTGCAGAGTTAAATCATTAACCGCTCCGGTGGCCTAATGGTTAGAGCGTCCGCCTCGGATGCGGAAGGTCTTTGGTTCGATCCCCAGCCGAGTCATACCAAAGACTTACAAAAATGGTACTAATCGCTGCCTCGCTTGGCGCTCAGCATTGAGAGATTAGTGTTAGGACTGGTCGGCCTGGTGTCAGGATGTGACTGGGTTTGACATCATGCTACATGTCTGCGGCATGATGTCCCAGTACTAAACATCACTTTAAACTGCCACACTGCAGACATCGTAGCGATATGACTGAATAATTTTTAAAGCTAGGTTAAAAATCATAATCACACACACACACAGAGTTAAATCATTAAAAGGTTGACCAAGAAATTGTTAACAGACAGTCTAATAAGCAATGAAGTATACAGGTAAAATAAAATGACTATACCACCTGCACGTGGGAGAAATATATGGGCCTGCACATGCTATTTTTGAAAATCGTGTAGGCGCAGAGCTATGCCAAATGATTGTTTCCTGGAATAAAGTGATAGCAGACGATCTCAATTACAATGCTACTTGTAGAGAAGGGCAAGCAAGGCAGGTACATACAGAATCGTTGAAGCACGTCATTCTGTGGATAGGGATACCGTGGTGTCGAAACTCACCTGCATGTACCAGCGAAGGCAGAATTATGCATGCATAAGGAAATTCGTAAGAGCAGAAAGACAGGCACACGTACAAATAATCTAGCCCAAACCTATCTTGTGAAGTTGCATGGTCGTGTTCGTTCGATATGATGGAAAGTTTATGCAGATAAACATGACGCAAATGTCGTGTATACAAACATTCACGAGCAGGATGCGAATAAATAAACCATGCATTTAGAGCAGTCCTGTACTTGTCCGACGACAGTAATTGTTACGTATATCTGATTTAATATATATTTATTATAATTTAATTGTTTTTATTTTCAGTTTTATTTCTTTTTTTTATTTTATTTTTCTTACATGCTATTGTAATGTAAATTTATCCAATAGAGATGATATTTTTTCAGAAAATTGGTTGACCTGAATCATTCTTTTCATAAACACCAAGTGTTGATCTAAATTCTTACCTTGATTCAAAATTAGTAAACAAAGTTCTATTTTATTTTAAAATGATTGGTTGTTTCCAAGGTTATGATGGGCATACATGGTTTAAGATGTAAACAACTTTTTTATTTATCTTTTTATTTTATAGCAAATCATTAGTCTAATCAAAGCCATATTATGTGTACGATCACGTGACCCCCCTCCCTTTTTTTGATTTCGCAATTCTGGTTTTTCCATTACTACGCATTTGGTTGTTTTAATAGAGATGTGTAGATGGAGATTTCTCAGTTTTTGAGCTTTTCATATTGATGTCAAGTTCATTTGTTGTAGCCAGATCTTGAGCTATAATTTTCTTCAGATCATTTGGATTTCAAAAGGATTAATTCTTTATTCTCTGGAAATATTTTGAGGAGGGCTCACACAGAAATTTTAGAAAAACATTGCTTGCAAATTCAATTTGGATGTCCAACACCGGAGTGCCATTATTTGTATTTCTACAAGGAACTGTAGATAAGCACAGTACTGACTATAGCATATGTCATCGTCATCCATCTTGGATTTTCCATCAGGATTCGAACTTGAAATTATTAGAACATTTATGACTAGGACTTTTGCAATTTAATTCGTAGATTATTCTTAGATTGTTTTGGGGTTTGATTCTTTAAACCGTAAGTTCTTCTCCTTTTTTAATTTTTACAGAATTTTCCAGGAAAATAAATTATTTGTTAAATTTTAAAAAGCTTGTTGTTTTCACTCTTTCTGTGTTACTGTTTATTCGAGCCTAAACACGTAACAGTAATAAATACAGAAATGTACACGAGTGTCTACGTTACACACATACAAAAAACGTAACAGAAAAATGAACTGAGTCACCCTTAAAGAGACGTACAAATAAGGTGCGACAATATCCATTATGATGCAAGACTTGTATGGTAAAAGGGCCCAAGGACCTCTCGTACAAGTAAAGACATCGAAGTTGTCTCAAGAGTGTTTCGATGGACGTTTAAAAACCTGGATTCCCTACACATAGTCTGCATGATCTCTTTGTATCTCCTCTATTTGTTGCTGCATAGTTTTGTTGGGGATAAAACATATACTTTCCATCTAATTGTTTTTATTCATTTTACAACATGTACAGATTCACTTAACGAAGCTGAAAGACTTTCACAGTTATCTGCATCTACAAAACTGAGGCTTTACCGGCGGATATTTGCAATATTTTACAAACCATGTCGATTTGAATAATTGTCAGACCACAAAAACGATTTAAATACAACCACAAAATGCCGTTCCAAATAAATTCATTTTGCTTCCTCTCAAAATAAAAAGCTAAAACTTAAACGATTAAGCGCAGATGACCGTACTCACCGTTGTTGACAGGATGCGCAGTTTGGTAGCGCTGTTATTTATTACGTCATCAACATCGGTGTACACAATCAAGCATATAATTATGCAAGTTTGGTAACTAGAATTATGTGAAAGTATTTACCGATATCTATCAAACAAGAATTTCAAGACGGAGATGGTAGATGGTGTTGAACAATGAGAGACACCCCCCCCCCCAAAAAAAAAAAAACCACTACGTACACGCACAAAAGTGATCATTTATCATTTGAAATTCTATAGCTATTCTAATTTTAACGTTTCAGTAGCTGGCTGTTCTGTCAGAATAACGCAAACAAAGAAGCAAATGACACACACATGCACGCACACACAGGAATCCAATCATTAAATAACAATGTGCTAAAGGTAATGAAAATATGTGTCAAAAATACAGTTTTTGAATTTAAAACAAAAATAGCTCCCATAGGTCATATTCGGAGTTGGTTAGAAACACTTTGTAGTGGAGATTTAACAACTATATTATTTATTTTAAAATTGATTACATAATCAGATTATCCTTATTCACTATACAGAGAAGAAATCGTGTCTATGAAATTATTTAGATGTTTGCGCTCGTTTAGTATCAACTCACTGGAACTAGTACTAATTAATTGTGTGCATTTCGACAGTCCTAAAATATTTACAAAGCTTGGAATTTTACCAAATGTGTGTGCATATAAAAATGAAAATAATGACATCAATACCATGATACAATAATGACATCACTACTATGACATAATAATGACATCACTACCATGATATAATAATGACATCACTACTATGATATAATAATGACATCACTACCATGATACAATAGTGACATCACTACCATGATACAATAATGACATCACTACTATGATATAATAATGACATCACTACCATGATATAATAATGACATCACTACCATGATAAAATAATGACATCAATACCATGATACAATAATGACATCACTACTATGACATAATAATGACATCACTACCATGATATAATAATGACATCACTACTATGATATAATAATGACATCACTACCATGATACAATAGTGACATCACTACCATGATACAATAATGACATCACTACCATGATACAATAATGACATCACTACCATGATAAAATAATGACATCACTACTATGATATAATAATGACATCACTACCATGATAAAATAATGACATCACTACCATGATAAAATAATGACATCACTGCCATGGTTCATGTTAAAAACACGAATATTCATCAATATGTTGAATATTCTTCATGCCAACCTAAATCATGTAAAAATGGGATACCATATAGTCAAGCAAAAAGATATAGAAGAATTATCTCGGATGACGCTGTTTTTAAATCATCTTTGACAGAGTTAGATCAGCATTGTTTAATTAAAATTTATCCCATTGACATCATTCATACTGCTTTCCGAAAAGTATCTTCTCTTACACAACTTGAATCTTTACAATGTAAAATCAAAAATAGAAATGAAGATATCATTCCTTTTGTTATTGAATATAATCCAAGTTCGCCTAATGTAGGTAAGACTGTCAGTAAATATTGTGATTTATTAGAATTATCATGTAAAGAAAGTGTTAAATCGCTACACGAAGCAAGCCCACAACTGATTATAAAAGGACTAAAAATCTTAAAGATTTCCCATTTAAATCTAAATTAGACAAACATTCATATAAAAAAGGATTATCAACTAAATATAATAAACCTAGATATTCACACTGTTCTTTTATTAAAAGAAAATACTTCTTTCAATAGTAATAATACGAAAGGAAATTTCAATATGAGTTGTGATACTAATTGTGCAACATCAGATGTTATTTATTTGATCACATGCAACAAATGTGGCATCCCAAATATTGGACAAACAAGTCAACAAATATCTAAACGTATGAACCATCATAGATCAGACAAAAAAAATGATATCGATCTATTATTCTCATCTCATGTTGCAGCACATTTTAACAAGAGTTCACATACTTTGCAAGATTTCTTCTTTCAATCTGTTGTTATAGATGATTCTGAGATGGAACTTCTGCTAAAGGAAACCTATTGGATTCACCGTCTTATTACGGTATATCCAAAAGGTCTACATTCCAAAACACTATACAACATTAATTAATCATTTTATTATTATTTTTTAATTATGACCCTTTGTTACAGATAAGAATATTTTTATATTATTCTAATTTACAGAAAAACTTAACTAGTGAAAGTATAAACTAATATCATAAAAATAAATTACTAATTCTTCAAAAATGAAAATCCATTTCTAAATTAATTCTCAATACATTATGATTAATTATTTATAAAATACTTGATTATAAATATTATGCACATCATAATATTTTACTATATGAATTGAGTTCTGATCAAATATTGTACATTTATCAATAATATTTCAAGATATAATACATTTTTTGTTGTTCATTTTTTGTCATATTTATTCATTAACTTTTTATTTATTTTTTATATCTTTTTTAAATGTGCATTATACATAATAAAATTAAAATTATTAATAAAACCGTTTATCTCTGTTTATTCATACATTTTAGAGATAGTTTTCAATAGAGATATATGTATCTTTACAATCCAGTTTCATGTATTTTTATGTATCAAAATACCATTAATATGTGCTGTATATGCATATCTCCATTTCATTTATTGGTTAAATAATAAGACAATTAGGTCCAAAATGTAAGCTATGACGTCATCATGTTTATGTAACAATGTTTATATCATTAATCTCTTAGAAACAGAATATATTTAATGCCGTAAGCAATGATATTGAATTCAGTTTGAATTCAGTCTGGTGAAACAATAAAGCGAAACCGGCGTGTGTGTATGATTTAGATTTTTAACGTAGCTTTTAACAATTTTTCAGTCAAATGGTTACGATGTCTGCAGTGTGAGAGTTTATAGTGATATTTAACACTGGGGCATCATGATGTCCCACCCAGTCACATTATCCTCACGTGAGGCCGACCAGTCCTGACACTAATCTCTTAATACTGAGCGCCAAGCGAGGCAGCTGTTAGTACCATTTTTAAAAGTCTTTGATATGACTCGGCCGGGGTTCGAACCCGCGACCTCCCGCATCCGAGGCGACGCTCTACCACTAGGCCACCGGAGCGGAAGCTAAAATGGTAAAACATTCTACATGTTGGTGTTGTTTATTTTTTTTATATATGTTTACTAGATCTAAATCTAACTTCATTGAAAGAGTGGTCCGAATAACCAAATGTGGTACGAGTAGATGCAAGACTTGTTTAAATATGATATAAGGAAACTCAATAAAATATAAAAATTGGCAAGCTATTTAAAATTAAAAATGACATCAATTGCAATTCAAGAAAAGTGTTTTATACATTAATGAGTGTGAAGTGTGAAGCCTTTAACATAGGTCAGATGAAAAATGAAATAAGGAAGAGAATGACAGTATATAGAGAGCAAACAAAAACAGAACTCATATTCATCATCATCATTGGCGACTCAGTCTCAAAAGACCATGCGAATAGCGCCCTTGGGGTGTTGTCTGTCTCTGTTGGCATCATCTGCTGTGGCTGTGCAGGCCTATACGTGAGTGACAGTCCCTACTGCAGTTGGTGCAGACATACTGGAAAGTCTGCGTTACTGTGGTTGCTGCTGCGTTCTTCTTTCTCTTACGTTTCTCTGCCGCCAACTGGCCTCTCCTCGCATCAGCGACTGATATGCCATTGTTTACCATCAGTCTCCAGGTCCCTCGGTCCTCGGCCAGCTCTTCCCAGCCATCGGGTGAAATGTTGCATGCCTTCATGTCCCTCTTGCACACATCTTTGAAACGGAGTGAGGGGCGTCCGACTCTTCTCATGCCAGTAGCCAGCTGTCCATATAAGATGTCCTTTGGCAGCATTCCATCCTCCATGCGTCGGACGTGACCCAGCCATCGAAGGCGGCGTTTAATTAGCAGGGAGTACATGCTGGGGGTATTTGCACGCTGCAGGATCTCGCCGTGTGGAACACGGTCTTGCCAGCTGATTTTCAGGATGCGTTTTAGGCACCGTATATGGAAGGAGTTGAGCCGGCGTTCTTGCCTCATGTAGGTACTCCAGGTCTCACTTCCATATAGAAGGGTGCTGAGAACGCAGGCCTGGTAGACTCGGACCTTAGTGTGCTCTGTCAGCGCGTTGTTTTCCCACACCCTCTTCGTCAATCGAGCCATGATGGTATTTGCCTTTCCAAGCCTTCTGTCCAGCTCCATATCAATCGAGGGAGTGTTGCTGATGGTTGACCCTAGGTAGGTAAAGTTGTTGACTGCTTCCAGGGTGACACCGTTGATTTTGATTGAAGGGGCAATGGTGGTATCTTGCACGCTGACATTTGTTTTTTCCAAGCTGATGGTGAGACCAAACTGCGTGCAGGCAACAGCAAAACGGTCTCCCAGTCTCTGGAGGGCTTCCTCGGTGTGGGCCACAAGAGCTGCGTCATCTGCAAAAAGCATCTCCCTGACGAGCACAGCTCTCACTTTGGTCTTTGAGCGCAGTCGTGCCAGGTTGAACAGCCTCCCGTCGGACCTGGTGTGTAGATATATGCCATCCGTGGACGTGTCGAAGGCGTAGGACAGGAGCAGGGAGAAGAAGATCCCAAAAAGTGTTGGTGCCAGCACGCAGCCCTGCTTCACACCACAGTTAATTGGGAGGGAGGTTGAGGAGGATCCATCATACAGGACTGTTCCCTTCATATCTGCATGGAAAGAGATTATCATGCTGAGGAGTTTTGGGGGGCAACCTATCTTACTCAGAAGTTCAAAAAGGTCCTTCCTGCTGACCAAGTCAAAGGCCTTGGTGAGGTCGATGAACATCATGTAGAGTGGTTGCCCTTGCTCTCTGCTCTTCTCTTGGAGTTGTCGTAGGGAGAAGATCATGTCTGTCGTCCACCTGCCTGCTCTGAAGCCGCACTGTGATTCCGGGTACACACGGTCTGCCAGCAACTGCAGCCTGTTGAGTATGATGCGGGCGTACACTTTACCAACAATACTCAAGAGCGAGATCCCTCTGTAATTATTACAGTCACTGCGGTCGCCCTTGTTTTTGTAAAGGGTCACAATTGTGGCATCACGCATGTCTTGGGGGACTACTCCTTCCTCCCAGCAGCGGCAAAGTAGCTCGTGCAGTGGTTTAATTAATGTTGGTTTTCCACATTTGATAGCTTCCGGCGGGATGCTGTCACTACCTGGTGCTTTGTCGTTTGGAAGGCAGTCGATTGCTTTGCTGAGCTCCTTTAAGGTTGGCACTTTGTCGAGCTCTTCCATGGTGGGCAGATTCTTTATGCTGCTGAGGGCTGCATCAGTGACTGACGTTATTAAAAGTCAATAAACATACACATAACTGTTCAGGAGGAAACTTCAAGGTGTTTCCCTTATATAAACTATAAACTAATAATGAAACTTTATGTGAAGAATGTGAGCTCTATTTCATACGTACTCTGCACCCAGACCTTAATAACTCAAGATAATTATTTCTAAAAATTAAAACATGATTATTCGTACATTGTATCGTTACACTAACATATTTTCTATATCATAATGACTTGATAATTTTTCAATAAATTTGATTTATATGATCAAATTTTATATTGCATCAATGCATTGATGCACCTTCATGATATTTCAAACACTGGAAATTTAATTTTGTGTAAGAGTATGTTATGTTTATCATATAGTCAGTACACTTTGTCCATGGTGTATGCAGTTTAATATTTCCGATTGGGCTTACCATGACATTATTGTGCACTATTTTCTTTACTGATTTGTTGCGATCGTGGGAAAACTGTTTTAAACCCGCCTTCTGGGGTGTTTTGTTTTGAATGAACATTATGGCGACCATTTTTTCAACTCGATTCGTCAAAGGAAATTTATGAAATATTATCTCGGCTGACTAAATATGGACAAGTAAATCCCAAAAGGGTTTATTATGTCATGTATAACAATATCATCATAAGAAAAATAACGTCAAAACTACAAGACAAGAACAACAAAAAGAAGTGAAACTAAGGGTATTGCTCATTTGATAGCGGATGGTGGGGTGTGGTAGGGATTGGTATATCTGTAACATAGAATCCACCGTATATACAAGCGTAGTTTAAATGCTAACTTACAGATGTAAATAAACTCACCTCTGGTCACAGAAGAATGTGGACATAATTGGATCTCCCAAATCTCGGAACTTTATCCAACCACAGCAAATTTCTCAAAAATAAATGTTTACGTCTTATGTGCGGTATATTGTTCCAAATCAAATACTGCAAATATCCGTTCACAAATGCATTACAGTAAATATGGGAATTTCTGCATCCAGTAATCCTATTTCACGTGAAAATCGCAAAAAAAGTGTTTAGCTCTGAACGGGATATTTAAGGGTAAACATGTTAAATGGGCCGTGTGTACTGTATCAAATTTTTTCATCTAGTCAATATATTTTGCCTACGGTGTGTGCTGTTTAATATTTTTCATATCATACATATGAACATATCACCTTATGTGATTCTAATTGGTCCAAATAAACCCATAAAATTATTGTGCAGTATTCTCTTTACTGATTGGCTGGGATCGCGCGAAAAAAATTAACCTCGCTATATGTAATTTTTTGTTTTCATTGAACATTTTTGGCCGCCATATTTTTTATTCGACTCGCAAAAGGGAATTTGGAAAGAATGGTCTCGTCTTTTTCAATATTGACAATTTACCCCCACAAGGGTTTCATATGACATGTATAACAATATCATAACATGAAAAATGACAAAACTGTCAAGACAAGAACAATAACAACAAGAAAAACAACCGACATTTCTTAGATGATAACAAGGGTGAGGTGGGGACGGATGGGTGGTATATCTGTACCATGGAATCCATCCTATACACAAGCTTTGTTTAAAAGCGAACTTACTGAAGTAAATAAACACACTTTTGTTCGCAGAAAAATATTGACATAAATCGGTCTCCCCAACTGACAGAACTTATTCCAACCATAGCATATGTACGAAGTTAATATGTGTTACAAATCCGACTAAAAAAGAGATTTGCTTACGTCTTCTGTACAATCAAATGTTCTAAATCAAATACTGAACATATCTGTCAGCAATGTATTGCAGTAAATATGTGTATTTCTCCAGTCAGTAATCTTCTTTTCACAAAAATATTACAACAATGTAATGTTTAGTTGTGATGTGATGTAGGCTGACTCAAATCGGTACTGTGCACCATAGTAAACAATGTGACATCACACGCATTGGACATCTTTTGTTGACCAATGTTTTGTCTTTTGTAACATGTTCTGTTTATTTGGAAGGACGCTTGTTCTATGTTTTATAGTTAGCAAGAATGTATAATATACTTTTACTATTTCAACTTCGTTTGGGAATATTTTTTACGCACAGCAAATGAAAGGTACAGCATCTGTCAGAATAACGAAATTATTCGTTCTTCTTTCTATCTAAATAATTTCTACCAAAAACTCTGTGATAAAAAGAATCTCAAATGGGTAATGATTTAATATTAAATTCACGAAACTCGTAAAATAATGCCCAGCTTTTGTGAACCAAGGCTCACAAAAGCTGGACATTATTCAACTCGCTTCATAAATTATTTATTAAATAGTTACACATTTGAGCTCCTATGTATGTGGCATCACATCGCATTGATCGTTCTGTTTTGAAAAAATGATTTTATCGTTATAAAATGTTCTGTTTATTCGGATGGAAGCTTTTTCTCTGATTTAAAGTTTGTAAAAAAGTACAATCTACTTTTGCTAGTTCAACATTTTGGGGACTATATTTTATGTACAACAAATGAAAGGTGCACCGTCTTTCAGAATGAATACAAGTATTCACTCTTCTTTCTATCTAAATAAATTCCACTGAAATAAAATTAGATAAAATGATTATCAAATGGGTAATGATTTAATATTAAATTTATGAAAATCGTTTTACACTGTCCAACTTGTTATCGCCAAGGTTCGCAATGCTGGATATTATTCAACTGGTTTCATAAATTCAATATTAAATTATTACCCATTTGAGATCCTCTATTTATTTTATGTTCATAGTTTTCTCCGTCAAGTTTACATTGTCATAATCGTTCAGTATTTTACGATATTGCACTCGCGTTCACAATTCATATTGCACTAATAAAGGAACTACTTTGTGTTGTAAACAAGCAAAGGACACAACACACTGTTTAAGCCACTTGAAAGCAGGTATGCCAAAGTTGACAATGTGCATGCATTTATAGACTCAAAAAAGAAACTTTCAACGAAGCAGGCGACTGAACATGATACCGGAAATGTGTTGCGATGGCTGTGTGATAACTACTTTGTATATAAAGCATGTACACTCACGTAGTAGGCGCTTTACGTTTTGGTTGATTAAATTTGATCCTGAATGAACTAAAGCAGATGTTTAGTGGACTGACAGGTACCAGCTACTTTGCTACAATATGCCTTAACTTCATTGATGCAATGTTTCCGATTTAGGTGGGCGACAGACGCCAGATTTCATAAAATTGTTGGGTCCCTATAAGTAACATGCAAGTGACAAGCCATAAACTTTCTTTAGCTGGTAATAAGAATGCCAAAAATATATTTACAGTTCTACATCCTGAGTTTCCTCAAAATGTACTTTCTTAGTTCTGCAAATCCGAATTACATGAGCCATGTCATAGGTTCTCAGGCTTGATGACACATTTCGATATTGTTCTGTAATTTTGACTATATTCCAAATGCAATTACGTCTTCCTTACTTCACTCTAAATGAAATAAACATTATATTCTATAGCGTCTTTTTGATAATTGCAATTGAAAGACTTCATATTTTCCCACATTATGATTTCAAACATTTCATGAAAGATCAGAATCACGCTTGCATATTTTATCACGCTGATCCTTCGCCGCTGAAATCTGATGTACTTCATGTAGAATTTGCAGAGATAAATCCAGGCAGTGATAAATAATTCCATAATCACGAAATTTCTTAGAAACGAGAAAAATACCAAAATATATTGATTCCACATCAAATGGAAAAGTTGCAATGCGCATTCATTTACAATATGAATCTAAATTTCAATTTTAAGTAGAACAAAACGCCATTTTTTTTCGAAAGTTATGTCTAGCGCGCGACTAAGTTCAAATTTGTCGGGGCGGAGTTAAGTGCACATTAATAATGTTGTTCTTGTGTAATGATGAATCTGCTCTTGCGTATTTAGAATACGGCATACATTCAGTTAATTTGTTTCGTGTAGTGTATTTTTGTTTACATAACTAAGCGTAAAGTAGAAAAAGAAAATATAATAAAAAGGTTACTGCATTTATATGGGAAAATATGAACTGGTTTTGTCGGATGGATATACTGCACTCCCAAGGTCGTGCAGTATTTCCATCCGAAAACATCTCTCATATGTTCCCATACAAATGCAGACACCTATAATTTTTATCTGCTCATTTTTTCCCCGCTAACTTTACATTGTCAGAATCGTTCAATATTCCCCGATACTGAAAGCAAGCGACAATACACATATAGCATTCACGTGAATAAAGGAACTACTTTCCTTTGTAAACAAACAATGAACTCAGACGCCAGCACTTTTGATTTGTAAACAAATCATGTACACTCGCGTAAGAGGCTTTTTACGTTGTGGTTGTTTAAATTTGTTTCTGAATGAACTAAAATATGTTTCGTGGACTGCAAAAAACCCAGCTGTTTTGGCACATTCAGCGTTGATACAATGTTTCGGATTTAGGCTAGCTACATTATATAAATGACGGAAGATTAGGTCCTTACAAATAACATACAAGTGACAAGGCATATACTGTTTTCTTTAGCTGGTGATAAGAATGGCAAAATAAAATATACTTCCAGTTTTACATCCTGAATTTCCTCAAAATGTATTTTCTTAATTCTGCAAATCCGAATTACATGAGCCATGCCAAACGTTTTCAATCTGGATTACACATTTCGAAATTGTGCTGTAATTTCGGTGATAAGTGCAATTGCATCCTCCTTATTACATTCAAAATGAAATAAGCATTAAATTCCATAGCGTCTTTTTGATAATTACAACTGAAAGACTTCATATTTTTCCCACATTATGATTTCAAACATTCAATGACAGAAACAGACACATTTGCAGACGTAAACACGCTTCTCCCGCGCCACTTCAATCCGATGTATTTCATGTATAATTTGCACAGATGAATCCAGTCCAAAATCACAAACTTTCGTCGAATCGAAACAAAATACCAAAATATATTCACTCCAGATCAAATGGAACAGTTGCTGCAATGCGCATTCATTCACAATATGACTGCAAATTTCAATTTTAACTAGACACGCCATTTTCTTTCGAAAGTTATGTCGAGCGCGCGACTAAGTTCAAATTTATCTGGGCGGAGTTATGTGCACATTAATAATGATGTCATTGTGTAATGACAAATCTGCGCTTGTGTATTTAGTTTGGAATACGGCATTCATTCATTTACGTTGTTTCTTGTAGTGTATTTTGTTTATATAATTAAACCTTAGGTAGAATAAAAAAATGAGCATATAATAAAAAGGTTACTGCATTTGTATGGGAAAATATGAACCCGTTTTGTCGGAAGGATATACTGCACTCACAAGTTCGTGCAGCATTCCATCCAAAAACTCGTTCATATTTTCCCATACAAATGCAGTAACCTATAAATATGCATTAACGTTGTTAATATCTCGCCGTAAAAACAATGACGCATTTAATTTTACAATGACGTCTTATTGTTTATGTACAAAAATATTGTAAAGAAATGATGTATTCACTGAAGAGCATCCATAAAAATGATGCGAAAGCTCTCGAAGGAATAAAGTGTGGATATTTTTCAGATTTTCTGTTACATAACATATATATATATATATATATATATATATATATATATATATATATATATATATATATATATATATATATATATATATATATATATATATATATATATATGTTTATTTATAAATAATTAGAGATCAACAGTTTTATTAATATTTTTATTATGTATAATTCACATTTCTACAAAAATAATATATTATACCTTGATATATTCTTGGCGAATATTCAATATTTCATCAGAACTCTGATTATATAATATAAAAGTATTGCGGACATAAGACTTATTATAATCATATAATAAATAAGTATTTTATAAATATTTAATCATTATATACTGAAAATTAAGTTTAAAATGCCCCTTTTTTGCATGTGATCTAATAAATTACATTCGATGTTGCACAATTAGTATCACAATGCATATTAAATGTTTCTTTCGTATTATTTCTATTGAAAGAAGTACTTTCATTGAACGTATATGTCTTTTACATTTAGTTATTATGACTTTTTATATGATGTTTTTTCTAGCTTAGAATTAATTAGGAAATCTTCAATATATTTAGTCCTTTTATAAGAATGTGTGGGTTTGCTTTCGTGTAGCGATTTTACACTTGCTTCACGTGATAAGTTTGATAAATCCCAGTATGTATTGATAATCTTACCTATATTAAGCAAACTTGGATTATATTATAAAACAAAAGGAATGATGTCTTCATTTCTATTTTTGGTTTTACATTGTAAAGATTCAAGTTGTATAAGAGAAGGTATTTGTTGAAAAGTAGTATTAATGATGTCAATAATGCTGCATTAATACCCAACTATCAATCTTGTTTTATGGTTAGATCATATGTCAACAGTAGGCATAGGCTTCTATATTCTCTAAATCTGTGACGAAGTTCCATTATTACCGTTGTAATGAAATAACGATAAAAATATTAACAATTCATGGTGCAAAATTGTATTTCTCTCTCTCTCTCTCTCTCTCTCTCTCTCTCTCTCTCTCTCTCTCTCTCTCATGTAAATAAGAGAGAATACGCGAAGAACGTGGAGTGAGAGTAAGAAAGGAAACTGGAGGAAAGAAGCAATTTTATGGTTGGTAGCAATGTTAATTAAATCATAATAATGATTTAGATGAACTGTACATGTATTTAAGTATTTAAATGTCTGAGTTACCTCTTTCTGGTTCCTCGTTTCGCTTAGTTTATATTTCCAGCTCGTTTCAACGCGCGAGCCGTACAGAAAGGCGCATTCAGTGTTCAAGGAGCCAGGATGTTGTGTTTCTAGTGCTTAGACTGATGTATTTGAAGCACATTTCTTGTTTAAATAATAAATGTGTCTTATTTATTTAATCAACATAAACGAAAAAAGAAGTTCAGAAAAAAAAGAAGCAACTTATCAATTTGCATTGGAGATTGCGATTATTCGCCTAAGGTTAAGAACTATATTTTCTAGCGGACACACGGGGCAGGGCTGTGCAAAGTTTATTCATTGCATCGATACACAGTTTCTTGAAATCAATCTTAACTGTGTTGGAAATGCAAATATGTGTAATTGTATGTGATTAATAAAATATATGTATAGTGTTTACGTCTTATCTTTGATATACCGCTCGTTGTATAAAAAATCTGCAAGCCTCGTTTCCTTTCAATGAACAAAGTATTCATCTCGTGGTATATCAATGATGCAACAATATATATATATATATATATATATATATATATATATATATATATATATATATATATATATGTGTGTGTGTGTGTGTGTGTGTGTGTGTGTGTGTAAAATTTATGTATAAATAGAGCTAAACAGTTTTATTAATATTTTTATTATGTATAATGCACATATTTAAAATAAAAACTTTTAAAAATGTAAGAAAAAATAATATATTTTATCTTGATATATTATTGACGAATGTTCAATATTTTATCAGAACTCATTTTTTATAATAAACAAATATGGTGTGCATAATACTTATAATCAAGAATTTTATAAATAATTAATCATAATATATTTAGAATTAATTTTAAATGCCCTTTCATTTTTAAATAACTCGTAAACATTTTTTATGATATTAATTTATGCTTTCACTAGTTAAGTTATTCTGTAAATTAGAATATCATAAAAGTAATTAATTGTAGACAAGGGACATAATTTAAAAAAAATATTAATGAATATCGTACAGTATTTTCGAATTTAGACCTATTAGATATACTGAATTTAGACGGTGAATCCAACAGGTTTCCGTTAGCAGACAATCCATCTCAGAAATGCTATAACAATATGTTGAAAGGAGAAATTTTGCAAAGCATGGGAACTGTTGTTAAAATGTGCGGCAAAAGATGAAAATGATTGATCCATATAATTTGTTATGTCTGATCTATGTTGGTTCATACGTTTAGATATTTGTTGACTGGTTTGTCTAATATATTGGATGCCCTATCTTTTGCATGTGATTAAATAAATAATCTTTGATGTTTCACAGTTAGGATCACAACGCATATTAAAAGTAGTGTCTTTCGTATTATTATTATTGAAAGAAGTGTTTTCAATAGGACTTTGAATAGCGCCTAATCTTTAGAAGCTCTAAGCGCGTTACAACATTAGACAACACGTATAACATAAAAAACCCATATATAATGATATTATTAGAGAAAACAAACACCATGGAATTAGAAAACATAAAAACATGCTGTAAATATTTAAGGTAGGGAACATTATTAGGTCTTTAAGTTTATTCTTGCAGTCGAATATATATATATATATATATATATATATATATATATATATATATATATATATATATATATATATATATATATATATATATATATATATATATATATATATATATATGTGTGTGTGTGTGTGTGTGTGTGTGTGTGTGTGTATTTTGTGTGTGTGTGTGTGTGTGCTAGTAGAATATTTTGGCAAAGCTTCGGTTTAAACACATTCTGTTTTCTTTCCGAAAATAACCCTTAATATGTATACTTTTATGTAATAAACATGTTTTTCCCCACACGGACAGCATTTATAGGCAAGCAACACTAAAGATATTGATCATGAATCTGGGCAAATATGTTGCCTTCTTTCTTTTACAAATCGAATTATAACAAATAATGTTTACCTCTTCAATTTAATCATTAAAGTTGCCAATTTGGTTTTGCTTTCTAAAATGCACCGCTGTCTTTACGAGAAAGTCATCTGTCCAATAACCAAATTCCTTGACTGTTTATTGAACCATCGTAAAAAAAAAAGAATTTCAGAAAAGTTCATACATTCAGTTCCTGCTTGCAATATTTCTCTTTCTTTCGATATATGAATTAAATTACACTCTCCACACATATTAAGAACTATACGTCTGGTCCATGGATCACTTCCGGTAAATTAACTGTCGGTATCAAAATATAAGTCCATACGTAAACTGAAATCACGCCAACATAGCCATTACTAAAGATATCAATATTTTTAGTACAATATTACAAGCTGGGTTATAAACAATAAAAAGAATGAATGAATTGGATTGTGTCAAGAGATCAAGATAAGTTTGCGATCAATATTACCACACTTAGTTCTATATATAGTGAACTGAAACTTAGTGTTTACTATAATAGCTACCACTCTTGAATTAGTTGACAACTCTTGATAAAACGAGCATCGTGTAATAGGCAAGTAAAATATGTACTTGCCTTTAAATAATTAAAAACGTTCCTTCTTTTGAATGGGTCTAGTCACTGGTAATTTATTCATACAAATCTCAGTGTGTCATTCATGTTTTATACACACGCACACAGACACACAACCAATGGAGTTGATACGAACTACTGCGCTCAGATTATGTACACAAATGACATCTTTCATACATTGAGTTTCAACATTATACAACGAATAAGTTGTTTAGTTTTTAGATTCTACGATCTCAATACGTACATATAAAATGAAGATACATAAATGGAAACAAGATCCACAAAAGTGTACACAGACAGTTTTAAAAAAGTGAAATGTCAACAAAACAAATTCAAGTTGCATGATTGAAAGATATATAAAAAGGTGATGATAAGAAAACTTGTGAATGAAGAGAACATTGTTGATGACATTCAGACTGGTCCTACAACGTAAAGTTTAAAATTCGTAGCTACTTATCAAATAAATCAATGAGCATACCCATAATATATACTGCCTTGTCGGCCTATTCTGCGCGTCGGGTAATTCTGCGCAATGATTTGTCATTTCTGTAAACATTTGATCACGTGCTCTTTTGGGTCAAAAATCCATTTTGTGTCCAGAAAGAAGAATCGTATATTAATTAAGAAAAGTGATATTCATAAAGTGTACAAAAATATCCCACATTTAGACTCGAAATGCACATAAAAATGTGATGTCTAAATGGCAACGTGACTTTCTTAAACCTGTAACCCAGAAAATTCGATTTGCTATGCATCTTTTAGAATCATGCAAATAAATACATATATAAAAGATGGAAATGTGTACCTTGAAACAAAACTGTATTTTAATCCAAGTTTCCAATTTTGCAAGAAGTTGTCCTACACATACTCAATCGTCTGCTACCCAACGTGTTTACTTGCCGCTAGAACATAAATTCTCAACAAATTCCCCGGTGTATAGTCTGTTTCCAAATTCTGTAGTAATTTTTCCCCATCAACAAGACGTTGTAAACACATTACATCCTATTCATTGTTGTTTCTCTTCCACGTACTAGCTTATTTTTCATAAAATGTTGAACTTTACTAACTTTTCTACAAGATCGGTTTAGTTTGCTTAATATATCTTGCCATTTATTGGCATTTTTACGTTGAATTTTGTAAAACTAGCTATAAACCTGACCTAATTACTCGACTGAACTGCTGACAGAAACAGTCCAAAGTAATATGTTTCATTTCTGTAGCCCAATGGATAAATATTACATCTTTCCAAAGCTATGCGCAGAATAGGCCGACATATCGCGAGTCAGGAAAACGGGGGGGTGGGGGGTGGGGGGTGGGGGGGGGTATCCCCTGTGTCCAAAATTAATATTATTTTGAACAGAATATTCTGGTGACAATTGCATCTTTTCAAATGGTAAGCATTGCTGCATTTTATTTTTGTCAATCGCTCGAATTCGATATGCGTTTTGCTTCAATATTGGAAACGAAAACCTTAGGTGCGCAAAAATGCCCGACAGCAGTGTACATTGTTCAGTATGACTCCATAACTAAACCGGTCACTGTCAATAACAAAAGTGAATTGACAAAGTTTATCTTTTTGATAAGTATAAACTTGAGAGGAGGGATCTTATTTCCAGTGGTGGTATTATAATGTCATTTATTCGTTTAGATTAGGTCGATAAATCAGCCCTTCACCCGTGATAATATTCATTTTCGAGTGAGGGGCTGATATCACATATTGATTAAAAGTTGCAATTATCTGCATTTAAATTTGACTCCACACATCGATGTATATTTTATACACTTACAGGTATTTCTCGTGGCTGTGCAGCTACCGTCGACTGAAGGGTTCTTTTGGTGACATGTAGATTATATTTCCTGAGCAAATCATATGTTTGTAAATCCACATGGAATAGCACAACTATCTGTCCTGTGGCCATTTTGAATTTCGCGCTTGATATGGCTGTTACCGGTTTGTGTCTAAAGTGTACGCGGGTTTGTTCCGGAATGATTTGCATGCAGCAAAATTGCATAGTTTAATGAACAAGTGACATAAGACCCATAACATCGTCCATCAGTAAAAGCACAGATTTGTGGGGTTGATTTATCGGACTGCGTTAAGATATACAAGAACGCGAGATGAATGATTTAAAAGCCGAGCACCTGAATCAGATTACTAAAGAACTGCATGTAAATAAAACTAAATAGTTAATCTATATACAGCCATCACTAAATGAAAATCTATTTTCGGAAAATCTTATAAAATCGCTTGACAAAAGTCTGGTTAAGTGCGAAACATTATTATCACCAGTGACATAAATTTTGGTAAGCATGACTTTTCCAAATCCCGATCCTATCATTATATATGTAACATTTTAAATGACATGCTTAATTAGCAAACATACGTGTTCTAAGAATGGATGCAAACCATGTTGTGTTGATCTTATCCTTACAAATGAACAAAGCCAATGTATCAATACCTTAAATGTAACTACTGGTATTCGTGATTTTCATAATATGGTCTTTACTCAGTTAAGAGACCGTATGCATTCTGCAACCAGAAAAAAAGGATGGTATGGACGTTTTAAAGTTTTTGATGTGGTTGACATTGTAAATATTTTGTTTTTAAATGCTCCATTTACTGCCCTCTCTTCCGGTATTGACTCAGAATCTTTCAACTCAATATTATATTTTTAAAATGCCCCCATTTACTACCCTCTCTTCCGCTAATGACTCTTTATCTTTCAACGCTATATTATATTTTTAAAATGCACCATTTACTGGCATCTCTTCCGGTATTGACTCATAATGTTTCAACGCTATATTATATTTTTAAAATGCTCCATTTACTGCCCGTTCTTCCTGCAATGACGCTTTATCTTTCAACGCTATATTATATGTTTTAAAATGCACCATTTACTGCCATCCCTTCCGGTATTGACTCAGAATCTTTCAACGCTATATTATATTTTTAAAAGGCTCTTTTTACTCCCATCTCTTCCGGTAGTGACTCCGAATCTTTCAATTATATTATATATTAAAAATGCTCCATTTACTGCCCTCTCTTCCGGTATTGACTCAGAATCTTTCAACTCTATATTATATTTTTAAAATGCTCAATTTACTGCCCTCTCTTCTGGCATTTACTCAGAATCTTTCATCGCTATGTTATATTTTAATAGGCTCTTTTTACTGCCGTCTCTTCCGATATTGACTCAGTATCTTTCAACTCTACATTATATTTTTAAAATGCTCCAGTTACTGCCCTCTCATCCGGTATTGACTCAGGATCTTTCAACTCTATATTACATTTTTAAAAGGCTCTTTTATCTACCCTCTCTTCCGGTATTGACTCAGACTCTTTCAACTCTATATTATATTTTCAAAATTATGTTAAATGTTACAGACAAACATGCTCCAAAAAACTTAGGACTACATACCTCGTCAAAACCATAACCTTATTTGAACATAAAACTAAGGAAAACTACATCTGGTAAATATGTGTTGTTTACGAAATACACTAGGTATAGATCATTGGAAGACTTGGAAGACTAAAGGAAGCTGATATATTTGGTAAAGAAATAAAAGAATGAATATTTGATGGCTTATTGTTTAGCAAGATGTGCGTATGCACTAAGTCTAGGAACGTTTGGTCAACTATTAAGCTATATTTTTCTAATAAATGTTTCGATGGTCTAGGTAAGATCATTCTTGCTGAAGGTACAACAATTGTAAACATTGACAGAACAAATAGGTTAATACTTCAATAATTTTTATGTAAATGTGGCATTGGGCATTGGTAAGGATCTTCCATTGGGCCATTTGGCCCTTTTACCCGTCAAACTATCAAGGCTATCAACGCCACTATCACGATTTATACAATATTTGATCCGAAGTGTATCACATAAGACGTATATGGTTTTAAAAAAAGCTACAAGATGTGACCAAATCCATGTAAATCTGTTAAAACCTTGGGCAAGAATAAATCCTTGATAAAAGTAGTTACCGAACTGTTTTCATTTTATCCATCATATCCAACGATTAGAAAAATCAAATGAGACCCAGTCAGCGTAATTTTTTGAGAACATATTTATTATACAGTTGGGGTCATTTTGTAAAGGTCATAGGTATTAGACGACTTACAAATGTATAGCTGTGGTTTTGATGGATATATCTAAGGCACTTGACTGTCATCCTCGTGCTATTCTTTTTTTTAAGTTAAGGACTAAATATATGTCAGACGACACAGTAGGACTCTTCTTGAGCTAACTTCGAATCGAAAGCAGAAATTTAGATTGCAGTGTATCTTAAGTAGCTGGAATAAAATTCATCAGGTGTTGTTCCTCAGATCATTTCGTTTTACTGTTTTTTTAGTCAATGATATCCTGATTTCTTTTCATATGGTTCTTTATGTAGCTATGCCGACTATAACACGTTGTCTTTTTCCTGAAAGGATTTTGATCAAACACTCTTGAAGCTGAATCTATTGACTAGTTCACTGCTAACAAAATGGAAACCGAAGCCAATCATTTTATACTTTCTTGCACGTTATACATTGGTTTTATTTTAAATTTATTAAGCTATAACAATGTAGTTATGGACATGGTCTACTACAGATACACGAAATGTGATTGCCAGTATTAATCTGAAATAAATACTTGTTTAAGAATAGCATTTAGCTGGAAAGGTTTTGTACCATTTTAACATGCTGTAGGTAATATTATTAAGTTTGCAAACATTTTATAATCCAGTATCCACAACGACCCCACCCCTCATCCGGCGACCCTTATTTTCTGTAGGAATTCAGATGTCTGTCTTGCCTAATAACACCTTTATTGAATCCAGACTACATGGAAACGTTTTTGCGATGCGCATTCATTCACAATATGAATATAATTTCAATTTTAAGTGGAACAAAACATCATTTTCTTTCAAAGGTTATATCTAGCGCGCGACTATGTTAAAATTTATATGGGCGGAGTTATGTGCACATCAATGATATTTTTGTTGTGTAATGATGAATCTATACTTGTGTATTTAGTTTGGAATACGGCATAAATTCAGTTTTCTTGTTTATTGAATGTATTTTTGTTTATATAATTAAGCTTTAGGCAGAATAATAAGATGAGCATATAATAAAAAGGTTACTGCATTTGTATGAGAAAACATGAACTAGTTTTGTCGGATGGATATACTGCACTCCAACGTCGTGCAGTATATCCATCCGAAAACGCGTTCATATTTTCCCACACAAATGCAATAACATATAAATATATAGTTATAGGATTTATGTTTCAAGCATATTTCTGAATTATATATAATACTCACACTACTGCCTCTCTGCAGAATATGCTCAGATTAGGAAGGTAAATTAATTCCATATTTGTCTCCTGACCTATTTTGGTAAAGTCTTCATAGCGACGACGTGTATGCATTCCAAATAAAATGAGAATGGTGTTTTTGATGACGGTATCTATGGTATTCCGGTGACGTCAAAAGATTATGACGTTGTTTCTATCCACAATGAGTATCAAGTGCAGCCATTCTGAAAATGAGTTTTTTCCTATCATTTACTGACATACAGAACATATCTTTTCTCGTCCAGTTTCCCTTACCGGAAATATAAGTAATATATAAACCTCATTATTATATGCTCATGTTTCGCTCCATTAACTTTACATTTTCAGAATCATTTAATATTTTACGATATTGAACACCTTTATATTGCACGCACGTGTACGACACGCGTGCCCAATAGTAGCATAGTATATTCGGAACTACGTTGTAAACAACTCATGTACAGTCATACAGTAGACGCTTTACGTTTTGGTTCATTAAATTTGTTTTTGTATGAACTAAAGCAGCATTTTCGTGGACTGCCACATACCAGATGCTTGGCAATATTGCGCGTTAACATTTCGATACAATGTGTCGTATTTAGGCTAGCGATAGATGCCAGACAGGTCACACAATGTAGTTTCTTAGTTCTTCAAATCAGACTTACATGAGCTATGTCATGGGTTCTAAAGCTTGATTAGACATGTCAAAATCGCATTGTAATTTCGACAACATTCCAAGTGCAAAAACATCATCTTTACTACACTCAGAGTGAAAGGAACATTATATTCCATACCGTTGTTTTGAAAATTACAATTGAAATAGTTCATATTTTCCTACATTATGATTCCAAACATTCAATGACAGAACAGAAACACACATGCAGACGAGTCAAGACGCTGCTTCCTCGCTACACAGATCAGATGTTACTTCATGTAGAATTGACACGGATAAATCCAGTCCATAATAACACAATTTACCAGAATCGACAAAACCACAAAAATCTATTCATTCCAGAACAATCGGAAAAGTTGTTGTACTGCACATTCATTCAGAATAGGACTCTGAACATAGATATACACACACAGACATGCACAAAAACATTGATACACATAAAGACAAAACAATTGGTGCAAATATTAGATCTTTTAGAGGCAATGGAGTGTTAGGGTCGTTCGTTCCCTCTTCTATATTCTGCATTTATTCAAACATTTCTTACTTTTCGGAGGAAATTCATCTTCTTTTCATCCTCCGTGATCGAGTCAGGATATTCCATGGCTCTAAACGTGTCCTGCACATTTTTTCCAATTCCCATATATTCCCAAAGTTCTCTTTTTCTTCTATTTTCTTTCTCCTTCCTGTCCTTGGCCTAAGTAGCATTTATTTTGCTTACTTCCTCTTCCATGACCCTTTGACCTTCTTTTAAGCTTTATTTAAATTGATCACCAATGCACACTCCTTAATCGTAGGTAAGACCAATCTTCCCAATCCTGTATGGTTTCAAAAAATACTTTACTTTCACCACACCATCAATAGCCTCCTTCAACTTACTATCTTAACTCAGACTTCATCAATCCTTTAATCTTGGCTTCCTCCACTATCACGTATTTGACCAGCTCCTTGGCTACTTTTAGAATCGTCACTTGAAGTCTAGGGTGACTGGATAACTCTAGTAAACGGCAATCGTTTCTACCGCATACTACGCATCCACCATCAATACCAAGCATCTTTTAAATCATTCATAAAATTTAATTTTTCAGTGTGTGGACAAGTCAACAACGGATGTCTAGACTCTCTGAATGAATGGAATTAAGGTTGCTTCGCCTTTAAGCATTTGCCACTACTTTACTCACACTGGATGGGATCATTAATTAGTCGAGCATGGAGGTATGCAGACACTACCCATCGTTTTAATATATGCAGAGCATACTTCGGTATTGTAATGTCTGTGCGTGGCATCGGCGGAAAGAGACAACACAAACGCAGGCAGAAGAGTCACAGCAGGCACCCCTGTCGTCCTGGATTCATGATCTAAATACGTAGCCTTACAAGTTAGAAGTATAATCATTGCTTTCCTATATTTGGAAGCGATTGGCCTGTCTTGTATTGTGCATTTTCTTTAGGGTTGCGTTAGTGAAGTGTGTATATTTGGGGACCTTGTATTGATCATTTTAGTTCCGTCTTGTGTGTAGGGGTCATAATTTATTGGGTTTAGTCATCTTATATTTTTAGGTAAGGGCCTACTACTAATACTATTTAATTAGTTACTTATATAATACCTATGTTATACTGTTAATGAGCGCCACATTGTGTGGCATTTCTTGTGGCGGGTAGTTTTAGCCACCTTTTATTTTCTAATTTGTATGTTGTGACTGCATTCACGGTGTGATGCTTCCAGGAGATTAGTTATGAATGTAGAAAGAAATATCTTATGTATAGTATTATAGTGTAGGTTTTAATTTGTTGTGTAAGACTTCTTTATTGTCTATAAAGTTGTTTTGCTTTAGTTACAAATTGCATTGCCTTGGTCAAATGCTTACCATAACAGAGTAGGTGTGTGCATTGCAGGCTTTCACAATTGATGTAGGGTCCACTGTACGCGTACAGTTAGTTACCAGATCCTAGGCGGCTGGTGTCCGGCTTATCAAATACCCGCTGATCCAACCCGCCTACCTTCCCCCTCTCAAGGCTGCACATGGGTACACTCATTTGCTACATTTTTATCAACTGAAATCCTTAACAATTGTGTGAGTATGGTATTGTATGTATAACACGAAACTATATTTTTATATTTACCTATTTTCTTAAAAAATGCAATAATATTGTTATAAGCAAATGCCACGTTATTATTGTTGTATTGCTGAATGAAGTTTGGTTAGAGTCATGGTGAATTTAACGACTTTTCTTTTCTTTGGAAGTCATTTCTGTGTTTATGATATTTCGAGTATAAATTGAATATATGATCTAAGTCTTCTGTTAATGGGGCAATGTGGATATTTAGTGTCCCTTGATATAATGTCCTTAATAAATGTGCCAAAGCTACTCGTTAAGAATGTTTTGCCAGATTGATACGACACGATATTTGAATTAATGTCGGCTGCGCTATAAGGCATTAGCGCTACCCCAGTTAAGTACGTACACGCTCATCGGGGCATTTGGGAACTAGATGAGTGAGAACCTACCCACAAACTCCTCCTAGGTTGTCTGTCTAGGAAATCGAGTAGAGTGATCCGGTAGAAGAACCCAAATGTTAAATGATGCAACCCGAAACACCTAAGTGTACTTAAATCAAGTTTAACTCAGTTGTACTAATGGTTGTACCCTATTGCCAACTTCGTGTATGCTACCATCGTAATTATAGTCGCTCTAAAAGAAGTTAAAATTTGACTATATTGTAATTTAAGTTAGAATCTTGTGTACTAAGCGTACCTCTTATTAACCTAAATATGCTTAGAAACGATTGCGAGTCAAGGAGGTTCTTGAAGTTGTTGGTCAATATTTGATTATTTGGAAAATAATTTAGAATAGTGTTTAAAAGGTCAAATTGGATTTGATACAGTTTTATCATGTCGGGTAGTCCATGCCAAACTGGAACCCTAACATATTGGGCGATTGGTTTATTAGCCCTGTTAGGACGGCATTCTGAAAGTCTGGTGGTGGTCTTCTTTTTCCTTTATCCCTGCGGCACTTCGTGTTTCTTCGAACCGCTGCTCCGGAAATGCCTGAAACCCACGCAGATCTGTCAGCTCTTCGGCAAGACTGCTGGCTTACTTAGTTTTGCTGGCTTACTCAGGTTCGCTCTAATGCATTTGCGACTCGTTGGTGCCACTACCCTCTCTGTTTTATGCATGCAATGCATACTTCTCATTTGTACTATCCGTGCGTGGAAGGGTCGGAGGGCTACGACGTCATGGGAGGCCCCAGCGCCACAGCATACACTTATGACGTCCAGGTTAATTGATTTAACGGCGTCATTTTGAAAAAATTTTGAAATTAAGTCTGTGTTGTTCCACGGTTATGGAAGCGACTGGCCAGTGTTGCGTTGTCTTGGTTTGTTTAGTGGGATGCCTCAGCATTTGTGTAATGTGTTTATCTGGCGGGGGGGGGGGGGGGGTCTTTCTATTTATTGAGTTCTGCCCTTTGCGGGAGACCTGAGCTAGTCGCCTTATATATTTACGTATGTTATTATTTCTAAATCTGTAAAAAAAGATTTTTTTTATAACAGTGAGTGACGTTATTTTTTTTAATTTTTTTTTAAAAAGAGAAGTTGTTCTGGTTTATCACTTTCCACTCAGTAGAAAATATCAGCTTTTCAAGTTATTGATCACAGAGGATTCTACCCAGGATTTTTGCTGGTGTGATACCTAGCTACTGTTTTAGCTCAATGTAAAACTGTCACAATACCTAAATAACATTAAGAGTAAGTTTATATGGTTGAAAATGGCGCCATGTTATAAACTGTATTTGTTATTGTTTTTAAAAGGTATCAAAATACAACAAGTTTGGTTCTAATACTGTTAATCAAATAACTAATTATCGAATGTGTTATGATTAGAGTGTTAATTGTAATTGTTTTTGGATTAGTTTGATAAATTGAATGTTGTTCAAATTTCTATTAGTGAAAAAGAACAGCACGAAGAAATTCCTATGGGATTAATCAAATGTTCCAAATAGCGTCTAATGTTTCCTATCTCATAGCGAAACAATATCACTATATCGCAATTTATATTGATGTCTCGTATTTCCAGACTTCAGTTAGGCCGGCTGCTGCGCCTCTTCTGTAAATCAACTCTCGGCGGGTTGCTGGGCGGACTGTTTGTCCTTGTCTGCAGATCGAAACAGGAAGGCGGGCAGGTGGTAGGGCTGCTTGGCGGGCTGCGCTGGATGGATTTGGTGGCTGAGTGTAAGATTGTCCCTATTTGGTGATTATGCCACAAAGTTTGTCAGCTAGGTGTGCTCATCGAGTCCAAGTGAGTGAGTACTGGTCGGCCAGACTAAAGAACGAACCGTTTTATATGCCTCTAGCATCAACGTGAAGAAATCATTTCACTTACTTAAGCTACATATTACATACAAGACGTCCAAAAGAGAGATATTAGCACGGACCTAAACTAAACTTTATTTTTACCTTTTTACCAATGAACTCACTATTACAAACAAAACACATTATACTCAACACCAACACATACTGGAGAAACGAAACCTTTTTGGTATATTATAAGGGTTTAGTTTTAATTTTGGTTTTGAGAGAGAGTCCTTGGTAAGTGTTTTTGTTGATATAGGTGCTAGTAGGTGTTATGATTGGTCCTTAATATTGTCACCACCTAATTCAAATGCAATCCTTGGAAGACATAAGAGGGCAGGTCACAATTTTACGAGTGACTTAGAGTCCATCCTTAGGCGGATGCTGTCCAGCTTTACCTATGCCTCCTTCACCTGGTCCACTGTAATGATCGTATTTACCTATAATACACTCTATTGATATGATCAGATTTTCTTCAACTTACCAAGTTGCTTAATGATTTTTTTAATAATATTTTTGTATGTCTTTTCTATATTGTTATTTTTGTTCGGTCTAATAGGTCAGGGTTATTTGCCGGCTACCTCATAATGTTTTGTGATTTTGTTAAAGAGATTATTTGTTTATTAAGTTTTGGACCATGATAAAATATGTGGTCTTGATTTACTGGAGTTGGACAAAAGGGAAAATTTGTGCACCTAGTCGACCCTTTCATTATGTATTTTCCACATCTCTCCTTTAGCAGAGTTGTTCCTTTTCTAATTGTATTTATTATTTTAAAATCTATCGCAGATATGGTTTTTAAATTTTTTAGCATATCGAGTAACTTCGTTTTTGCAGTTTAAATATTCTTCTACCTAAGTTAGTTGTTTCCCTTTCTTCTGAAATTTGATGTCCATTTGGTTTCTAATTTGGCTGTAGATCTCTTGTATACTGTAGTTTATATGGTTCAGTTGTTGATTTAGTAGTTTGGCCTTGGCCGTTTCATCGGCTTTTTTATTTCCAGGTAGATTTATATGTGATTATACCGATAGGAATTCTACTTTTTGCTGGGGGGGGGGGGTCTTTTTCTCTAATTATTTGCATGCTCTCTTCTAGGACATTTTCCCAGCTCCCTGAGTTGCCTGTTTCTATTGATCTAAGAACACTAAGCGAGTCTGGAATAATGACATGATCAGTGGTGTGTTGAGTTCTGATTCATTTTAGTGCCTCAGTTTTCGGTGTATATTGAGCATCCAGCTGGAAGCCTGTTTCCACCCTCTGGTTTCTTATCTGGTGTAATGATTAATGCTGCTGTTCTGTTGATTTTGATCCATCAGTGTATACTTTGTTATAACATGTATAGTTTTCCTCGATTGCTGCTTGGACTTTAGATAATATTTCCAATGGTATTTGTTGTTTTGATCAGAAGGTCAGTTCAATTAAATTATTCTTAGGCTTTTGGTTCTCCATGGTAGTGGATCCTACAGTTTGAGTGGTTCTGCTTGCAATGTTTTGATCTCCAGTTCCTTGCATAGGTTATGAATCTTACTTCCCCCGGGTGGAGTGGGAATTAATTAAATCCTAAAGAGTTTCTTTCATTGCTTAATTGCCACATTGGTTGGGTTTTTCTCATTATCTATTAATATTCTGGTGGGGTATCTTAGTAATTGTTCCTCTCCCCTTAGAACCAAAGGCGATTTTCCAGTTAAAATATGCATTTCATCTATTGTATACTATTTAGAGTCCCTGTGCAAACCCTGATGGTTCGATGTTGAATTTTGTCTAACTTTTTAAGCAGGGGAAGTTTGGTTGATGCATAGACTTGGCATCCATAGTCAATCTTAGATTTAATTAGAGATTTGTATAGTATTAATAATGTTTCTTGGTCTACGCTCCAGGTTGTTCCTTTAATATATTTTAGTAAATATTGATTGCATCTTCTAATTATATAATTTATATGGGATCGCTAGCTGAGTTGTTTGTCAATTAGCATTCCTACAAATCGTGTTTCTTTAACAAACAAAATCGGGGCATTTTGTAGAAGAAGCTTTGGATACAATTTTGTTTGTGCTGAATGGAGAAAAGAGCATTCATACGGTTTTATTGTTTGATATTTTGAATCCCCAATTGTCTGCCTATTTCCCGATCGCATTTAAGCTCGTTCGTAGCAAATTGAATTTTTCGTAGCGTGTAAAGTTTCATGATTTCCGAATTCCGCTGTCGACAGCGAACTGTGACAGACCAAGTTTTGGTTTGTTCATGGATTTTCCAAGTTTGTTGACAATGATGTTACAAAATGTAGGGCTAATTACGTTCCTGGCTGTGTTCCATTTTCAAGTGGATAACTGTCGGAGTACAGATCTGCTTTTCTGGTTTTATCTCCGTTAGGAAATTCGAAATCCAATGAGTGTGTATGTGTGATTTGGATTTTTAACCTAGCTTTAACAATGTTCACTCATATTCCTACGATGTATGCAGTGTAACAGTTTATAATGATGTCTAGAACTGGGCATCATGCCGCAGACATGTAACATGATGTTCCACCCAGTGATATTATCTTGACACCAGACCGACCAGTCTTAACACTAACATCTTAATGCTGAGCACCAAGCGAGGCAGATGTTATTGCCATTTTCAGAACTATTTTGTATGACTCGGCCGGGGATCAAACTCACGACCTCCCAGACGCTCTAATCAGTAGACAGCTGGATCCAAGGATGCATTCTGCCTGTTATACCATATTGGTTTTTTTAATTAGGCCTTTGGTCCGAACTAAAGCGAAAGCTTTTTCGAAATCTAGAACTATGGCTATTAAGGGCCTAACTCGATTTCTTATTGCACTGAATGCCATTTTAATATTGGTTTCTACCCTTACCAGGTGGTCAATAGTAGATCTTTTGTTTCTCAGTCTACTCTGATTCTCTGATAGAAGGTGGTTTCATTCCAGGTAATGTTTTAGCCTATTCTTAACCCTAATTTCCATTATTTAACAGATTTTATTTGTTAATCAGATTGGACTATATGAGTTAGTGTTGGTTGGGTCTTTCACAGGCTTATGTATGACTCTTACTATTGCTTGTTTCAATTGCTTGGGTATATTTCTGGTTTGCCTTATGTTGTTTATTAAATCAAGCATGATTTCCTTCATGTTTTCCAGGAGATTTTTTTATATATTTTATAATCAAATTGGTCTTCACCTGGAGATGAAGTTTTCTTAAGCAGTAGTGCCTTTCTCCATTCATTAATGGTAATATTAAAAAAATCTTTTATTGTTGACCCCTTGCCATTGCTTGCTGAATCAGTGAACAAGTAAGAGTAATATTTGTCTAACATTTTTCTTTTATTGGTTTATTTAATAGAGTGGTTGCAGTCACTATCAACTTCGCAAAGTGTTTAGCGAATTAATTAGCCTTTTCTTTGTTAGTGTTCGCGCCTGGAAATTTTGATTGCGGTCCTTGGGGTTTGCCGTTTATTGATTTAATTTTCTCCGAGACCTGTTTTGAATTGCTTTTATTGTTGAGCGATGAGCAGTAATTACGCCAGGAGGTTTCATTGGCGTCTTTAATAATTGGTTTAACAAATATTTCCTTTTGTTTATAATTTAAAAAGTCACTAGATTGTTTAGTTTGTTTGAATCGGTTGTGAGATGTTTTTCTTCTTTTCCTTAATGACTTGTTTGCATTGATCAGTCCACCACGGTATTGGATCTTAGTTACCTTTTTACTTGTTTTGGGTAAACTATTAGTTGCAGCATTATCTATTACCTGGATTATGCTATCATAATAGTGATTTGTGTCATTGTTGTGTAATTCGTATAGTTCAATATGATTTAATAATAGTTTAAACGAGTTCCTTACTGCTTTTTCTAGTTTCCATCTGGCATATTATTTTTTTGCTCCCTAATATTGCTAGTGTAAATTGTAGTACAAATTGGAAGTTGATCACTGCCGAAAGTACTTTTTTGGAAAACTTCCCAATCTGTACTTAATGCTTATAGTTAAATATATTGGTGTTAATATGTCAATGTCTGGGTTGATTCTAGTTGGTGTCCCCTTATTGATTGTAACTAACGTTTTGTTTGATAAGTTTATCTAATGTCTTACTCTTTAAATCTTTTGTAATTACATTCCCATTATTTATTGTGGGCATTTAAATATCCACATATAATGATATCTTTACTAGGTATTTTGCGAGTTATTCCTTACTGCAACGCTTTCTGTTCAGCCGTTTTTATTCGCACTTGTTCTGAGTAATCTCTATACTTTTTCCCTTAACCTTAAGATCTTTGTTTAATTTTTGTAATCTCTCTTTTATTTTACTAATTTCAGCACTACCTCCTTCATCAGTTAAAGACTTAACCAGTGAACCATACTTTTGGTTTACTGGACCAAGTAAATCATGTACTACTACAATATCAAAATAAGATTAGTCCAAAGTTGCTTTCCTATTTAAGTATTTTAGCATAGCGTCCAATTAATTTTCCCCAAACTCAACTAACCAGTCTAAGCTAGAATCCGATTTTGAATACTTTTTCTCCTGGATCAGCTTACTTCTTGCCGCATTAAGTTTAAGTGTTTAAAGATCGCTAGTTTTAGTAACCTTTTCTTCCTCTACATGCAACGCTTTTAATTCATCCTTAGTCTCTTTGTCATTATTACGTACCTCCTCTAACTTTGATTTTGCATGTTCCTCTTCTTCTTTTATCTTTTCAAGTCTGCCTTCGTCTTCTTCTTTTCTAGCATTTTAACGTCTGGCTACTTCCTCTTCTTGCATCTTTTGCTTCCTGGCTTTTTCCTCTTCTTGTATCTTTTTCTGCCTAGCTTCTTCCTCTTCATGTATATTTTCAGTGAATTCTTCTGTTATTTCCTCGGTTTCTGCCTTTTTTACCAGTTGCTGCAGGTTGATTTGGAGCGTTTACCCTAGATGCAGTGATGCCCCTGCAGTGATCTCTTGCGATCACGTCAACATCTCGGCTATCCAACCCCGAAAGCAGCACAAAGCATCCGTGTTTAGTCGGACGTATTTAGGTATGTCATAGTACGATCGAGTGAGATAAATACTGCTGCATCGTTTGTGTCTCGACAAAGAAAAGTACTCACATATTTTACTGATATTCTCGCTGAAGAATTTGATGTAGTCAAACACGGTGAACTCGTAAAAGTCTGAATCCATGTCTTCCACGGGCTAAATCTCCTCTGGATCCACCATCGTGAAGACGTCCATCAAATCTCCATCGACTGCGCCACCAAACGTGTGCTGAGTATGGTATCTGTTCTGATGAGGGATTGAGCGTGTATATAATGACTATCATACTGGAGCATGTTCATGAGGAGATTGGTTTTGCCTTTGACTCACGATGGTGTAATGGCAGTCCGGCTTCATAATATGATGTGTAAGCTCTGAGAAGTTATCCTTCGTGTCTAAGTCAAAGATGTTCTTGATTTATATAATTTTGACATGTCGTAAACTAGTTTTGGGACGTTGATCAACTATGAAAGTAATTCCTCGTCGGTTGACTATCCTTATGAGCTGTCCGAAAAGGTCAACTGCTCTGAGGATTCAATAATGGGACACCTAAACATGAGCGACCATAGTCTGACCAACGTCGAAAATGTAAGTTATCCCCCTCCGGACGCCAATGCCGTGCGCTGGTTTCACGTAAACAGACTCTTGCAGACTAAATTATCCTTTGAGGGTGGCACAATGACAGGAAATATCAACATGGCTGGTCTAATTCTGTTATATCATCCGATCTGGCTGTGGCGTTGGTGGGTACGTACAATAAAACGGGGAGGTGGGGGGGGGGGGTCAGCGACTTGCACGTTGTCCGTGACAGGTGAGATGACCATTTATCTCACCATATCCTTACCGACCTCTGTAACCACATCTCAGAACAGCAGAGTGGTGGATGCCTACAATGGACTCAGTACCAGAGCAAATATGGTGTATCATTTTGGAACGTCAGATCGCTCCAGCTGGATTGACAGAGATGCAATTGGCAGTTACACTCTCATTACCGTCAAACCGTAGAAAGGATTTTGCATCAACAATTTTAATTACTAGTTGCTGGTGGATATAAATAATAGTCAGTTTAACTTTTACAGAACTACATAAATGCAAGGGCAGAAAATGTACGGTCTTCCTACCACATTGCCCCTCACAGATGTCAGCCTGGAATTCTCATTTGGACAACCGAACTCGTTTGGAAGTACTAAGTTATCTACGAGCGGTGGAACCCTGACAGGGACTATCGCTAGGGCGTCTGGACATAAACTGGTGGTGACAGATTACCCACCCACATCCAACAAAGAAGCAGACACAAAACTGTACGTGATTACGAGCCATGACAGAAACTACGTTGGATACGTTCTCATTCTCTCTCGAAACATGGATAACAGATGTAGCCTTATCATTTCAGCATTATCAGAATACACCTCATCCTTCAAGGTCTACATGGTCCGTTCAACCCATCTGGCAGGAGTCAGTTGCAAAGGAAACAAGTGAGTGACTAGCAGATTTAAGTTTACAACACTAACAGCTGAGCCTACCAATCCAGGCTTAAGTTATTTTATTTCAGATGTTTCTTCTCGATTAACATGGCGTGGAGGAAATTGTACACATCGCAACAGAGGTGTATCAGTTGTTGTTTGATGATGAGTACAGACAGGAGGCCTCCTATGTATCCAATGATCAGCATGTGCTGAAGCAGACCAATGGAGTTCACGCAGTTAAATGAGGAAAGAAATGCTAGTAAATCCTATCCTGAAAAGGCATTTGAACGAGGATGATGTCACGCGGTCTCATTTGTTAGTAGTACACATGTGTAAAGAGCAGCTACGAGAGGCAATCGATCGATAATGGGACGCCTTTAAATCTTGTAAAGATCGAGTCAGCGTGGTTTGTCAAAAATATCAAGAGAATGGTTCATAATACCAAACGAAAACGATTTGGTGGGGGAAAGGACGAGAATACGTCTACAAACATGTCTACCGTTGTTACAAACAATCTTAAGAGTCATCTCGCTGATTTTACTCGTGATTACAGAGTGAGGTGTCATTTCCACGCGTGCCCTGGCCAATCCGATGATGTTAATTTTATCCGTAGCCGGACTGGCAATGCAGATGCGTATGAAGCATATTGAGCCTCGGATAGAGGCCAAAATGAATTGTACCAAACAAGCTATGCTGGCTTATCACACCATACTGAACAAACTACGATCCTATATTGGTGGGGATCCTTTTGACATGCCATTTCTGATCCGCGAAATGAGAACCATGGACGAACACATTGTGGACATGTTAGGCAATCCATGCACGAATCGAGCCGATTCAAAAACATCTATGTTCAGAAAGGAGAGAATGTCTGACGAAGAGGCCTTTGTAACCGACGTGATCATGCATAACCCCGAAGTGCTTCACAAAATCATCGCCACAACTTGCCAGTTCATATCGGACTGATAGTCACCAAAGCGCAAGGAGCATTGCGTGGACTGGTCTTGCTGGCTAGAGAACAGCGAATAGACTTGATGGTATCGTCAAAATGGTATCGTCAAAATCTACTACGACAAAACTTTGATCCTACAGCACTGCACAAGATGTCTGAGCGAAAGAAAAAAAAACTTGGAAAAAGATTTAAAAATTAAATTAGTATAGTAAACTATGGCGATATAGAGATAACTGAAGTCGGATCAGACCATGCGCGATACATGTCCTATGTCAACGTTGAAAACATGGAAGATCTCGAGGAGACCATTGCCAACGTGTTCCGTCTCAACATAAACATTAGCGTCAATCTTACACTGGCCTAAGTTGTAGGCATAGGAAACGATCTCGTTCTGCTCACAGCGGCGCAGTAAAACAAAATGCTCTATGACACTGACATACTCAACATGACCTATGATAAAGAGCTACTGTTTAAGCACTGTATCTCATGCATCCAGCGAGAAGACCTCCATAAGCTGTTGAGCCGATCCTCCTGAATAAAAAAGTAGTGAAAGCAGTCTTTGACAATTTTATTTGCTATCAGATATGTCTTATGTCCAAATTACACAAATGAGTATCTGAGGTACCTCTGTTAAGATGAAAGACGGAATAACCGATTGGAATGATTCCCCAATGAGCTTCAAACACGAAACGATGACGGTGCATTGCCGCTCTCACTCCGTTGGTAAATAAGCACACACTGGAATAGCCAATCGTGATAAATCTCACCACGTGCCTGTGTTCATGCTTATGCTTCTCAACTATCCTTCCTCGCTCGCTTAATAACGACTCAACACGGGATGTGCTTTCCACCGATTTTCCTACTCCATTCTTAATCTTAGCCAAAACTAATTGAAAGTCTAGGAATGATTTTTATTTTGTGGGGGGGGGGGGATTGTTCTGGCTTTGTCATAGTAATATTCAATCGATTGAATGTTCCTTCCGTCACAGCACTAGTACACTTGGAGTTTACGCCGAAATCCTTCCTGACATCCCAAGCAGGGTTTCTTTTCTGAACTTCACGGCTTGTGCTGAGCACAAAACTTTTTCGTGCAAGACCTACTTCATTTCTCCGTGCTACCTCGAGGCCACCAAGCACACTTTTGTGTTCCACGCGTAGGCGATGTGCTATATAACACACATTAATATTTTATGTCACGAAAATGAACAAGCAATTAAAGAAACTAATCAGAATTATTATGTAGTATCACTATTGCTTCAATGATAGACAAAAATCTTGATATAAGTAAACATTAACAAACAATTAAAGAAACAAATACAGGACTATATTATATAGCATCTCTATCGTTGCTAGAATAGACCAGGACCTTGTCCTAGTAACAATGAGGATCAGCATTCTGAATCAGGTTAGTGGCGATCCAGGAAGAGATTTTATCCTTCGTCATGTTCTTGCTCATCGACTGAGGAGCATCGCTCAATCCATATCATGGTTTCCCGTCCCATATGCAAGGTCGAATACCGCTCTGTATGAGCTCATCGAGCGCGTACCAAGAGATCTCAAAGCGATACCGAGCTTGGACAAAGCCTCTCGCCATAAGCTCGTCAAGGAGTACAAGGAGATCGAAGGACGAGAGAACCTCGCTACGCAGCAAGTACATAAAGAAACTGTGCGACTAATACAAATTACTCACGGGAAACATCGCTAGCGCTTCCAAGTTCCTTCGACTTCAGCATGAAATTCTCAGTCGATCATGTTGAGCTTATATAGATATAAAACTAAAAAATATCGATCTACAAGTTCTCCAACGACAACACTATCAAGTAACCCATCTTCTACCATCAAGACATATTCAAAAAGCGTAAGGAGGTGCTGACAAAGGATTTATAGACAATCATTCCCATATTCTTTAGCGTTGAGTCGACAAACAACTCTTGTCTCTTGTGGGCTATCCTCTCCGCACTGCATCCCACTCAGATGACAGCGCCCAAAGTGTCTCTGGGTGCAAGCCATATTTTGATACACTTAAAACTACTGGAGTCACCTTTCCTTCAGAAGTCAAATACTTTCATAAACTGGAGCCACTCAACGAGTGACTTTCCATTAATGTGTTTGGAGTCGATAACAAAAAGAGCAGGTGATAAGCAGTTTGTGAGCTATCCACTGCTGATCTTCAAAACGGCACCATAGCACAGTATCAATTTACTGCGGTATCAAAATCACTTTGTGTAATTCAAACACTTTAGTCGGTTATGCCGATCTCAGTACACTAAGGGTAAAAATCAGGACTGTTTATTTTATTGTTGCTTACGATGCTTTTCACAATCACACGACTGCACGAGCACATTTGAGTTGGATACTTTCAAGAGTTACAGATGGTGCAGATGCCAGGGATGGCATTCTTAAGTTTTGAATATCACCACGTTAAATACTCTCAATCGTTTTAAACACTGTTTGATAGTGAGGCCATCCTGGAAAGAATAGAAGGATTCTCGACAAATCTCAATCATGTTTTCACTTAGATAGAACATAAACATGTCCCCTGCTTGATCGGTTGTAAAACATGCTGTGCCATCGATGAATCGTTGTCGTCTGAGGTTAGGATTGCATTCAATTGTTCTTTGAACAACTTTCTTCGGACCTGAAACGCATCAGGGAGATACGAATATATCCAATACCGGTCCATGCACTCAATCCACAAACGATGCAACAGCGTACGTCAGCTAGAAAATGCAACATCTGCCAAAAGTACTTTAAACCCCACGACAAAAACGTGAGATAACACTGCCGTATCATTGGTTACTATAAAGGAGCTGCTCATGCCGAATACCACCTACGCTTCAAACATACAGACTTTTTTATTGTCATTGCTAATATTCTACGAGGATATGATGGACATTTTATCGTGGCAGCCCTCAATCATCTACAAATCAAACTGATTCTAGCCGAGGTGGGAACTAAAGTCAGGTGCATCACCAAATATTTCGAAAAGTACATATGGATCACCATTGGATCTTTCCGATTCATTGACCTGTTCCAGTTTATGTCCACATCGCTGGATGAACTCACTAAACATTTCCCCAAGTTTATCCATCTAGACAAGGAATTTGGGCGACAAGCCGATTTACTCAAGCAAAAAGAGCCTATCCCTTCGAGTACATCGAATCCCCCTCACGCCTTGACGAAACGTCTTTTCCCCCTCAAAAAGATTTATATTCTCATCGCAGCCTGACAGGAGTCCCCGATGGTTAATACCAATACGTGTACACGATATAGAACGATTTCGACCACTCTCGGAGACTATCACGGTGTTTATCTCAAACTGGTCGTGCTCTTACTCGCGAACATCTTTGCAAATTTCAGGCTCACATGCTTGAGTCATTACCAGTTCGATCCACTCTGATATTTCTCATCACCTGGACTCTCCTGGACACTTTGCTTAAACACACCGAGGTCACCTTAGAGTATTTACCGATCCAGACATATTTATATTCACAGAGCAAATGATACGAGGCGGTAACTCCGTCGTCAGCAAATAGCACGCTGTTGCTAAAAGTAAATACATTACACTATGATCCCACCAAACCTACCAAGTACATCCTAGACAATTTCTACGGCTGGGCCATATCACTGCCACTTACTGAGGACGATTTTCATTGGAATAGCGAGGAACAATTTCTACTGGAACGAAAGGTAGGATATCTTGATGACTATGGCAATTTCCTTGAGGTAGAACTTACATATCTAGAACATGTCCTCGCAATTCACAAAGAGTGTCCCTTCTGAACTGAACAAATTCACGTGGAGAACTCCAAGCTATCTACTGAAAAAATACGATAAACGAAATAGTTCGAACTAGGAGGTGCTAACGTCACAAAACCCATACCCAATCTTAACCATAAAACTCATATCCAATCTCAACCATAAAACAAAATGCATCATCGACTACTCGAGCAAGCTCTTCAGCATGGACTGTTTCCCGAAAATGTTCATCGAACTCTCATATTTTGTCAATGACCATGGATAAAACCATACATCGATCTCAATACGACGTAGCGCGCTAAAGCCACCTCAGACTTCGACAAAGAGTTCTTCAAACTCATGAACAACCATGGAAAACAGACATCTAAAAATATCGAAATCGTCAATAACCAGCGTAGATGATATAAACTCGGAGCGAACGATTCCTTTGACACCATGAAAGTCTTTGACGAAGACTTCGTCGCCATCGAGTCCAGAAAACACATCTGTCGCTAGACGAACCTATCTATGTAGAAGCAGCCGTTCTCGATCTCTCCTAAATGCTCATGCTGACATTTAACTACGACTTCATCAAACATAAGCATGGTGATAAATCCACACTGCTCATGACCGGTACGACTCACTCGTGTACGAGATTCAAACAGACGACGTCTACACACACCTACATCAACATTGAGAATTCTTTGATCTTACCAAGTATACATGATTTCATCCAATCGACTGCAAAAAGATGCTAGGAAAGTTAAAAGATGATACTTGCAGAGTACCCATCAGGGAATTCATAGGACTGTAAACCAAAGTGTACTTCATCACACGAAATGATGACATCATCATGAGACAAATTAAAGGAATAAGAAGAAGAAAAAAACAGTCGCCGCCAAAGTAGCCACCCATCAACATTACTGCATGGATACCTGATTTACTACTCAATGATAACTTTTCGATATCAAGTATTCACCACACTAATCAACAAAAAGAGTATGCTCCTTTGATGATAAACGATTCTCCAACGATGGTTGTTGTTGTTGCTGTTGTTGTTGTTGTAGGGTTTAACGCAATTTTTCAGCACACGATAGGCTATACATGGCGGCTAGTATTATTGGTGGAGGAAGAACCCGGGAAAACCACAGAAAGAACCACCGACCCACGAGAAGCTACTGGCAAGCTTTCTCACATACCCACATTGGCTGAATCCAAGACTCGAACCCACGCAGACAGAGGTGAGATGGCAGTGGTCCGTAACGGAGAGCGCTTTAGACCACTTGGCCACTCGGGCCCCTCCAACGATGGCATTTACACTCTCGTTCATAGTCACAAAGAAATAAGAAAACCAAAATCATCACAAAGAGAAAACATAAGGTGATACAAAGTCACTTTCATAATTTTAAAGTGCCCCAGAACCCTGCTTACTCTCTCAAAACTCATTAGGAGACAATGCATCCCTAAACCCCAAAAGTGCCCTAGAACCCCGCTTTCTCTCTACTACTCATATTTGGTCAGTAGCGTCAAGTTGTGTTCCGCCTTAAAACTCTCCAGATGCATATAAATACCGAAGTTGCTTGCCTCCGAGCGGTTGTAACAGTGTCGGCTGTGAAATCGTTTTCTCATTTCGTAACTGCATTTTGTCAAATCGAATTGACTGACTTTCGGTTTGCCCATTTCTGAGACCGTTCTAGTCATATCAAGAATTACTGATCATACTGATGACCGAATAATCGTTTCGAAAGAGTGCGATTAACTCGTTCCATAATAGCTTGGACAATATATACACTAACAATGCACGGTATGTACTTTCTAATATTTGGCCAACATTACAGCCGTAGATCCAAGAAATAGTTTGCCAAGATCCACTTGCAACAGGGGTGTGAGTGGGCCGCGTGCATATATACACTCGTGTACATCTACGACACTGGAATAATCTTTGGACGCCAATTGTTCCGCTTCTGTGCAACTGCTGGCCACATCGACAATGGTGAGTGCTTATTTTCAGATGTGTAATGGTCGGTCACGGGTTCCATCGTATCTTAGAAACAACAAATCTGCCTGATGAACTTCATTTAGTGTTGGCGTATGGAACCAACCCCGTGAAATGCTACTTGACACTGGCAGATAAATCAACCACATCATTTGTTTGGTCAACCATGTTCGAGCAAACCCATGAGTGACCTTGACCGCACTGGCTAACTGGATAACTGTTCCACGGCGGATTCACATCTCGAATAACCAGGCGATCTGCAGTATATTATGGACAGCGTGCGGCTTTTGTGTCCATCGTTGGTTTATACTGGTTTACTTTTGTCTGCTTCCAAGTGGACTCCGTTCACTCCCTCCCAATGCAGTCTTGGCTTTCACACCTCCATTGACGACTTATCATATGATTGGTTCTACCAATGTTGTTGGATCGATAGCATTTAAGTCATGTATCAGATCCGTGTCGGAGTCTTAACGTCGACGGATATCATTGAATGCTTGTTATGAAAGGACATATCGGTAACAGTTGTCATCGATTGATAGGGTGCTTCGACGGGCCCTGTATGGGTATGATAATCCATTAGTAGATCCAGGCATTTGCCAGATCCACAGTAATTGTAGGCAGGAAGATGTTTCTTGTCCAGCTAGTTACTCCACGGTGTCCCTGGTAACATTGTTAATGCAGCCGTGATATCACTGCCACCGGTGACTTTTTTAACCGGACACTACAAATGTGAACCTCTTTCTCCACATCGAACACGAGCACCCATAACCGCAACACGTAAAAGAAAATTCGCAAATGACTCCAGTTCGTAAGGTAACAAAACGTAGCAAAGAATTAAAGAAGGCTACAAGAGCAGCTGCAGAAACTATTGCGCGCTTACCATAAACAGGTGAGAAAATCGTAGAATACGCTGAAGAACCTGGAGAGAGACATCGTGTAATCGCGTAGGCTCCCAGGCACTTAGCGTCGAGGAACTTAGCGAGGATGTGAGAGAGGCACTTGCTAGAAAGCAAAATGTATCACACGAGTATAAATCAGAGTTGCCAACAGCCCCTCAATTTTTAATAATGAAATAGTTCGCCAGGTAATTTTTGAAAATCAAATGCTTGTCGCATTTAGAAAAGCTTCCAAATGAAAAACGCACATGATAAAAAAGAAAATCCATCAAAGACACATGATAAATACAGGAATAGGGAATGTCCTTAAATGGTATTCATGGAGTTTACTGGAAAGACAGGAACTACTGGTGCTTGGTGGGGTCAGTTTGTGCAAACGTACAAAGTATTTACAGAAGGAAACACTGATGAAGTTGAAGCGTTATGAAGAGAAATTTTGCAAATATGACTTCCACCGCCACAAGAATTGACAAGACAAAGTTCTGTGCCACGAATACATCTTTGATTCCTGAACATACAAAACAAGAAGACGTATCTGCACGTGCACCTGCAAGTGAGCAAATAAATATGTGGCTAAAGAAATAGTATGTCCCTCAATTTCTCTAACAGGAACAATAAGACGAGTGGATAAAAACAAGTAGAATTGTGGCGCCAACAAGAACTATCCAATCTTCCTTATCAGCTGATAACAAAACTCAGGAAAGGGAAACAGTCTAACCGAATCAGCAAAACGAAAGGCTGCACTACCTAAATCTTCACAATTAAGAGCTACACTAAAACAACACGACGAAGTATTCTCTTTATTCACACCGGAAGAAAAAGAGCTGATTTATCGTACGTGCTTACAAGATCTGCAAAAGCAAAGATACTATGAAGAATCTCTGGCATACTATTGAACTTTCATCTGGCGCGTACGACATAGAATCTATCAATGAAAGAATTTGACCAAGAATTTAATTCTGGTGGTTACTGGCGAAAACTAAAATTTATATATGTGCCCATGAACCGACACTCAGTTATTCATTACCTTCAAATCTCACACGTATGCATGCATATTGCACGGTTGTCCATAAGGTCAGTCTGAGGTTCGCCTGGCCACATTCCAGAGCATAAACGATTCTTGTGTGTTGTGATATCATATCGCTCCCGACATAGTAAGAATTACTTCATCGACGAAAGTCAATTTTAACTTGAGACACCGTCAGTGGTAGTTATCAACTTTTCTACGCAACAGGCATAGTTGTAGAGGTTACATTTTGTTTTATATTTTCACCCACCGTGGAACCAAGTGATCTGTGTCACAGAATTAGGCAAAGAAATAACTTGGTTTTGTCTTAAAACTATTCGACCATTTCTCGTTGCACATGCGTACAACGTTATCTAGGGTGAATATGTTTTTCCAGGTAAGCGACTGTATTAACATGTACCTAGCCACAGAGATTACTTGTGACGAGGTAACATGACTAACACGATATGCACGGGTATTCTACCCTGACTTGTACTCACTCTCCTATGGATTTAAGTAAGACCAGTTTCTAAAACCACACTGGTCGTTTTTGGATCACGTCAAGGAGTGTGCGATCTCCATTGTTCTCCAGCCATAGGGGTAAGTGTTAAATTTACATTTTCATTTGATATGCGAAGCTAATTCGGTTTGTAATGTCTTATCGCGTAATAATGTATCTATTACAACGCAGATTTAAAGTATTATCCTATATCTAGAGATTATAGAGAAACTATTATTATTACCAATTTGGTTTTATTGTAGCTATCTGTGTTTGAAGCTGATTCTGACTGTGTTTGTAGCTGACTGTGTTTGTAGCTGATTGTGTTTGAAGCTGATTCTGACTGTGTTTGTAGCTGACTGTGTTTGAAGCTGATTCTGACTGTGTTTGTAGCTGACTGTGTTTGTAGCTGACTGTGTTTGTAGCTGATTCTGACTGTTATGGTGGCTGATTGTGTTTGTAGCTGACTGTGTTTGTAGCTGACTGTGTTTGAAGCTGATTCTGACTGTTATTGTAGCTGACTGTTGTTGTAGCTGATTGTAACTGTCGCTGTGATTGTGTCTATGAAGTGTGATTGTCAATGTGACTGTGAATTTGACTAGAGCGGTCTGAAGCTGTCTGAAGCCGTCTAAAGTTGCTTAGATCTATCTGGAGTTTCCAGAACATTTAATGCTACGTGCTGTCGATACGTATGTATATATGTACGTATGTCTGTGCCACGGACGTAGACGTAGCAAATTAGAAAAAGTGCTGTATGCTGTCTGTACGTGTAACGTATGACTGTACTCGTGGTGGATTCATAAAGGGTGCGAGCGGTCGATAAAAGTGTGGACCAACCAAAGGAATCGTGCCACTGTACAAGGGGTCTAGAAACATACGTTTGGATTAATTGTTGTTCCATTGCATTTTTTATATCGATAAGATTATTTTGAATCTTAGTTGTGTTCTTAAGATTATTTTGAATCTTAATATAATTTATGTTTCAGATTATGTGAATCTCTTATTTTGTAAAATACTGTTTGAGGCGTATGTGCAGTCCATGAGGTTTCTTGGATCTGTACTTCATTTTGATTTAATGTTTGGTTTATTTTCGATGTATGAATGTTGTGTAGAGTGATTTGAGTAAATCGTATGTTAAGAGCGTGAGAGATTCATTGTATTTTTACATCATATATTTATCATTATTAATTCATTCATAAATTTCCATCTTTCCCACGTTGTGTTTGTCTTATTCATTTAGTCCAAAAACCCACTCGGTGTTTATTCTGCGACAATCTGATCTCGATTACGACCGCAGCATCCGCTTATCTTTCATGCCATAATAATCGGCTGACCCATTTTCGTTTTCCTCTGATAGACCCAGACGGTCAATTGGTAGATCAAGGCGCTCAAACATTGATGATACAACTGTACATTAGCTTTCGGCCTAACATTTAATAATTATAACAATATGATTCTTTCGTGGACGTGTGAAATCCATTCGCTTTCTTAAGGAGAAAACAAGTCCCGTGTACATAATCTATTACGGACCTGGGTGAGTGCTGTGACGTTGTTCATAGATTATATGCGAGTGCACCTAAAGCCCTAACATCTGTGACCTCGCGCACGGCACGCATCGCTAAACAACTGGCCACGCGGGTATGGATAGCATTAAACGTGCCGCCGTGTATTGATTAAAAAGACTGGGCTCGCAGGTGGCTACGGCACTTCGAGATCGAGTACAGCTATTAACGACAAGCACCAGACGCAGTTTGCATCACTATGGACTAAATCAATACCGCCGACGAGGCCGCTTAACAGCGATTGTCAGATTGAAATTGAAGAATTGCGTATCTGGCCACGGGGACTGGATTTGCAAGGTATTACGAAAACTCAATCATGAATAATTGTGAAATAACCCAGTTAAAAAAGGTATTTGCTCCAGCATTTGTCATGGGAGCGCCAGTGTTAGTGGATCAATGCAAGAGATATTTTCAGTATTACTCTAACCCAGCCGAGACCCCAATCAATTTAAAGTAGAATAGCAAGTGCAAAACACGTCCAGCATTTTTTTTACCGTGTGAGGCATTTTAATAAGTGGTGGGAACACTGTTACACGAGAACAGTGCCAATTACGATGCCAAAAGCAGAGTAAGATGGGTCGACAATGGAATCATGGCGTTGTTCACGTTACTCCTTCGATGGAAAGGAAATCGAATCCATTATATAACCAATTTAGAAGTGGCAACAGATATTCTCAGACTCGCCCGATAGAGCCATGATTTCAGGAGAACCGCTGTACCAACAAACATCAGTTTGTCAAGGATGTAATAAATCCCGCAAATCATAGACTAAATATAATCAGACATCCTTGAAATGCTGCTAGCAATGATAATTCAGAAGCAGATAATTTAGCGACTCTTAATCCTTCAATCATGGATTTGCAGAGTCGAGCACAATTTCGTGAAACATCATTACGATATTGGTGTGCCATTCCCCGCAATATTGATCGCTAGCATAGACGTGCCTGCCTGAGTATATCGTCCATCTCTCCCTCCCCCATCTCTCTCTCATTCTATCTCTTTCTGCAGGAATTTTGTCTCCACAATCACGGCATCATGGAGTAGTAGAAAACTGGCTGTTTGATCTTATTCGTAACCCTGTGGGGATACAGACAGCCGTACAAGTCTCTAAATCCCATGATTGGCTCAGTCGCATTACGTATGTGTATACACGTGGAGGTGGAACATTTCTTCTGACAAAACAAAAGTGACTAGACAAACGTGAATCGCGTGGGCGATAATTTGTCCGGGGGGGGGGGGGAGAGGCGAGGACGGTGTCCGTGGACCCATACGGTAAATAATAATCCAAAACATCCACTTCCGAAAAAGGTTCATACATTCTTTTAAATCATTTGTTTTCTCCTTACAACTTAGTACAAAGGATCTTGACGGGATAAAAAAATGCCTATGATGCCAAATGAGTGGTCGTGCCCAATGAAGGAAATACCGGTAAATTCGTATACAGATAAAACAGTTTGCATCCCACTTGCAATTACCTCCAGATAGGGAAGAAATAACGGGAATTATTCCTTGAAGACATTGTGTGAGAAATAATGTGGAACAAAGAAAATAATCTTGGAGAACATGTGACAGTTCTTGAGGAATAAACCCTCGACATTTAGTCATCTACGGATCAGAAGGAAATACCCATTTCACCCGATAAAACTACTGAAACGTCACAAGACATGGAGTAGGAAAACTTCAGTAAATGAGAATGCCAATTTCCAACCTGTCCCCACAAAAAAATATGCTTAAAGGAGCGGTATAAAGACGAGCAACAGCTCTTCTGGAACGAAATAAACACTATGTACTACATAGCCAAAGGGAAGATAGTACATCCTCAGGGGAACAAATAGAGGAAGTCGAGAAAGTAAATAGAAAGGGAAATTAGAAAGAGAATGAAAGAACTTCAACCCCGTCCACCAAAAACGAAGGAAACTATGTACTACCTCAGAAAAGAGGCCTCTTAGACAAAGGGACCAATCCCCGGCGAGGATAAATAAAACCCGACTCACCATAATTTCTAAAGTGGTAAATTTACAACAGAGGAATAAAGAACTAGGAAAAACACAAATCCTGGGAATTCCGGAAATATTTAAATAAATGGGGAAAACTATGAACACAATAACCCTTCCCAAAGCAAGAGAAAGAATCGGACAAGGATACGGAAAATTATAAACAGACGCAGACGATGAGAACACGGACGATGAAAATGATCAGACAGACGACGATATTACTATGAAGTGTGATTATGATTGAAGTAAGTCAGTCATGAATGACGATAGACATGACAATAAGGATACAGATATACTAGCATAAGGCACAAATAGGAATTAAAAGAATTAAATACCAACATATAGGGAAGAGATGGAGTAAACGAACTTCCGGGTTTCACCCCAAATGCGAATGGTATCAATAAAGACAAAAATGTCCTTACACTTAATTTTCCTAATCATGACATAATTAATCAAACTCATCACATAGACGAGGAAAAAACTATCTGGAACAAAAACTGAATGCAATTGTAATAATAATAATCCAAGTGACCCACATGCACGAGTACAAATATAATCAAAAAAGGAGGAAAGCACTTATATTGGAATACTTTATTACAGGCAACCTTTCATCAGGGAGACTCATACGTATAAAAATAAATGGATGGAATATACAATGTGTACTTGTTCCTTATTAATATAATACTAGAAAGATATACATTATAGCTGTGGATGAAAAGCATTAATTGATTCACTTCCATATTTTTGAAAGCTGCATTACCAGTGGCTAATTCAAAGGTCACCAGAAGATGACCCTTCAGCGTCCGTTATCAGATCTTCACGTAGGACAGCGCAGATCTGATTTTAATCAGATTGTCACTCCCTCACTCACTCAACACATGTTTAGCCGATGGGCGATGCTAAGATAGGTTTTCCCATTCGTACCTATAGTAGTGCATATTGAGGTACACGTTAACAATCCTACTATGTAAATCAAATTGAGGTCTGCCATTTCTGACAATTTTATCATCAACAACTAATGTTTGTCCCCTAAGAGTTCATCGAATGTAATCCAAGGGCACAGGCAGAATTATATTTTTAGTGGAGGTATGAAAATATGTCAAGGTCTGCTAATAAACATGCTTAGACATGAAATCGGGGTGTTTGCGATGCCCAGCCCCTTGCCCCTATATAATAATAACCTCTGTAAATAGTAATGTGGAAAGAATGGGGGAGAATGCGACTTACCTTTAAATGGGGGGTGGGATTTATAGGGACAATGGGAACATATCATGGGAAGGACACTTGCTGGACATATGGAATTTAACATGGGTGACTTCATGGTACTGTACAATAGGGAAACTTGGCAACAGTGTGACAAGTAGGTATAGAAAATGCTGTCAGATGTTTATAGGGACAAAAGGATTTATAGGACAAGGAGGGTTTTATAAGGACAAAAGGGTTTGTGGGATCAAAATAAACATACATAAAACCAAACATTTACTTATACAACACAAACACAGACAAAAATTCGGCAATGAGTATCTTTTCAGGACACCTTAAATTGTGGTTTACATTTACAAGGTGAAGTTTAAAGATTACAAGTCTGAAGTACCGCTGGAGAAATCAGAAGCTTTCATCACCGACTTGTGCGATACCTTTTTAATCACACTGAAACGACAATGCCAAGCCAAAGAAGAACTTCGTTTGAGACTCCATTTATCAGAACAGTTTGAAGCACACACACACACACACACACACACACCGGTCTGGATCGAGTTTAGCAGCCCAGCAGAATTGACACCTTCCGAAAACCATTTATACGATTCAACACGTTCATCAATCCAACGACCGACTTCATGTCACCGATTGGAAATCTATACTTTACATGACCAATGTTTCCTTTTGAAAAGGGAGCAGGCCAGGTAGAAAGGTTTTATTGTTGGACGAGTTTCGCAGTATAAAAAGCAGCATCGTCCAAATTAAGAACGACCAAAACCAGATATGTTTAGCATAGTCATCGTCGTGGCACTGACGAATACCAACAATAACGATACGCTAGAACAGAAACTAGCCTGGGAGAGCACTCCAAACCGAAAGAAAATAACACAGAGAAACAGAACTCCTTGTACATCAGGCAGGTCTGTTCATCGACACGGCATGTGACATTCCTAAAATGCAAATACTGCAAGACGTTTTGACTCCATGCTACACGTTGAACATGTACCCTCAAAAGGTGTACATACCACTGGTGTTTCTTGGCGAATATTTCTCAGACGGATTATATAATCACATTTATCATCATGAAGTACATTTGGACGCCATTACCAGTATCATCAGACTCATCGCACACTCTTATTATTGTGAAAATTGTGACTATGGGTTTAACAGTAGGGAGCAACACATTCTTTGAGGAAAGATATATCGGGTTCTTACGCAGCTAAGACATGCCATTCCGAAAGACAAGAACGAATCCACTGCTCGGCTTGTTTTAGCAACAACATCTCATGACGCAAGGTTCACATCAATAATGTGCTTGCCAACTTCTGACATTGTGCTCTACTTACGAGCATATTATATGCACTAATAATGTCAATGCACACGTTTGTCGACGGAAGAAACGATGTTACATTTTGTCACCAAATTGTGGACCTGGAATATCAATGTTACATTAAAAAAAAACCAAATCGAAATTGGAGGAGAATGAATTTTATCCTTTTTAATTTCGAATGCATGCAAGAGATGGGCATTCACATTCCTAATTTCTGCGTGACTCATCGAGCGCGCAAGAAGGGTATCCAAGAAACTTTTTTTATTCTTCATTTTCCCCATTGTGGCAAGATTTAAGTAGGACGTGAAAACCTATTTCGAGGACCTAACACGCTTCTCGATTTCGCCCAGTGGATATTGAACCCGATCGACGACACTTGGAGCCAAGAGGACATTGAACGTTACGGAGACTGCCATCGCTGTGTCACGGTGATAGCACACAATTTCACGGGATAGGATAAGTAATTTCTTGTGAAATACTATTCAGAACAAGGTACCGAATGCCCGAATGTCACCATGAACGGAGCCAAAATCAGCTACATGAAAGTGGACATGTACAGTTTAAAGATTCCATGAGTCATTTAACCATGCCTTTGAGCTGATTTCCTAAGTCGTTCGGAATGACAGAAATGGCCAAAGGATATTTTCCACATTTTTTCCATATTTTGTGGAAAGGAAAATATTTTACAGTGTGATGATATTAAATATATGCTGACAAGCCTGATATATTTCTGGCTATTATAGCAGTTTTGCTGTATATTTATTTGTGTACACTGCGATTATATAGAATTTATATGTTGTGATCATTTTATTCTAGTCAAAGAGAAAAATAGAGCCGAGCTTTGAATGTATTTTGTAATAAATTCTAAGAGTGGCTTATATAAACAATGTTGAGAAATAGTCAGGGAACTGATTGCCAGAGAATTATCAATGCATTTATTTGTGTAGCTACTAGCAATGGCGTAATCCTGCCACAAGATTTGAAAGATCAGAGATAAGGCAAACTGAAATAACTCAATCGTTTGAATGCGTCATGCAGGTTCATTAAAGAGGCGCATAAAATGTACGAATTTTCCGAAATAAATCTAGTACACATTGATAAATTAGTCAATTTGGCAGTGACCGTAAAACGAAAGAAACGTGTGAGTTTTGAAGGAAACAGACAAACAAATAATTTTCAGAATATCGTGCTTTGAAAAGAGAACACCCTTAAAAATAAAAATTTAAATTGTCAACTGTAAAGTAACAATGACAATGCCTATGTGGAATATGTGAACAGTGACATCACATTCACATACAAAGTAACACCTCAGCATAGTTTGTATTTTTACTCGTATGGGCTTGCACCGCCCTTTTAAGTTGTTCTTTATTTACACCGGGGCACAGAGTCGTCTCTCGTTGTCCGATTCGACGATTCCAGTATAAATACTGTTGAATGGTCACATATGCGGTCATCCTGCCGTTGAAGCATTGCTTGCACTGCACTTACTGATTTCACAGTATATATATAGAGAGAGAATATATGTATATTATGTACGCTGTATCACTGATTTACCACGAGATGTATACATTTTTCATTAAATGGAAACCAGGTTTGCCCGAGTTTCCTTTTAATGAAAAAAATATACAACGAGTGGTATATCTTTTATATATCGTACATACTATACATATATTTTGTTTATACCACATCGTACATACTATACATTTATTTTGTTTATACCACATTCACGTTTTCATTTTATATGGGAGATAAAACTGACGTCCATAAACTGTGCACTGTAGGGGAGTGAACTCTTCACAACATCTCGCATGTATGTACGCTCCAACAAGAAGTTATGTAGTGATTCATTACTTCTAGTACACTTCATTCATATTAATTCCTATATGTCTCCTTTAGCAATATTAAATGAGATGAAAACACAAGGCTGATAGCTAATATTTAAAATTGTTTTAATATTGTGCATGCAAACATCGAATTTGAAGCGTTCGTTTTCATGAAAAATATAGTAACAGGGCGGCCATTTGCAATTATAGCAACAGTACGATTCGAGCCAGACACATCAAAATAATGATGGAACAAGAGGTAAAACAATTAACCTTAACCACATTTAATTGGTATCGTTTATGTCCATATTTCGGTATTCCTACTGACTGTCAGTGTCACTTTCAACGATTCTCCTACGTTTCCGCTGTGTGTGCCCTGTTGGAGAATTTTTCTGTTGAAAGAATTTGACCCAGTTAGGGATCTCGTTCACGTTTTGCGTGAGGTTCATAACAAATATATTGTTTACAGTGATGTTTGATCCGTGGAATGGGTTACTGATAATCTGATTCAGTTGAATATTACACGTTTGAGAACTTGATATACTAAAGTGTATTGCTGTGTAGTAAGAAATTTCTTTGTTGGTGGTGGTGGTGGTGGGGGGGTTGATGGCATCATTGCTTGGGTGGCCGGTGTTGCTCAGTTAATTGGACTACGTCTGTTGTTGTTTGTCACTAATATTTGAGTAGCTGTTTATAGACTGTACATATTTGTGGCCTGAAATGTGCATGATTTCAATTGGGGGAATGTTTTGGTCTCATAACTTCTGAATTAGGTACTTTCGGCTTCTAGTGTTTGCTAATTTCTTTCTGTAATATTTGCCTTTTCTTTCATTTATTTTCATGACGCATCCAAGTTTGTTAATTACAACGACTTGTTTCCTAAAAAAATTGGGTTTGTCGCTGAGATTGGCATAGTGTTAGGCACAATATAGAAAGGATCTTCACGTTGACAAAAGTCTGCTGGTCTTAGTTCAGCATACAGTTCGTAGAGAGCTAGTGGATCTCTCTCTTTGTTGTTTTCGTTTTTATACATCATATGATTAATATCTCTGATGTCCTTGAAATTGTCTCCTGTCCTTGTTTTTGTTTGCCTTTCATTGAGCTCAAGATCCTAGAGGCCATTCACATCTTTCTTTAGTGTAACATCCCCTCATTTCAGACTGTAATGTTCAGTCACTCCCCTCAAACAAAACTGAACAGAGTTGTTAAACCACAATGTGTTAACAATGGTTTCAGGTGTTTCCATCCCAATTAGCTTTTGCTATACAGTGCATTTAGTTCTTTGTCTGTGATCGGTTGAATCTAATTGGGTTTATTTCCTTTTCCTTTAAATTTTAAATCTTTTTTCTTAGCCAGAAGAGCTTCCCTTGTTAATGCAAAATTTATGTCTGTTCCTCTCATGATTGTACTTGCATATTTCATGATTTTAAGGTGGCAATCAATGGAGCTGATGATGCTTCTTAAGCTGTTCGGTTCAAACTCAGATCCATCTTTATTCCTAACACTGAGTATAAAACCAGCCAGGTGCTGATCCAATTCAACTGGGTGTATCTTGTGTAAATTTCTGAATTCATGTTTTTGACTGCAAGAATTATGTCTCTAGCCTTGCGTCCAAAAGTGTCTTTTTTAAAGTGTTTTCATTGTGCTTACTTTCTATAAATTTCTGTATATCATCAGACTCATGGTGTACAAATCTGTCTTCCCTAACACATTGAACATTTTCATGTACAAATGTCTCAACCATGTCTCTATCAAACTCTGCAACTAACTCACAGTTTAAGTAGATTAAATGTGGCTTCAAAATCTTGCTCCTTATCTGATATCATTGCTTCCTTTTCTCCACAGAATTGCAGTGCTTGATTTTGCCAGAGGGAGAGACTGGAAACAGCCGTGTTGACAGAAATGACAGCAGACGACACAGGGTGGAGCTCAACACTCAATAATATTTATTTCCTGGATTGAGTATTGTTGCTTTTTTTGTATTAAAAGGTTAGTTTCTACAAAATTATTTTTAATATATGTGGTATATATATATATATATATATATATATATATATATATATATATATATATATATATATATATATATATACACACTAATAGACACTCCACCAGAAACTATTAAGGAACTACAGATTATGATCCGTAATTCTGTTTCTGGTAAAGAGGTTTAAGATCGATATGGAATAATATCAACCAGATTATACAAGATATGGAATGCTATCAAATATTGCCCAAAGGTAAAACTGTCTGATAGTAATAAAAAAGATTTACTATTTATAATAAATAGTCTTGAGACCCTTGAGCAAGAAACAATACCGATGCTAAGGTATAATATGGGAAAAATAAAATTAACATTCAAAGGCATAAAATCTGCATCCATTGACACGAATACGTTACTGGTAGACATGAACACAACTCCATGCGCAAAGCGTCTTCATTTGATAAAGAATGCTGATATTTCAGCAGTAGCCGCACATTTTAACCTAAAAGTCATAGAATTTAATCTTAAACAATGACATGTAGTAAATAAATTGGTGAACAGAAAACAAAAGATCTTTTGGATCAAGTGAGAAAGGAGTTAAATGACTAGTATCGTTTTAATCAGTACATGATTTGATCACTTCTATAAACCTGCCCGTCTGAGTACATCTCTCTTTACAGTACTTGTCTTTCCACAATCACTACAGACTAAATTAGTATGGAAGTGCCCTTTGACCTTATTCGATACCCTCAATTCAAGTTTTTCTGTAAAATCGTGTTTTCGTGTTTTTTGTAAAACAGTATCTCCGCTGTCGGAGGGACCCCAGATATGACCTGTATAATACAGTGTCTTCTATTGCTAGCCTAAAAATGTATAAAAAAAAATGAGTTCATGTTTTCCCATACAAATGCAGTAACCTTTTTATTATATACTCATTTTGCTTAACAGCCTAAGGCTTAATAATAAAATCATTACAAGAAACAATGATCTTGAATTTTATGCTTTATTCAAAAGTAAATTCACAACCGTAGATTCATCAATACACAATAACAGTATTCAAGCGCACGTAACTCCGCCCAGCGACCTCTTTACTAAGTCGCGCACTCTACAACAGTTTCAAAAAGGATTATCCTGTTGGTCTACTTGAAACTGAAATTTATAGTCATATTGTGAATGAATTCGCGTGGAGTTTGTTTCTATGTTGTTCCCACTCAGTTCAGCTTCTCTGATTATGAGGAACTGAATTAATGGGTCAATTCAATGCAGTAATAAAAGATCATTACATTACACAACTAAAAGTGATTCCACAGAATATAGAAATGAATTTGTTTACTACAACCTAATTTACAAACCTTAGATGGGGGTTACAGTTTGTTTCCACTACATTCTAAGTTTGTACATTAGGCAACAAATTCAATTCATATAACAGTATACAATTAATTTATAACTTATAAACAAGAAAAAATCCGGTAAGCACAAAACTTCTTTACTCAATGATGGACAAAATCCAAGCATATAATACAGATAACAGTTCTCAATAATCCTAAAGTATTGTTTTAGTCTAAAATTTCAATAAACACTTTGCAATTCCAATAAATAATTTGAAAAATAACTTCCTCTCAAATTATATCTGATCACAACAGTAAATGATTACAAATACTGAACTTAACATAGGAATGAAGACTTTGTTTACAAAACCCGTTTTATATGCATTCCACTTGATCTATGTCGCAATAGCATTTTCTGAAAAACTAATGGAATATTCCAAATTATTGTCAACAAGTTTGCTACAGAACGTACCAAACTTGTAAACAAGGCTAGGGCTAAAACTCAAATTCAAGAAGACATCTTTAAAAAGTATGACAAAAGTCAGGTACGTAAAAAACTGTAACCTCCATCACAGACAAGTGACGCACACAATATAAATTAAATATGCATTACACAAGTGAAACACAGAGGCACACAATCACTCATACACACGTCATGTCAAAGATTAAAGATCAATACACTCCGAGCAGGTTATCCTTCCATTACTCTGAAAATCATGATCACAAATGTTTTTGCTGTGGGTTTTTTTATAAGTTCTTCGTGTTTAATACACTGGAGGAATGTCGTTACTAAGTATATGGAAGATAGGGAACCAGTCTCAGAATAGATGAACATAAAGTAGAGCTTATATGGATTTGGCGCGCCACGACTGGTTGATAATGAAAAGAAAATTTTAGTGAAAATAATATTTTGAGATCTTATTATAGTGTAACTGAAAAGATAGAGTCAATTTTTTTTTTTTTTTTTTTTTTTTTTTTTTGCAATTTCAGTCCTTGTACAGATTTGAATTTGGAAAACTCATTAATGCAATTAGCACTTGATTGATAGGTACGGATTTGGAATACTCGCAGATCACAAATAGCCTTGAATCTTTATTTTCTCTACATAAAAACTTGCATCAAGGTTATGTCGTTACCGATAGAAAAAAGGTTTAATTCTGAGCATTTGGCCATTTACAGTTATAATGGTACATTCATTGGTTTTCATTGGGAGTTGAATTAGAATTATGAGACCATGAATATTCGAAACCAAGTATGTTCCATTATAGTTGTATGTTTTAAACGCTTCCAGAGTGTATTATGAAAGTGTGATAACTTAACAATGTAGATAATTCAATTTTGACGCCTGAATCGCCTATACACGTAGGGACATTGATCTAATCATTAATCGTTCGAAGCCTTTGACTCCTCTGCATTGGACTAGGGTATTAGTTCATTAAATGAACGGTCGTTTTCAATATATACTTACTGCATTTTGAAGGGAAAAAAATAATTAGACCATGGCTATCGTGCCCATAAGGAGACTTATCATAGAAATAAACATGATATATTCACATTAGTTTTTTATTCTATTCTAGTTATCAAAAGATAGAAAAGCAATTTTCGTAACAAAGAGACATACAAACTGACAGATACAAATGGAAAAAGAACGGCATCACTGCATTACGTGTGAAGTAGTTAAAAATAGGCAATATTGGATGTCAATGTTTGCGTGCCAAGTACAATATAGACAATATATGTAAGTTATTAAATACCTTAAGGAAATTGACATATTTTGGTACTTTGGTTTGCAAGCAGAAAAGGATACAATATGCCAAACATTGATCAATAAGAGTTTCTTGTTCTTATGTATTATTTGTTAAGTGCAGACTATAAGAATATTCGAACACATCTGGATAACAGAATCCTAAATGAAAATTATAAAGAGCAAGAATTTTCCATCGAACTCCTATATCTTCGAATGATCATTTCTTGCTCTGGACCTTACATGATACAGTATCCCGTTTTTTTTAATATTTATTTACAATGTTGAACGCTATGATTTAATATTATACACTAAAATCTCTATTTCGCAAAATATGTCCAGAAAAGTCTTTAATGATTGTGTGAAGAAAAAGGAACATTTAAGATGAAGTCATCAATTTGCATGATGAATACTTGTATAGCTTCAAAGCTGCAAAACGCATAACTGCATATGGTGACTACACTTGTGTATTCTAATTACGAATGTTTCTGTTCATAATCATTTTAAATGTCGTACATATAATCATCGTGGAACGAAAGATTTCATATGTACACAGTTTAATCATTTGGACTATTTAAAATTACACTCAAAATTAAGTATACCTTGTAACGCAAAGTAAAAGCGTGATAGTGATACGATAATATGTGAACTTGTATATGTTCCTACCAGTTATTGAATGTATGTCACCGTCAGTATCCAACAGCAATTCTATTTAAGTCATCCAACATCAATTCTATTTAAGTCATCCAACGGCAATTCTATTTAAGTCACCCAACAGCAATTCTATTTAAGTCACCCAACAGCAATTCTATTTAAGTCACCCAACAGCAATTCTATTTAAGTCATCCAACAGCAATTCTATTTAAGTCATCCAAACGCGTGATGATAGTAAATGAGAATGTTAATAATAATTGGACATACATAATTAAAGCAAACTGTTTTCTTTCAAATGAATTCACGTCTTGTCGTTCAAGACAGTTGTTTATCCTTTTTATATGCAAGTATTAGTCTTCCTATTTTCCTGTCGATATGACTTCGACTCGTGTAAATCTTGAAAATCATGTTTTCAGGATTAGCAATCGATGGGATGTTCATTTTTGACGCATTCATCTTTTCTTATCAGTTCAAAGTTTAACTTAGTTTCTCTTTACGAACATGAATGGCTTGTAAACATTTAAATTGATTGTATAGATTAACCAGATACTCTAAAACAACTTAGCAAAGTCTACTGAGGATTTTTCGCAACCTGCAGCTTGGCAAAAATAATTATCAGCTCACACAACTTGATTTAAGCTAAAACCATATGATGCAATTTCCGACCACACATTTAAGTTTCTTAGTCCGCCGAGAAATCTTTACATGCTGTAAAGCAGTCGTGTATACAACACGGTAATGTGTTATTGATTTTGCAAGTGGTAATCAATGAGATATCTCACTTTTGAAACAACTGGCATAACTTGCACGTGCGAGATAAATTTAATAATTCTTCTGACAGTTTAACAGCAGATAAATCTTAGAACTACGCAATTTATACCATATCTTATTTTCCAGTTTCAAAACGCGATCACCCCTTGCAGTCTGTGCCATGTATTTCACGAATGAAACATGTCCGTAGTGTCTACCATAGCAGCCATCCCAAAGTTTTTGACAGATTTAGCATTACATATCCTAAGCATATTCTATTCGAGTGATGAGTTATCTTCTTCCTTGACAGTCTTATGGAGAAAGTATAATGATTGATAAATCTCTGTGCCAAAGAGTTAAGATTACACAATATTAGGCGTCTCTTAAACTAGATAGCATACACCATTTCATGATCTGAATGCCATAATCGTATTAATTGTGTTTGAAAGATACAATTTTGCATTCTTCTTATTACCACCTTAACAGTATTTCAAAGACATGTCATAGTGTTATGAAGTTGAATGCAAATCTAATGTTTAAAATACTAAGATCCGTATTTCTAGAAAATATTTCCAGTTCAAGATACTGACAAATCATAACAGTCATTCAATTTTTCTCTGCATAAGCAAGGAGCAGTATGAACAGAAAAGTACACCACTAAAAAATTTGTACCGCGGTATTTGTGAACAAACCGCGGTACGTATCACGTATACAACAATTATGTCAGGGAACAACAATTAACGTTCTGTGGCAGGGGTTTGACACTTTTTAATTTAAAAAGTCCGTTTGTCGATAGCTGAAATAAATATCCTCCTCTTATTCCAAATCTATGGTCTTAAACTAAGTAATAGAAATGAGCGAAAACCGATACGTTTATTAAACTTTAACAAATAATTTATTTCCCTAAAATAGAAAGTGAATTTTTTTTAAAAAAAACTTACAGTATCGCTAATTAAATCCCAAATATTCAAATGTTATATCCCCAGTCCTCATGAATAAAGTTCTAATTACATTTTAGTGGTGTTCGAAATAAGATCCAGCACTGAAGGCATCTATGTGTCTCTAGTCTTGACTGTACTAATGGACCAGTAGCTTAAAGTGTGATGATGTACTTGCAGTCTTCCAAAAATCACAATGTTATAATCCAAGATGTTCTTGTTTGAATTCACTATAATTTCAAATTAATGTTTCTGTCAAGGGATACATACTTTGAGCAATTTCACCCAAAATAAATAATATACACAGCACTAAGACTGATTTTTGCTTTAAACGTTACCGCAGAAATTAGTAAAACCTAACAAATACAAATGAAAAATGCAGAACACCTCCCCTCATGAAAATACGATTTATACACTAATGATTTTTTTTAAATAATTAGTCGAACATACATGTGATTTAAAAATTACAAGAAGTTGAATTTTTGTGAATGACACATAATATACACGAAACAACATAATACACATGAAAGTGCATTTGCAATTATATTTTCCCTTGATGTAGCTGATTATATTCGTGCAAGAATAATCTCCAGCTTAATAATTTCTGATATTTTTTCATCTTGCCAATGTAAGTAAGGTGATTGTGATTAGTGAATAGAATAATCGGAGAAGGAACTGAATTGATATACATACACTTCAATGTCTTGCACAGCAAATATCAAAGTCGAAAATTCCTTCTCAATTGTGGAATAATTTCTCTGGTGCTTATTATTTATTTTTAGACAAATATTACACTGGATGATCTACGCCATTATTGTCTGCCTGAATCAACACTCCACCAACCTCATCATCACTGGCATCAACATACATTTTAAATTATTGACTGAAGTTTGGAGCTGTAATAACTGGTGCACTTTTAAGTATGGCCTTTAATTTATCAAAAGCCTATTGACATTTTTCAGACCAATGAAACATGGTTTTCTTGCTCAATAAATTTTTCAGGGGTTCGTCAATTATGGAAAAATGGGACCAAAATTTCCGATAGTATCCAGTCATACCCAAATATCGCATCAGGTTCTCTTTGCTGATAGTACAGGGAATTTAGAGATATCATTGACCTTATAATATCAACTTTTCCATGTCCCACGATATATCCTAGAAATGTTAAACAAGCACGGCAAAACTCACATTAAGATAAATTAATCGTCAAATTTGCAGTTGTGAGTCTGTCAAAATGATCTTTTCAGGCGTCATTATAGATGACGACATCATCGATGTCAGCATCACAATTATCTAGACCAGATGTAATCATGTCATTGATGCAACAGCCACACTAAAATAACCATTTACACAGATATAATTATTGTCGCTCTGATTACAGTATATCTGATTACATCCTGGTGATCGTCCAAGACATGGCGAAAATCTAGTCAATAAGGTAGATAACGCATGTTATCATCATGATCTCGCGCATAGGAACACTGACCTTGGCGAAGAAGCGTCCTTAAATATCATCATTTCACCCACGATGCGCGAACGACTTGCACGGTGGTTAATACCAACCGCGATGAATGGCGTGTTATTGGTGGGACAGTTAACTGTCCGATAATAAATTGTACCGGGACATTGCAGTATTAGTATTAGAATATACAAATAGTTCGAATCCTTGCATTTCTTATAATTGATTGCGTGAATGATTGTGCTAGATATTATTGACAAAGCACCTGTCGATCAACAAACTGGCTGGCGCCACACGCAATGGCAAATCTACCAAACAAAATCCATGTGCGTAGTTTGACGTCAGAACACCCAACGATAATATGACGGCAATTGCTTTAGTTTCCAAATTATGTACTATGTCTCTGGGAAGACTTGAAATTCAGACACAGTGCAAGACCCATCATTTGTCAAATGTGTTAATTGATGACTTGGTATCAACAATCCTGAAGCTTCCTGTTCCTTGAATATTGTTTTGAATATTTCTTACACAGTAAATATGTTATTCCTCTCCACCAACAAGGCCCGTTTACTTTCCCTTAATATTTCAGCGTTAATAAAATGTCCTGTAACATCCTGTTCTTCATCATAATTATTAAATGTGTTTTTGGGGATGGGTTTCGACATACTTTCCTTTCGCGAAGAAAGCATAATGGGACCCTACCCTACCTTACCCTACCTTTACATTTTTTTGCATTTGTTTTGAAAACATTCCAATGATATGTAAAAACGCTGATAAGAGATTTAAATAATTAATTAGTAAAATATAGAAGTCAAAGTTCCAAGTTTTGTCCGCAATTAAGATGATCGATAGGCAGATGAATATATCGATGTAAAGCATTTACTGGAAGGACATGAGCAAAAAATATGAAAATATTCTTGTCGTTTCATTTTTTGGGGGCCGTCATAAAGTTTTGGAATAAAAACATCTTTTTATAATTAGTACCAATTTAGTCACTCTCTTAGTCATCTAGTGCTTGCTTATTGCCAGTACTGGCAGCACTACCCTTTATTGGAGACTACTGTCAAGGCTAAGCGGGAGTGACAAAAGTGCAGTTTATTTGCACATAAAAAATAATAAAATTTAGGTTCAATTTCTCGACATCAACTATTCCTTGCCACTTAATGTAGTATTCGTAAGTGTCAGCGACATTTGGTTTCTATGCACACTCTATATTGATCTAAATGAAATATATGTAGTCAAAAAGTCTGCACTTTTTTAAATTGCAAGTTACTCTTTCTAACACTCGCTGTTGAATGTTATAGGATGCATGATTGAAGAATGGTCGTCCCAATCAGCATAATTTTAGCTACTTCTTCACTTTATTCCCCATCTACCTGCACATAATATTAATACTAATAACCCGTTTTCATACATCACTCATACTTGTTCATAAATGTTGTACAAAGTTTATAACATGTTCACTGTTCATATGTCGAGCATACTTGTTTATGATACCATATATTGTTATATATTGTGATAGTTTCAAACACTCATCATACAATTAGCAAACACAATAAAAAAATAAGCAAAACCAGCGATAAGAATGATGCATGGAGCAGTCGGATGATATTGATAAACAAGAAGATGCCTTCGTGTCAAAAAGTGGATGAGATATAACAAATAAGGTTTAAGGGCTCTAATAAAACCTATGTACTGAAGTCGGGCTGGGAAATTTGCAGATTCATTTCTAGAAAGGAGAAAACAAGCACATAAACTATAATTGAAAGACTTCTGCATTAGCTATTTAGAGTGTTCCAGCCTCTTAAATTGTCATCAATTATATATCTAGGGCTTAGGCTGTCGGCAAAAAAACGAAAGTTCAAAGTTCCCTAAAGGGTTTTAGGACAAGAGCATGAATCTTAAGCGTGATGTTACTGTACGTGAAGTGTTCATTAGTGACCATAGAGAACTTCAAAATTATTTGCAATTGCATCTCTGATGGCGTTAATTAACTCTTCTTGAACGAGACTAATGAATGCTACAAACATTATTTAACACGAAGAGATTCAGTGAGCAGCAACACAGAAATACCTCAAAGTGACCTTCTGTTAGTGGGTTCAAAAACTATTCTTTTTACCATAGACAAAGACTGACAGATGTAACAAATTCACAATGATATAAATTTATTTACACTAATTTAGAAGCATTGGCTAAATTTATTTATTTAATCAGTGTTTGACACAGAACGTGGTTGGGTTACAGGCAACCCCATGCACATGACTCAAAATTGTATTCTAAACTTGTTCTAAATTCATATCATAATAATTGTACATATAACAACTGTACTAGAATTTGTAATAGGATTTATCATGCCAAAACAATTGGTATGATTTTTATTTAATATCACAATAGAAGAAAGAAAAAAATGAACACATCATTAAGGTATAAAGGTAATGTGACAATATACTCTATAGCCAGATGGAATATTTAAATAATCTATAATCTTTGCATTTTAGCATTATGTAGCCTTGCTGAAATGTTGTACAATCACTATTTATATTGCAGTGTCTGGCAACTTATGTACATCCTGTCATCAAAATGTACAGTAATATTATGAATATCCCAGTTATATTCGTGTTTAAAAAATTGACTATTAACTTAGGCAAAACATTTATGGTTTTCAAGATATGAATAAATTATGTGTTACATATTTGAGCAGTCAAGAACACTCAGGTGGAGCGCTAACTAATGTTTGTTGTGCAATTTCCTGTCTAGACTGTATTATCGATTTTTCTCATAATAATACATCGGTACTGGAATAAAGACTATATACCTGCAAATAAATTAAATACTAGCGACACAACGCTAGTGCATCGAGAGTCAACTTTGTTAATTGTGTATCAAATAGCCATAAAGTTTGCAAACAAATATTGTGATCTCCAATAATGTGTTCATCTGTCAATTAATTGAAAATGAACCATTTCAATGTATTGCTTTGTTTCAATGTTGTTTACCAACGAAAATTCCGAATAAACTGTCACTTGAAAAAGACGTTAGTCATCGATTATTTTCCTTCTTACCGAAGTGAACAGATCCAGATACGTCGATTTCTGTTTCTTGAGGAATGTATCATTTCATCAAATTCCCTGATATATAATTCTGAAACCTAATGCATAAGAATTTTAATGATATAAATAATTGTCATTTTGTTCTGAAAGCAAAGAAACAGTTATGGTCAGTTGAAACAGTTTTTAGCAATCAAAAGAACGTCATTTATAATTAACTTCTTAAGAATTGTAAGAATTTCAAACGAGTATTAAAATTTAGCAAATAATACACACCTCTAATACATACAATAAAATCAAGAACAAAAACTTAATTTCTTTCGTAACCATTTTTTCGTATAACTGTTTGGTGTATCAGACAAATCTACTTACTCTGTACAAAATGATCCATTTGTATCTTCGTTTACTTAATACTGTCTGCAAGCAATCAAAATGTGTTACACCCTTTATTGTCATTTCTATCCATACTTAAAATCCGATGTTTTGTTCCTTTAATCCCGTATTGTTTAACAAAATAACAAAATGATCTGCAGGTATTTCTTAAAATGGACATACCTACAGTGAACAGAGACATATATAAGCACATATGGACAGATCAGTTCTTGTAAATTCATTTAGTGGCTTTGTATGCTTTCCAGTCATATGTCCCTCATGGAGCATTGCGTGTACTAATCATACAATATATCTGATCATTTAAGAATTTTTATATATGCTTAAATCGTATTGATTTTTAGGCTGTTATTAATGATTTGTATATTAGGTATACCTGTAATGTTTGTTCTTGACATTATTCAAAAATCGAGTTCATGTTGTACCTGACAAGATACATTTATTCTGTAAACAGCTTAACAGATAGATAATATTTCTTAAAGAGTGTGGATTAAATATTCAGATATTTATCGATGGAGGTAAACATTTATTACGGACTGTGTCGACGATTTAATTTGTACCAATCATCATTTGCTGATAAATTCGTAATATTTTCTCATCCAGGCTTACGTTCATATTTATGTGCGGTTATATTTGTCTTTTCCGATACATGTATTTTGTGTATCGTACCTGATGACTCCCATATGATAACTTGCCTCTACTGTAACTCCGATAAGCAAACGACCATTTAGATACTGAAGTTTGAATATCGCCTAGTTTGTATTTCAAAAGATTCTAGCTGTATACATGTATAGATACTACCCACCGTTTGAAACCGACACTCATATTGCACAGAGAGCAATCAAAATATGGTGCTACTTAAACGTTACGAAGCAATTTTGTCTTCAGGTCATTCATTGCCATACATATTTGATTCGATCGCATACAATTGTGGATGACGAAAAGTGGGAACATTTGTGTGATAATCAGTAAAGAACCAATGGGTCAACTTCTGCTGGATTGTGTGTTTTGTTTGCGGGTGTTCATTTGTCTGATGTTGTTATTAACCGTCACAGAACTATACTTATTAAACAGAAATGATATATTAATGACTTTTAGAGGACAATATACAAAGGTAACTTTTGTTATAGGAAAGATAACAATTCCAAGTGTGATTTTACAAATTAAAATATATATACCAATGTATTTATAAGTAATATATCATTTATGAACAAACAGGTTTTGTGTTCATTTTAAGAAAATAACAGCTATTTTAATTGCACGTCATATGACCAAAATCTGCACAAACTGAGGCAAAACACGTATTTATTACTCGATTATCTTATACCATGCAGTCAGGTTTGCAGGCTGATTTCGTTAGTATAACCAAATAAAACAAATTAAACGTTTTCATTTAAACGAGTTTGCGGTAATAAGTTATAAAACAGAACTGGAGATAAATGTACAATTTTTTCAAGAAATATCAATCGTGTATTTACTGATCCAGCACCGTATAATATAAACCATCTATAAATAATACAAATACGGTTACTGTACCTTGCAGATAAAATGTTCTTGTTTCCGGACCATATGCATCCTATTAAGAACAGTGATTTCAAACAATTCACAGGCAGTAATTAAATTTTTAAAACGTGACAAGCTAAATCAGTCAGCATGAGTAAATCAAGAGCTTTCAAGTATAATTCGCGTTCAAGTTCTTTATGTGTCATAGTCATAGAATTGGCAGGTCACTCATAGGTACTCATATTCCAATATTTCTCAAATTTACTTAATGGTTTAAATCAATTTTTAGAAACAGTCTGAGTTGTCTTGTAATTGTTTCGTGCAGTGATTTTCTTACTTTTTAAGGCTCGGTGGCAGCTCTTGCAACTGATAGGTTACGACCAAAATACCAAGCAACTACTCGAACGTGCTTCAGAACACTACCAATGGATCAGTGCTACATTGCCTGGCTAGATAGAATGTTTTATTCAAATTTTTAAGTGGTCATATTTTTTAGTTTTAATGGCATCTGCTTGATTAGGCGTAAAAAATGGCTGCTTGATCATGAGAATAACTTCCAAATTTGAAGGAAGATTGCCTTTCGAATACTTGGTCGAACCCTAGACACTAGCATAGATTGTACAGCACTGGTTTGAGTCAACCAAATACAAACCTTGCAAATATACTACATTTACAGCAACTGTATTTGTACCGTTACGTCTGGTATTTTAACAACTGCTTGCGCAAAGAGTATTTTCGTTTCCTTACAAAACAATGATGAGGCTACAACAACGTCTATCCTTAACTAATATATTTCTTCATGGCCGGGCCCCTAATGCTCACAGCTACAAAATTACATCCCCAAAGATACAGGAAAAAGACACGAGAGATGGAATTATTGAATACTTCGTGTGGTACTATCACACTTAGAGACACCTAAACACTGGTCGCTTTTCCAGCACATTTAAAGTTTAAAGTCTTGGTACACTCATAGTGATGATGATCCCAATCATTACGATTCCAGCACTGATCTTAAGATTGCTTCATATCATACTGATTGAATTGCTGTTGGCGGTGCTGATCTTCTCTTTGTATGATTGACTCTAATTTCTTGTTTTATTCCATTAACAATTACTTCACTTTCACTTCCAGTTGCTCGATTAGTTTGATTGTCCATATTTTCTACTTTGCACATGATTTTGGACTCGTCTTAAGGTTTAAACTTATTTTCTTACAAGGAAGCCTCCCATTTGATCCCGATTATGATTAATTCCTGCAAGCTGCTGGATCGATGGTGCCAGATCTCAAGTTTAATTCTTCATCCAATACGGCTCCCTAGAAATCGTCTTTTGGAGGTCAATTGCAAATATCAAGTGACAACCAAGCTCATGTCAACGAAGCAAGTCTTTGCATGGTTTGTCACAAAGAAAGAGTTTTGCCCCTTCTTCAGTAACGGTTTCGAATCCACTCCTAGTAGTATATTGCGGCATGGTTACGAAGCGCGAAGCTAGCTTCCAATGAAGTTTTAACTGCACGCATTGGACTTAACGATACGTTCCAATGATTGATCTTTGTACATTACTCAAAATAGGTCATGTAGTCAAAAATGTCCGATGCATTGTAAATATCTGCCTTGATAGTCTTCTTCCATCGGGCAGGAGAAGAACTAAATCTGTATGAAGTGTCATCTTCCTTGGACAACAAGAATTTTGTATCCCCCTTATTTGTTTACGTCGCTAGAGCTTTCGACGACTCACACGCACAAAACATCAAAAACTTATGAAAGAATTACTTTACGTTGTAAGAGTAGCCTGAAGTTTGCTCAAGTTACAGTAACGCATGAAAGACAAAATAACATATTATTAAACTTTCAGTTGCATGTATTTCAGGTAATTCTTACATTTACGGGCCATTTTTAAAATTAATGGCATCGAGTATTACTAACAAAATGAAAAAGAAAATAGTTCACGAATTAATTATATCTATCGCACTATAGGAATACATCAAGCAAATATACTTCCGGTACTATGCCAAGCTAGATCTGTCCGCACCACCTTCATTTCCACGCTAATGCTTTGTTTCAACCAATCACAAATAATGATACCTTTGAAATAGTGTTTCCGACTGACTAATGAACAAATTCAATATCAGACTCGATCTCGGGCTATATAACAACAATGCCAAATTCTTCATAACATCTACAACAAACAACAACATATTTGTTGTTGAACGTATAAAAGTGCGAACAATCTGGAATTTGAGTTTATTGGTAGCATTTTCATTTGTAATACTATCAGAGCCTTCACATTTCCTTTTCTAGATGAATCAAGTTTTAATCGATCTTTTAAATGATGTGATCAAGACACGTACTGCTAACAACAATACACAAAGCGAAATGAAATTGTCTAGACATTGTTAATCCTCAAATTTCTCGAGGGAGAAAAATTGCTTTAAGTAATCAAGACTCGCCTAGACATGGAACTATTGCTTTATCACGCCATATATTATTTTCATTTCAGATACATACTGGCGACCATTTTGGCAGGTTTTATAAAATCCTCAAAGGACTATTTAACGCAGATGTTTTAAAATAAAAGATTTTAGAAAGTGTTTTAAGTATGAATACAATTCAAACAACAAACTTTAGAAGTTTAGCCATCACAGGAAAATGACCAGTGCGATATCATTTTCAATAATATACTCATGCTAAAAACGATACTCCAGTTAAAGAATAACAGGTTATGATTTTGTGAGATCAGACCTTGTTTACCTCCAAAGTTGTTTGAAGATTCAGTATGCATATTAAGGAAATTCGATCTTATAGCGATTCTTGCTGTTCTGTTCTTGTTGTATGCGTACCCCGCCAAAGAAAAAGAACTGACACAGAATTACACTGAAGGGCATGTCATTCTTGCTCCTGAATAAAATAAACCTCAATATCCTATTGTGCAAACATTCGACTTAGATGTCCAAGAGAGAAATATGACCATCAACGGTAAACCAATTAACTTATATATTTGTTTAATGTAATGTCATGGCAGTTAACTGTTGCTAATCATACGGTTTTGACGACATATTGGCGTTGCCCGTAGTGAAACAAGTATTCCGAACAATTAATCCAAAATATGACTTTTCTTAAGAAGCCACGATTAAACTTTCAGATGTTAGGTTATGAGAGCTAAAAGATGAAGTCGTTCTTCTCGCATAACAATATTAACTTGGTCATTATAGTGTAATGAATAAATATATTCGGCTATTATCAGTTAAATAAGGAACAAAGAAACGTAATCATTTGGCTGTATAATCATGCCTAGAAAACGGCGTCATCTATATGATATAACATGTTTCAGGTATTATTTTCACTACATATAGATCTTTTCACTCAGTCAAAATGCATAATAATGCATAAATATTACGTTGGTCATCAACGTCTATTATTACGTATGATTAATTTTATTCTTAAGTAGTACAATTTTTGTGTAACCCTTATTCCCCTTTTTATTTTACTGCACAAACAATATCATATCATCGGAATTAAAATCAATCGGTGAAATGTCTTTTTTCCTGAATTCGATTATTTGTGGTTATTTTGTTTTTTATTAGCTTTTAAAAAATCTAGTATAGAATTGAAGAGAGAAAGAGAGAGATAGAAATAATTCACGTTCCACTCTGACAAGCAACATTTCCTCTGAAAAGTCCATAGTTATAGTGAGTACCATGTATATAATGCGATTACACGAGAGCTTATTTTTTGCAACATAACCAAATATTGCTGCGATTTATATGCACTATGATAAAGCTAAATATTTGTGTTGAAAATATGAAAAAGTTGATTGAGAGCAATCCATGAATCACAGCTGTGCAAATGGTCAAAGTTACCGATTAAGAACCTTTTGTATGCCTATCCCCGAAGGCATATTCATAGCAAATAATTCGTGTAGGATCACTTAACAGTAGCATGTTAAAGATATGTTAATCATATCTAGCCCGTATTTTTCAGTTTGAATCAAAACGTAATTAGATAATATACAAAATACTGTGAAAGATTAAATAATTCCGAAATTATAAAGATGACTTCTTAAGAATATAACCTCTACATTTCCGGTCCAACTTTAGTTGTCAGACGCAAATAATCCTTGGAGCGAAATCGAGATGAATCGTATATTTACGACGAGCGGGGGTTAATTTCATTTTAACAGACAATGATAACCGAAGCATTTCTGGTTTAAAGGAGTGTTAATGTTAACAAAGTACACGAACAAAATATCTTATGTACTATGCAAAGCTTTCTATTTACTTCACGGTTTTTGTTTTGCTTCAGCGGTTTTCTGTTTATCTTATAGGGGCATTTTATCACTTTCCACCCGCCATCGAACGAAATATTTCCTTTATTTTCTGACGTATCGGTTCGATTTTCAAGTATTTAAAAATAATTGCATGACAATTATGAAAGTAAGTCGTAACTACGCAATGCCCAAAATGGTTAATAATAGATTCGTTTCAAATGATAAGATCATGACAAGATTAAAATAATTTTGCCGCACTTTAAATGATATTTATCATGTACAAGTCTCCAAGATAACATTTTATCCCATTCCAAACGAAGATTTGCAAAGCGGTTTAGTCCGTCGATCAAGAACACTTTCGTTTGCAGAGCATAATTAAAATATTGTTTACGTATGTCTTTGAATTTTCATTATTTTTAATTTTAATGCTTGAGTGTAAGAAGTTACTAAGAAGTGTTTATTACATTAAGCAACATTTTAACGTAATTGTTAACAAGTTGCGCGCTAGATTAATATGATCGTTTCTGTTGGTTAATTCAGAGGCTAGTTTAGACAATTTAATGCTGCTTCATGAATGTTAAAACATAATTTGGTGGCATGACTTTATCTTTTGAGGTCGGGAATAATGAATGTGAATTATTGAGTCGTTATCATCGAAATATGTTGGAAGTGGACTAATTTTCTATTATTTCTAGACTCTAACTTCAAAGGCTATTTTATATATATATATATATATATATATATATATATATATATATATATATATATATATATATATATATATATATATATATATATATATATATGAAACATTATCAAATGTGTGGTGTAGAAATTAAACTTGCTATGCATATTAGACTAACACATCACAGTCAGATCTTAATATCAGTGAAATCATAAGGTCACAGGCAACTAAATACTTTATGAGCTACAGAACCAGCCTATTACTGTTTATTAAAAACCGTATTGAAAGGTGATCGGTGATCGGTTGAAAATATTTACACCTCCTCAAGAAATAAATAACATTACCGTTAAGAACAATTTTACATGTGGATAAATTGTTGATTGAACCGAAACTATTTTCAGTTTATCGCTTCGCCACACAGTTACTACAGGATATTAACGAGATCTCACCAGGTACGTTTACTACTGGTAACAGCTTAAATTTATATCCTTGGAAAATGGATGGGTTGCTAAACATTTTCATCATTTTACATTTCCACTTGCACAGGCCGTCTATACGATGATAGGATGTAAGCGGATTTGGCATTTTCTCCACAAAAGTATAATAAAGTTTGTACAAAAATGTATGGTCTATGTGAATTGAATTTTTTGTGTGCCCAATATAAGATTTTTTTCTTCATGTTAATATTGAAAAAAAAAGGTTGCTAATTTTCCAATCTCTTTTGAATCCAGATCATTATTCTGACACTAAATGCGCACTAAATACAAATATCCAATTAAAGCTCTATATGTACCATTTTCTATTATGTCTATTCATTTTGGTATTGTTTGGTGTTATATCATGGGCTAGTACGATAAATCCCCCCCATAAAAAAATAATAAAAAAAATTGTATTTTTATTGATGGACTATATGTCTGTTGTCACCTGTTTTTTAAAATGTACAATTTTGCTGCGTGCAAATCATTCTGTAATAATAATCCTATGTACACTTTAGACACATACCGGTAATTGGTAACAGCCATATCTAGCGCGAAATTCAAAATGGCCACATGACAGATGGTTGTGCCATTGCCCGTGGATTTACAAGTTACCTTCAGCCGACGGTATCTCCACAGTCACGAGAAATACCGTTAAGTATACAAAATATACGCCGATGTGTGCAGGCAAAATTGACTGCAAATAATTGACGGTTTTAATAAACAAGTCATATCCGCCTCTAACCATAACGGGTGAGTGGCTGATTTATCGGCCTATGTGTGGGTATGCAAATGGTTAAAAAAAATCGTTTATAGTGTTTCACAATACATTAAAGCTTGATATAGGTATTGGTATACATATATCGAATTTGAATAAGTTTGATTCTAAGGGTTATCTGCGGTACAATACCTTGAAGAGCTTATCACTATACAGTTCATTACGTCTTTAGTACGCAACAATATATTCAGCAATGTCAAACAGCTCACTTAATGTTATTTAATCAGTTACATAAAAAGTGGAATTGAACTTGACCGTTGAATGACCGTTGAATGATACAGTTTATAAGTATAATTTATTAGAAATGCACTTAGCCGATCTTTATACCGATAAATCAAATTTCACCATGAACTAGTTTGTTCAGCTTGCCTGCCTAAATGGGTTGCTTCCGTTTCTTCCAAAGTAAATGTTGGTGACAGGTCAACATTACTGTATTCGTTTCCTTCTGTTTCTCTCCAGCCTCTTTCGGGTCATCATCTGTAACTTGGTTGTCTGCTCTCTATCCCACTATGTGGTGTTTATATCGAGCTATTTTTTCCCTTGCGCATACTGAGACTCACTTTTCCTGTGCAGCGGATATTTGTGTTCCTTTAAGGTCAGCGTCCCTCATATTCCAGACACCCATCCCATGCTTGGACAATTTATACGAGAAAACAAATATTACTTCCCCCGAGTAAACTTCTTACGATAATAGTGTCTGTGATGCAACTGTAATATGTTGTCATAGAAAACTTTTGAAAGATGTTCATGTGAAGGTAGATAATTTGAGCACTAAAATATATGAAAAGTGAAACTAGCCATGGTTCCGTTGGATTAGCTGTTGAATTCTACAAATTCTGCTGAAAAGATCCCTGCAACTTTCTCATTAGATCTCTAAATTATGTGCAGAAGTCATTCAGTCCATCAAGCCAATTTCCTTCTTTACTTTTTGTTCTTGCTGTTTTCTTTTGAATTGTCCATGCCCTGTGAAATCCTTCTCTGTCCATTTCAGTATGAATGACTTTATCGCACTCGCTAATCAGTTGGAAATACTTGTGAGGTCAAATAATGCGGATAACAAGGCTTCAGAAGTCATCAATGAAGCTACATCGATACGTCAGCGGTTACTCACTAATTACTTTATGAAGAGAGTCATATTTCGTGCGATGATGCATTATTGATATTGATGTTAAATGCTATACCAATGTTGAATTCTGACAAAGATAAGACGATGCGTTAGTAAAAACGTCGTTGTGCGATGCAACAGATGGTTGTGAATTACAGCCCAAAGAGTTACCTCGATGGTTACTAGCTCAACCGCAAAACAAGAATTCAGTGTGACCTTTTCTGCACCTCTAACTCCTGGAGAAGCGCACAAATTTTCTCAGCGAGTGTACTGCATTTGGCTAAATATCCTATCTTAACCGTTTGGTGGTCTGCATGATAACAAAAGTATACACACTGTGCGGGCAGAACCTAAAAAGTCCGGATATCATATCGTGCCGGACATTGTGAGAATTACTTCAACGACCAAGGGTAGTTACAGAAGCAAGTCTGAAACGACAAGCGAAATCTTGATTGAAAAGTAGCTCGAGAAATGGAATGTCACAAAAGTCAAAAAGATATAAAAACGATTAGCCAGAAACAACGCTGCAAACCTTTCCCAACTATTTTAGATATTTAAATTCCAATTAATTGATCTATTCAGTTAAATAATGGAAGTAATGAAAATGGAGCTTAGTCGACGAAATCGTACCGGAGTCATAGCATCTCAAGAGTTATATATTTCGTGGGTTTCCCGGACTATGGACTTTATATCGATTACTCCCGCGTCGACTGTGTATCTTCCACTTCATATTGGTCGGTTGGTATGTATTGATATTACCAGTGTAGATCGGTAAAGTAATACCGGCAATGTCCGACTCGTTGCGAAAAATAGTTTATCTCGGGAATGCTATCAAGGCAACCAGTAAATGTTTTTATTGACGACCGTATAATATGAATAAGCGTAAGGCGCAGATTCGCTTTAAAATAACAAACCTGATTGTGGGCTCATGTTTGCCGTTTAATATTTTTATTGACAGATTCCATATTGTAAGCAATCGCGGACAGTTCAACAAACCGTGGAATTGTCTGCCGAGAAAAAAACAAATGATTTATTTTCGAAAACACAACCAAACTGTCATAAACTGATATGTCATGAACATTCAAGATTTCATTGATGAGTCCGGTACACATTGGGTTGTATTGTACAACAACAATTACTTTGATTCGTTTGGATTTCCGCCAAGTCATTTATTAGTCTAAATAGCAGTCGGAACCACAGCGTGAGGTTGCATCATGTTCATCCAACAGACGTCGAGAATCGCTGCTAAATACAGCTTTTTTAGATTTCTCTTGCAGTTTATCCAAAACCTGGTTCTGATAACGACTAAAGAGCTAAAACAAATAGGACCTAAATATGTACTGCTAGATGTGTCGAACTAGAACTGAAAAATAAGAGGAAAAGACATAAACAACAAACAAAGGTAGAGGCGTATTTCTGTAGTTTATGGCAAAGAAAAACAAACTTGTTTTTGAAGAACGCAGCAGCAGAAACTTCCAGTGGAAGGCTACTATCTAAATGAATACTAATCGACTAATAAATTTATACTCAACTAGTTAAAAAATTATAGCGTTGTGATCATGAAAAGCATGGCGTTTGCAGAAACCTTTGCTTAAAACAGAAAAAAACTGTTTTGTACAGCCAGCACTGTAATGATTCTACTAGTATCTGACCTGGCCTCGATATACACAAACTTTTTAGAAAACTTGCACGATCAAGCGGCGGTTGGACGTTACCGGGGCATAATCATAAGCTTGTATAATTCGTTTAATCAACAAATTGATGAGAACGATAATCCTCTTCCAATACAAGAACTTTACAATTGCCAAGCGACCGTTATATCTGTAATCCTGATTATGAGAACGATAAAGTTGGATGCAATAAAAAGATCCTTGAGAAACTGCAAGAAATGGAACCTCGCGACGTAATGACTGAAAGCTTGTTTAGGGACTTATTGGAGTTAGTGTGCTGCTGACGTTTCACGAAACACTGATGGCTTGCTCAAAATTAATTGCTTGTGTTCGTCGTGTTCGTTCGTTTTTTAACTGTGTATCTTCTACGTCATAATGGTCCTTTCTTACCCACTTTGTAAACAGCGTCAAGATTTTCTGTGGCGTTATCTAATAATCGGTTGTTATTCAGGTGGTCTATCACCAAACCGTCAGCAATTCGCCAACGAGAACACTCCTAAATGAAATTAATAAATTTTCTGATTTGCACTAGTATTTAATTAGCCAATACTTCTTTCTGTTTTAATGTGACGAACAACTCTTTTTGGCTTCTTAATTGTGAACCGGATGTTGCTGAAATTCATCTTGAAGATAGTGATTAGCGATATTATTGTCGGTTCCAGTGATAAACTCATCCATCACCTGGAATCGCGCCGCAAAGCAACGTCCAGATAAATTCTTGTGTAAACATTTCAGTGTATGTGGTCTCATTATATCCCTTCACCTACAGACGAAATCCATCTGGTGTCTTACTACTAAACGACACGCAAGTTTTTATTTTTCTGATAACACCATGTTGATAACAGCAGTAGCAGTCATATTTCAGATGAATATATTGCTCAAATTCATTAAAGCTAGGAAAACTCAATTTGTCAATCCCATATTTTTGTCGTGTATTTAATAAGTAGCAACCGGAATTGTACGGCTCAAAGATACGTCTGCGTGAAACCCTTCACACAGCTTATTAAATTTCTTGTCACGTTGATCCGTTTCCTGACCGGTAAGATTGTACGTTCTAGAAGCTTTTTCGACCTGCAATTTGAAGCCCTTACGGTGTCATTCTGATTATTTATTTATTTATCAAGCTTTTTTAATTTTCTTGTCACGCAAATCATATTTCATTTATATCGAATATATTGCGTTTTTGTCTCTCTTTATTATTTCGTAGAGCTTTTTAACTTTTCCCATGTACTGTTTCCTTTTTCTTATTACGCAGAAAATCTATTTTTTAACTTGATTAGTCGGCGTTGATTATTTGTTATTGATGCTTCTGCAGGGTTGAAATTACAGAAGGTCTATGAGGAGCACAAAAATTACTGCAAAAACTTCTGAGCGGTAGAATTATAGGAGATCATTCGAAAATATAGCAATTCATGAACTACAACCACCAGACGACGATTCCGTTGACCATTTGGAATCACTGATGTAGCCCGAAGAAATTCCTAACATCTCACAAAGCGCGGTCGTTTCACGAAACGCTGGTGAATAGTCCAAGACTAAGGTTCAAGAACAGCATTATACCATGTGGAACTGTCTATAAAGTTGTGCCTGCCCTCGATAAAAATTCATCAATGCTGGTTTGGTTTTATCGTGATAAAAATCCTCCTCGATGGTTGTTATAATACTAGACCAACAACAGGATTTCAATACAGCTGGAATCTGTATGAGACGCAACATTGAGCTTGGCAACGACAGAGTTGGAGATCATTGTCACATCACTGGACGTTATCGTGGCACAGCACATCTAGACTACGTGTATTCGAAATTCATAACGTTGGTTTTTCATAACTTCCGACGATATGATGCCCATGTCGCTGAGGCATTCAATGATAAAGAATCAAAGGAAACCCTTAATTATACTCAAACAACAGGATAAGGTGCATCCCTAATAGCAATATTTACATAATATCGCTGTGTTCGAAAATCATTATGTGTGTGTGTATCAGTGACATTAGGTAAACTGAGATTCATCTACAGCCACAAGTTTATGGCAGCATCGCTGGATGAGATCGATTGATTTTGTAATCGTTTTGACACTCTAACAGAACACTTTGCTGAAGACGCAAATCTACTAAAACAAAATGATATTTACCCGTAGGAGTACGTCGATTTTTGGACAAAGTTAAATTTCATTCAACGCTAAAACCTTGAAGGAATCATCGACAAATAATACAATTAGGCGAAAACTATAACTAGAAAATTCGGATGCCGATCAGTTTTGGCGATATATCATGATTTATTTTTAATAACCGAAATGTGTTGCTGATTTTCAAGTATTCAGACTGGTAAGCCATCGTAATTACAGACTGCATCCCGCTTGGTATTATTCAAATCCTGTTTTTTGTCGTGGGATGCATTCTTAAATTTCAGTAAAGTGCAGTTTGAGCTGCTGTATATTTGATTTTAAAGAAAAGTAAAAAAGGGGTGGAATAAGCGAATTAATAGAACAACATGCAAAAGCCAACAACAAACGACGATTATGATTAACGTTCTACATAATTTACATTGTTGTCTTCAATTTATATCACTGTGAAATGTCTTAACGAATGCTGCAAACGGTTTTATGTTTATAAGCGAACAACAGTTCATCAAGGCGTGCCGGATAGGGAAGTTGGGTAGTTTCGCTGAAATTGATCTTGAATATCCCGAGGAAGTGCATAAGCAGCAAAACGATTTTCAACTATGTGCTGAGTCGATGCTGATCACCTAAGATATATTGTCACCGGAACAATTGGAAATAAAAGTCACACACGGAATCGGATAAATGCTATAGATGAACTTCTTTTCTTGACAAACGTTGATTTTTAATGCACACCGCTGTCTTCAACAATCGCTTGAAAACGATATAGTGCTGTAACAAGTTATACGTGTTAAAAAATTCAAAAGCTCGCCGTGTATGGCTAGATCCATTAACACAAACACCAAACGTCGAACAATTGCAACATCTGATTTCGAGAAAAACCTTTTCAAAGACAATAGAAAATATCCTAAACCAAATAAATGTTGAAGTCCATCAACAATTCTGTTGTTCGAAATAAAGTTGTCGCCGACGACAGCTTCATGTCGATGACAATCGTTAAAGAAACCTAATCGAAAAACAAACTTAAGTTAAGCAAACCAATTTACGTTGGAATGTCAGTGTCAAAGATGCTCATGTTCAGGTTTTATGACGATTTTAAACCGCAATATAAACGTGCGGACTTGCTGTTCACCAACATAGATTCGTTATTCTACGATATCTACAAGGACATCTATGAACGAAGACAAAATGTATAATCCGTCATATTCTAAAAGTAGTGAACGAGAACAAAACTATTCAAATGGCCAGATTCATTGGATGATTGAGTAAAATGTATTGCATCAGAGTTAATGTTAAGAACAAGCTAAAGACATTTTTTTTCAAGAAAAAGATGATTGGGTTATTGAATTTGACGATTAAAATGTTCAGATAGATTTAAGTCATTTGTCTATAAGAATATTAGGATCAAAATGTCATTAGATCGAAACTGATTTTGTAAAATTAGGTTTATGCAACTTCGACGACAACATATTCTGTTCAAAAGGCATCATCATACTTTCACATATATAACTCTGCCCTGGATACATGGATACCCTGCCCGACGTCTACGAAAAATACATTTTTGAGGGTTTTTCGTATAAACAGCATGAAGTCTATCAGATGTTTTGAAATCCTGCCTTGTTTAATTGACGAACCACTTTGTCTTAGTCTGCCAACAGGTCATTCGAAAGACCAGTGTCTTAGAAAAAAATGCAGTTAGCACTATATAACGAAACTTGCCGTGGCAATTATCTGATACAGTTGTTGCTGAAACACCGAGCTATATCGCTGCCTCTTTCATCGTCGGTAATGGATTTGCCCATTTTAAGTAAGATTAAATCCAAGAACAACTAGATGTGGAGTGGTGTAACTGATGTTATATTAGCAGTGGCTCTTTAAAATTTTAACTAACAATAAAAAAACAGTAAAAATAGCGTGTATTATTATAAGCAGTAGCTATCACAGAAAATGCTAATATTTGAAGCTAACACTTTATTCACCTTTTGTCGCTTGGGCTGAGCCGCTGACGACATTAAAGCAAACTGATGGCATCAACCAGTTCGGCCCGTTGGCTCTCTGTTCCAAAAATGCGAATCAGGTATGTTTTGTGTTAGGAACACCAACTACTGACTCACCAAACTTTCTTCCTACCAAGTATTGACAAATGACTGTTTCAGTATCGTCTACATATGCCAGAGCACATTATTTCAATCTGAAAACAGTCACAACTTTTTATCTCAGATTTGAAACGACAAGAATTATGAAATCTTGCCTATGTTTCAAAATTAAGCAATTATACGTTCTCATTCAATTCTAAAATTGAAATTTAATAAATCTTTCCAAAATGTATTTTAACAAATTATGCGGAATAACAATCTAATATGTCATCAACTGTTCTCCAAAGTATACAGGCTTCGAAGTGAAGGCAACAAATGTGGTTTGCATTGGAAAGATGAATCATGGCACCCCCTACTAAACAGTGGGGGGTCCCGAGTGGCCGAGTAGTCTAAAGTGCTCACCGTTCCGGATCACTGCCATCTCACCTCTGTCTGCGTGGGCTCGAGTCCTAGGATCGGCTAGCGTGGGTACGTGGGAAAGCCTGTCAGTAGCTTCTCGTGGGTCAGTGGTTCTTCCCTGGGTTTTCCAGGGTTCTTCCTCCACCAGTTATACTGGCGGCCATGTATAGCCTATCTTGTGCTGAAAAATGGCGTTAAACCCTAGAACAACAACAACTAAATAGTGCTCATCACTATCGATGAACGTCATGCTGCCTAGGTCTTATGTATATCCATATCGTATATATATATATATATATATATATATATATATATATATATATATATATATATATATATATATATATTATACTTTTATTATAGGCTTATTTAAGTTAATTAGGTTAATGAAACATTTTTTTAATTTTGCAATTCTTTGCCTGGCCAGTACTAAAGGAAGCGTACATGTCTGAACTTTCTCCATTCGTAAATCAGGGTCCAGAGCTGTCAGGTTCATGTGAACAACTAATTCAGTCAAATATCAAACGGAATAATTAAATGGATTTGAATATAACTTGTTCCAGGAAAACAATTGTTCCCTATGGATAAACTGTAGGGTGTGGTAACCGACACCCACCTTCGAATTTCTAATAATCTATTTTGAAAAATGAACCTTCTATAGAAAAAGATCGGGTGGAGTTTTATTTAAACAAACAATTAATTATCAAAGTTAATCTCTCTCTCTCTCTCTCTCTCTCTCTTAATCAGTGAAGCAAATCCACTTGCAAAGAAATTATTATAGTATACCTAAAACGTATACATATGGTACATGCCTTACAATCTCTTCCAACTTGCACCCTTTCAACCCATAAAACTATGGCAACTCATTCTTGTCTGTCTTGGAACAGTGGGATAATACAATTTGTGTGCATTAAGATTTGCTGGAAAACGCCCGATATATCTGAGCGCAGATGTTCAGAGTTGCTACTCTGTTTAGCAAACGTATAGGCTAGGAAAGCCCTGCATATGTAAATACTATTGATGTTGCTAAATCACTCGTCAGATTAACCAAGGCGGTTTATTCATGCAGGAACTGATGCTGCCATAACATGAATATAAACATTCGTAGAGATTATAAACTTTTTTGTATCATCTATTATAGCCGACATTTTATTTTTCAGCAGATCGATATTCTAATTTATTTGTCAACTAAAGATGTTAAAATACTGTGTAAGAAAGTTTTGGAAATGCTGTTGACATACAAAAGAACGCCACAAGCAAATAAGTAATTGATCTTGCTTTATCCTCTAAAATATCATTTATCATTTTGGGGAGGGTAAAGTAGGTTGTGACAAGGAATGTAAAGGCATTGATATTCCAAACACTGTAATATTATCGTTATTGACTACAAGATAGACTACTTCTATTACCAAGTAAGTATACACTGACAAATTAGCTCTGCTTCGAAAGGTTTGGCACAGTTGTTTCAGAAACAATACGCTACAGTATAAACAACATATTTGTGCAAATTCTGTGATGTTGATTAAAGAGCGTTTCTGTAATGTACATCACTGAAATAGATGCTGTGCTTATTTGTTCCTGTATATCTGTTCATTTAAATATGTTTGCCTAGCTTAGGTACTGAACTTACAAGACGCTAACATGATACATTCCGACAAATCTTGGCAGGAACAGACATATTTGCAATATATAGCGTTAGACATGTTGGCTCGTTTCGAAGACACAGTTTTGTAGCAAATGTGAAATACATTGCACCTTTCATCAAATAATCTTCTGTACTAGTTAGGCTGTACCATGTTTCTGCCGTATACGGTGCAAAAGGCTTCACCGAGATACTATTGCGTTTATTTGTTTGACTTTCTAAAAATAGTAGCGGATGTTAGAGCATTTCCTGTTCACAACGCAGACGGTCAAATACATGCACATAAATACAGACTTACATAGGTACATATACATTTACCTCCTTCGTTTCGTAGTGTATGCCTTGTTAATATTAATCTGCATAAGACGATTGTTCTTCGAATATTTTTAATCTTTCTTAGATAGAGACCGAGCATCCTCTTAACATTTTTGCAGACTTTTGTCGAGCGTCTATGCTTTTTAAGAATACACTGGACTGCATCTGAGTAATATCTTCTCGAGAATCAATTTCGCCTCGAAAATTTAATGTCTTAAAATTAAATTTTCTTGTCCTGACATTGTGATTTTACTTTGTTACGTAAAAGTGTTAAGTTTGAATTGAAAATATGTGCTAAGTACTGAAAACAAATTAACCTTTCTTCGATTTTGCGGTATTGTTTTTTATTAGAAAATACAAACTTTAAACAAATAGGGAATTTAAGGTAACAGAAGGAGACGAATAATTGCTAATATTTTAGAGCTTGACATTTGTTTTTGCGCTACGTTCGACTTTAATGTTACAAAGATCATTCCAACATAAACTTCTCTAAATTTTGCAATTGAAGGTCATACTAGTGGCATAAGTAAACCTTCACGGAAATCGTGTCTTCGTTGTTCTTGTATGCTCCATTTTATCTCAGAAATACCATACGTATGTGGCATGTCTGAAACAGGATGGTACTCTCATATTTTATGTATATTTTTTTAATCGTTCAGTTTATTGCACATTGTACTCTCTCTTTTAATGTTAGAAAATTCCGTAGTCTTAAATTAATTTAATCCTGATTGACTAAGATAAATAAATGTTGTGCGTTGCCAGTCGAAATTCAATATTTTATTCCTTTTCTCTAGCGAAATTAGTCAAAGTGTCTGCGGAAAAGCAAGACATTCTAAGCTTCGAGATTTGCCAAAATTACTTCCTCTTTACAATTGTCCACTGGTCCATAACTTGAAGATAGAGAGATTCTGATGTATAAAATCCTCGTAAAGCACAAGGTGTGTCCCAGTCTCATGCACTGTCGTAAATATTTGTTTTAATTTATTTGTTTTTAATTCATACATCATACACTACCGCGACCAAGCTTTCGATGAATTTCTTCATGAAGAAAAATCTGTTATCCGCGAAGACCTTGTTTCGTCGTTCAACGTTGTTGATCAGCTCGATACTATTTCTCTTTCCAATGTTTTCCATAGTTTTTCCGAATAAGGAACTGTTCAACAGTATAAAGAAAACTTTTTCGAAATTTGTTTTGGCGACCGCCCTCTGTTGTGTTAGAATCAATGTAGAATTTCATTCACGGACTTTTAGGACCCGGTGGATCTGTATAGTACAAGGCAATGCTTAAGCTCCTGCTTAAGCGCGCTACTTGTCTCTGAAGTTGCGCACCAGCTTTTATACTGTGTTTGTCCCAATTCCATAAGGTATAACGGTACCAATTGCGCAAGTCCAGGTGGGCGGAGCTTAAGGTGTATGGAACATTGTATTCAGAATTAAAGAACAAAACTAGCTGTGATTGGTGCATTATGTAAGACTTGTGCTTTCTGTTTGGCTTAAAAAAAAGTTGAGCCTCTTGGCAACATGTGAGTTTGTGTTAATTTCTATCTAGATCATATTTTGTATTTTTTATGATTTTTTTGAAATATGGTACACATGACTGAAAATGTGCTTGTTGTGACTAGATAACTCTTACCCCTGTCTAGTTCCAGTAGAGTTATCTCTCTTAAATGCAATGGAGTATCTGGTTATGTCATTGTCAAATTGACAATCTAGCATTGTTCTATATGACAGCGTGTGACATGCATGCCCAAGTAGGACAGAAAGTATATTTATTTCACAAAACATTAACATTGAGGTATATGGAAAAACAATTGGTACCGTGATACCTAAAGGAAAGAATAGCCTCACAGTGTTTCCATAGAAACGCATACATGTGGGCGGCATTTATGAACTATACTAGTTTGATGTAGGAAAACAAATGTATGCTGAACACTTTTGGTCAAATATTGAAAGTTCTTTAAGAATAAAATGTATGAAATCTTTAGAAAATAGCACAAGATGGCTTTGGATGGGGACTTTTGATAACTATAGCTATGATAGATATAGACTTGTGTTACCTGATGCCTTTATGTATGTGCTGTTACCTCCTAGATTGGAATGCATGCAACAAAATAAGTTATGGAAACATAATATAGTTGATTTTGGCCAAATATTGGCTATTGTACCTGCAAAAGATGAAAAATCATGTGTACAAAAACAACTATCTTGTTCTTGTAAGGCATGCCATAAACCAGGATAGAGAACATTCTAAGTACACTTGTAGATAGATCACTTGTACCATGTGGGATGTTCTGGCATGAGTAATTGTTAGGTAATTTATTAAGGATTTGGTATTCCTTCCCATTTTGATTTGAATTGTCCTGCTCTAATTGTCCCTTTTTTTTTTTACACTCTCCTGCTTTGAAATTGTTCATGTAGTTAGTTCAGTTCTCTTGCATTCCCTTTTGTTGAAGTAGCAGTGAATACCAACAAACAAGAACAGTTTCCTTAAGTCAGCATTTCCCATTGGCACTTGTATAAGCCCAGTTATAATCTACTATTGACTTTCAATTAATCCTATTTCTTTCTGTCACGCTGCTCCTGTGGAATTTCCATGTTTGGTCCAACATTACAGAATGATAACCATTTTAGTCACACAGTGCGCATTCATTCTATTCAAATCCACACTGTTCTTGAAACTTTGCATCCCATCGCAAGAATCCAAATTGGCATGAGATGATATCTGCATGGTTATGGAAGGCTGCACTCTACATGCCGGCATTGTAGAAAATATGAACTATGTGATATGAAAGAGCTGCGTCATCTTAGAAATTAAAATTACATGACTCTTGAGGTCTCCACTAAACATAGGAGTCTAAATGTTAGGTTCTCACTTTGTCAGTAATGTATTTTGAGATAATTTAATTGCAATGAAGTTAATACAGGTTGTTGATGAACTCATCTATATTACATGGATAATGTATTCAAGGTTACCACACCTTATGTATATCATTCAGTTATCTCCCTTACACCAGTCATAACATTTCAAGGAAATAAAATCTCACATTTTCAGTGACTGATTATGAAAATAAAGAGAAGATTTGTGAAGTATTATATTAGCCCTCAATCTTGATGCAAATGTAAGTAGAAGCAATTTGATAATTTCTCACAGTAAAGTTTACAAGTTTAAAAACTGATAAGGTATGTTCTGCTTGGCTCTGAGATAAGTTTCTCTCTATCTTATGCCAATTATTATTAAATTCTTATGTAGAAGAAATATACTTTATATGTATCTATATTATCTAAATTATTCACCCTTTTATATTAGATGGAAATGAACACAACTTCACTTGAAATTTGGGTCCTGTAAGGGATGTTATAGCACAGTTGCCTTTGGGCTGTCCTTGGACCTGTTGGGCCCTGCCCCATATATTTGTCCAAGGTAAGGTCATCAAACTTTCACTTCTCATTTTTCGCATTGCTGACTTTGCCACCTTTAATTCCTTTATCATAAGCTACCTCTCTCTTTTAGATAAACTCTTTCCTCCTGTTTTTAACTCCATTTGATGTGCTATACTTAGTGTTTATATTTGGCATTTTTCTGTATTTTATTCCCCTAATTTCACCTCCCAATCCAAACATAACCACTTAGAAGCTGCGATTTACTATATTTGGTGACTGACTGGCTTATTGAAACAATTTTATTCACATTACAAAGGAGGAAAGCTTACTATTTGTGTTACAAAGAGGATGGGTAGGTGGACCTTTGTGTGAGGACTGGTGGTTAGTGACCTCTTGTATCTGTAGATAGTGTAAAGTGGTCAAAGCTTATACTTTATAATAAGATTGGGTCATGTCCACCTGTCTCTGATGTTAAGTTCTGCACCTACCAAACAAATATAAATTCCTTTCTTTTAGGTGAATTGTACATTTTGAAGTAGGACAGGTGCATACTATTTGGTACATTGACCTTTGACCTAGTTATTACATAATATGATATAATGTGATTTATCCCATATCACCTATGTGAAGTTCAATAATTGCTGATATGAATAAGATAGAACTCATAGTTGAAAGAATTCATTTTATTTCAAAAGATGATTTTGATGGTGAAGCAAAAGTATGAAAACAATAGTTCAAACAGCTCAATGACATTTCTATACACATTCATATAAGACATAGGTTAGTACCTCATCAAATTGTTTTTCACAAGTGAGACTAAGTATATTTGTTACTTATACAGTCCCGAACTATTTCACAGATTATTGGAAAAATTAAGGTTTGCTATAGGTATAACGGTACCAATTGCGCAAGTCCAGGTGGGCGGAGCTTAAGGTGTATGGAACATTGTATTCAGAATTAAAGAACAAAACTAGCTGTGATTGGTGCATTATGTAAGACTTGTGCTTTCTGTTTGGCTTAAAAAAAAGTTGAGCCTCTTGGCAACATGTGAGTTTGTGTTAATTTCTATATAGATCATATTTTGTATTTTTTATGATTTTTTTAAAATATGGTACACATGACTGAAAATGTGCTTGTTGTGACTAGATAACTCTTACCCCTGTCTAATTCCAGTAGAGTTATCTCTCTTAAATGCAATGGAGTACCTGGTTATGTCATTGTCAAATTGACAATCTAGCATTGTTCTATATGACAGCGTGTGACATGCATGCCCAAGTAGGACAGAAAGTATATTTATTTCACAAAACATTAGCATTGAGGTATATGGAAAAACAATTGGTACCGTGATACCATAATGTTTTTTGGTAATGCGCTTTCGTTGAAAGCGCATTTCTTCGAATATCATTATACTTTCTGGCAAAAACGCATTGACTTTATGCAGATTATGTAGCTCCTGAGGGTAAGCTACTTCAACTTCAACATAACAGGTGGAGGTGTATTTGCTTTGTCGATATCTGCCAAACACTTAACTGGCGCAATCCACTTGAATCCGCTGTGAGGCATAGGCTGACATATATCCTAATCAAAGAAATTGTTGTCTCGTATTAGACAATGTACGACGACTTCGCCGCTGGGTCGTAATCCAGGATGTATTTGTTGTTTTCTTCTGCATGATTATTTATGATAGCAGACATACGCCGTGGATACCCTTTTCGAGGACTGAAATCTACGTTCGTTCGTTCTTGGATTTAGTTCGTGTTCATCCATATGGACATGTACGTTTAATTACTGCCTACAATGTAGGTTACTTAATTCCTTGTCAGATGGAAAGCAAGCAAGTGCCGCCACCCGACACATTATTGCACGGAAAGCGAGCTACTAAGTCAATCGTCAGTTGGGAATAGAGCAACATACCTGACGACACCCCGGTTCCGTGCAAGCACGCACTTCGGGGATTGCGATTAATGGGACGAATGTTGAAAGAACCACGCACTAGTCTTTGTCTGTCGGTCTGGTTCTCATGCTACTCCCCAAGTGTCACACCAGCCTTCTGAAACACTAAGTGGACCCTATAAACATAAACATTGTCACATTTTAGACTGGATTCTTCATAGACCTGATGATAACATTATACGGTCAGCCCTGGTATCCCATAAACTTGCATCAGATCACCTCTGCATTATATGCCATCTTGACGTATCAGTCCCTAACCCTCCACCTTTATCTGCTACTAAGAGAAACCTATGTATGATAAATAGAACCAAACTAATGCAAACCTAACAAATTGCTTAACTCCACCAGCAGAATAACTCGAAAACTACCGGCGTTCATTGCTCGACAAACATGCCCCAACTACCAAGTGCAGAGTATCAATTCAAAAGTGTTCTCCATGGTATAGCAGTGTTAGGGACCAGCTTTGCACTGCTAAAAGAGACCGCCGTAAAGCTGAAAGGCTTTGGCTCTCCACCAGACTCACTATTCATAAGCAAATCTATGAAGCCGCTAAGAATGTCACAAATATAGTCCATGCAGCGAAATCGGCCCACTACACTACTAAGATCATGGAAAGTTCCAGCTGCAAAGAGCTCTTCGAGATTACTAACAAGCTAATGTCAAGGAACAAATCTACACCACTTCCAACTACCTTCTCTCCAGTCGACCTTCCGGACATGTTTGCAAATTTCTTCCGTGGCAAAGTACAAACCATTAGAGATAAGCTTGACACCACAATTTCAATTGACTCGTCGTCACCATACAGTTGGGATACAGAATTTGAGCGGCAACTTTATCAGCATATGAACCTGTCTCTATGGATTTCGTACGTAAAATCCTGATGAAGAGTGCACCAAAGTCATGTGAACTTGATCCAATTCCAACATCACTGCTGTTTGAATGCTTAGATCCAGTATTACCTTCACTAACTGATGTTATTAATACCTCTCTCTCATCAGGGGAATTCCCATCATTTTTAAAAACTGCCATTGTAAGGCCTCTGCTGAAGAAACCAACACTAGACCCTAACGATTTAAAGAACTACCGCACAGTTTCTAATTTCCCATTCGTATAAAAAATCTTAGAAATGGTTGTTCTATCCCAGCTGGTATCTCATCTGAATTCAAACAGTCTTTTTAGCAATGTACAATCTGCATATCGCCCTTGCCACAGTACTGAAACTACTCTTCTAAAAGTAATTTATGACATTCTCTCTGCTTTGGATAAATCAAGGAGTCCTCACCCTCCTTGATTTGTCTGCAGCATTCGACACAATAGACCACTATGAAAACAAAGTCATATGGACAGCGTTCTTTTGCATACCAGGGCCCAGCAACGTGGAATGAATTGCCCACTGAACTTAGACACAAAGACACAGTGATCCCATTCAAGAGTGCTCTCAAAACTCACTTATTTGGACTGCAAGAACAAACTTAAAGACCTAATAATGTTTCCTACCTTAAATATTCTCAGCATGTTTTTCCTACCTTTTCTAATTTCATGGTGTTTGTGTTTGTAATCATATCATTATACGTTTTTTTATCTTACAGGTGTTGTCTAATGTTGTAAAGCGCTTAGAGCTTCTAAAAATTAGGCGCTATACAAAGTCCTCATTATTATTATTATTAATATTATTATTATTATAAGTTTAATTCTGCACAGTTATCTAATAGGGTTATTCCCTTGTGCTTCATTGTGCGTAAACTACATATTGTAATTAGTATATCCTTTATTTATTGTATATTTTCTACACTTTTCAATTTTGAATTTAGAATTCTCGGTACTGGGTGTATATAATACACCCAAAAATACGATTAACAAAGAATTATATGGTCTAAATGACCCATTGAATTATTTTAATCAAGGTCGATACATATTGGATGATATTTTCGAATGGTGGTATATGAATTATATTTGTGATTTATAAGTATTGTCGAAATAGGTTTTCAGGCCATCATGTGACCCTGACATAAAAGGCGTCTCGATTAGTAGCTTTAAAAATTGCGGAGGTTATAAAGACCAAACCAGTAAATGCTTCAGATGATCCAGACCTTGAGCTTCTCTCTTGTGCGCCTCCTGATGGCATGCTGGTATTTGGGGCGATAATGTCATCAATCACCTTGTCTTTCCATTCCGTCCAATATGAAATGAACAGGACCGGTATTCTAATGGGTCTAATCATCTCGTCCCATAGAGAGCTAATGCCCACAGCAGCGTGAAGAAAGCCGATCTTCTCTCCATCTGTCCGTCCATTTGTCGAAAATGGAAACGCTACCATATATCTGGCCTTGGAATGAATATGTTACAGAGGAGAATACTGATGACGAACAATTTATATAAAATATTTGAAATATGTGAAATATGTTTTCGGGTTAATCTGTGGATACTCTTTCTAGATCTCGATCAAGATTACCCACCACCACCCAACCATCCCATTTACCTTTAAGCGAGCACGTTAAATAGCATCCACCATCAACCTACTGGAGAATTGTATGGACTTTGATATAACAACTATTGAAACAAAAAGTAAACTGCTTTAAATTTTTACTGATTTACTCTGAAAGTAGCTGAGGAGGCAGCATTTGGAATATTACCCAAAACCTAGACCCTCTGCCCTCAATCACTTAGAAGAATACCCCTAACATCACACTACACATAAGTTTTAAAATGCCATTATTTCCAGGCTAATGTAGAATTTTCACTCCCGTAGATTTGTTCACTTTTTAATAATATAACAATTGAAGACACAAACACTTAATTCTCGCTATTTCCAAACTGCTAACTTGTCACAGTTTCGTCTCCTAATGCAACATACTGCCAGGTGTAATAAAGAATGGATCAACTTACAAAACATCGCAACAAATCTCGTTCAAGTCAAGATACTGGAGAAAATGTGATGATTTCAAGGATACAACCTGTACTGACGTTGCTGTGAAATTCAGATGATCTTGGATTGCACCCTCATACGCTTGTGCATTTAAGCTTACAAAATGTACTGCGGAGAAGAGATTGTTCTGAACATGCATTTTCGTGAAATACACATTGCAAAAAACATTAAAACGATTATGGAAATTACTATAAACAAAGGTGATACTTAAAATGCAATCAATGCTGCGTGTAAAAATAGATTAGGGAAATATCAGAATCTTTAAGTTCTTTGTTTATGTGATCTACGATATTTGTGGACCCTATGACACTGTCCAGCTGGAATCTACTCCATGTCCTCTCACCATGAAAATGAATTAAATTCACAATATTATGTGCTGATTCCTACTCTGGCCTTTTGATATATATTCTTCTGACATTTATAATAGTCAGTCCGAGGTATTGTGTCTGGCATTTGTTTCTTCGTTAAAACGCAGAAGAGATATACTTCCGATACTACGTGTAGATATTATGACTAATATCTGTGTGATTTTAGTAAACATGTTGGTATAGGATTGGTATAGCTTCCTTACGTGTTTGGCAGCCATCCTAAAATCTAGGTTTTCTGAACCGCAGAACTCTTATTTCACATTTTATTACGTTGTGCCACCTTAAACTAAATTTGGCGACCCTCGGCGACCCTTCAGAACGTGACTTGGGTCGCAACGGTTGAGAAATATTTGGTTTAGACTTGTTTAATCTTAAGAATACTAGAAGAGAACGGGTAAAATGTGATAAATAGCATGATCCAATTTCCTTGTGATAATTTATGAAAATAAAAAATGTGAATGATGACCGTAAACAAACAATAACACATCTATTCAAAGTCTTAAAGAAATTGTTTTCGTTTCGCCATATTTTGTCCAAAGCTTCAAAGGAGTCGTTTTAGTCTACATTAGTCACTTTAACAACATTTTACTGACACTGCATGAAAATAAGCCAATGCCCAGAACATGGTCATAATTAACATCGAATTTATTTGTATTATGCTTATGGAAGTCCCTTGAAATACTTGATATTCAATGTAAAATGTTTGAAAAAATTACCTGAACACATTGGCAAGATGGCAGATGTATAACACTGACAGAGAGCTATAATTCTATCAGAGAGAAATTATGGGTGCCAAACAAGAAATAAAATTAAACAACACCCGCTTGATTTAGTCCATCATCATGGTATTGTGGCACTTAATTCGATTCGAAAAAGAGAAAGTAATTAATCGGTTCTACAAAATTTGTGAACTTTGTAATAGTGATAGGTATTGTTCCACTTTTACCAATAGTTTTTTTTTTCGAAAAACACATTTTATGACACTTACCACACTTATTCCAAATTATTGCATCATTTTCTCGAAGTTGAGATTTTCCTCCTCTTAGCCTATCTGTCTGTCCGCTATCTCAAATGGTTCTAATTAAAAATCAATCATATCCCCAAACAAGATTATCATATCCATCGCTGGCTAGCGATTTATTGATGATCTAGCCCATACGTCAAAGCTAATTGGTACGTTTGACGCAGACCGCTACAAAATTGACGCATGTAAGTGTTGCAATAACATTTTTCTTCAACATCCACATTGTTACAGTAAGTTAGCAACATTTTTATTGTTAAACGTGTTTACATACGTACATACATATATGTAGGCATCTTGACGTGATAAAGTATCAGTATATTTTCAGTCATGAAAGTAGCAGAGACGTGACACAAGCGTAACAGTGTCTAAAAGAGTCACTTAATTTTTACATTCTCTGACTCTTAAATTATCACTGGATTAACACCAAAATATATACTCTAAGGACAAATTGCTCCACAAAAAACAGACGCATAGATTGCTGGTAAATGTCACTTTAAACTAAATAGAGGGATAGATGTTCAAACTGCAATTTCTTGTGTTAATATACGTGCATCGTCTCTTATTTATCAGAGGTGCCTCACACTTCGACCATACAATTGTCATTGCTTTAAAAACAAATTGATATCAAGATTATATTGTTTACCTGTCAATAAACAAAAACAAAGACACAAAATAAAGCCAGTTTCTTTTGTGATATGTCTTCAAGAGACAACATAGGCAAAAGCAATTACAAAAATTGACACGCCAGGTATTATAGCAGGTGAACTTCGGCGGTCTAGGGTCAAATTCATACTAACGTTTTACAGGGCCCAGCTCTTTGCGTCCATCAGAAAGAACTGACGAGTGGTTCTCCTGAAGCAAAGTTTATAGTAAGCCTAGCATAGTAATCCTGGTTGAATCTACGCTGAACAAATGTAGTCAGTGCTTACTTGGAACACTCGTCTTTCTCAAGTTGTTTCAAGTCTGGAGCACTTATCTCGGCTGTATATTCAATATTCCAGCTGTTTAGAGTATTGCTCGATTGTTTTTGGTGACGAACAGTCCTTAGTGGCTAATAACCATTTGTTTAATGTCTAGATAGTTTGTGGTTGTATTAGTAAGGACAGTTTACTGTCAGATAAATTCACACGTTCCAGAGATTAGAGTTATCTCATGCATACTCTTCATCGCAATGACAATTTCAACCTCATATGAGAGTTTTAGTATGTGCTATGGATAAATATTAGAAATATGACTTATCTTCAATGTGGAGGAATATACATCAAAGACAAACCCACTACAGTGTAAACATTTTTCGAAATTTGTGATCACACTTAATGGTTGCAACGTTTACATACGTGTCTTATCTTTGGTATAATTTGCTTTATTTGGGGACATGTCCTTGTTCTTTGAACTATCTGTTTGCAAATGTCCCATCATTTATCCTGACCTACCATCCAGACAACCCCAAAGTATGTAAAATCATCGGGAAACACGGTTCCATGGTGGAATCTTCGGACCCACTAAAGTTAATCCTCCCTAACAAACCTGTACAAGCCTACCGGAGACCAAAAAACCTCAAGGACATTCTAGTCAGGGCGAAGCTAACGCCAATCATTACCCAAGACCACACTAGTCAATCTGGCCCCTGTGGCGATAAAAGGTGCAAAGTCTTTCGACCAATAATAGAGACTAGCACAGTTACTAGCGAAAAACTAAACATACATTGTCCAAACAAAACGTGCAAAATAGAGAATGTCATTTGTCTCATCACATGCAAGATCTGTAGCATTCAGTATGGCGGAGAAACTGAAAGCTGCACAAAGGATCAAACTTCAAAGATCTGATTGGATGAAAAAGAAGCTGTACAGAAGCCCGGTCGCAGAACACTTCTCCTCTCCTGGCCACACTTTCAGTGATATAACACTTTTTGCAATTGCCCACAACCCCAACTGGAGTTACCAAACCAGGAAAGAAAAGGAATCTTACTGGATATGCCGCCTTAGGACATTGAAACCAAGAAGACTAGGAAAAGACAACCATGCACATATACAATTATCTTTTGCAGCCGACACATTTTCTTTGAAATAATTCTCTAAATTTGCTTAATAGCCTGTGACTACTATAACAATGAAATATCCGGGATATAATTTGCGCTTACGTTAATTTACATAAAACAATAGATGTCATTATTGCTCATCAGTTTCTAGGTCAATACAAATATTTTACAGTATCAGCAACACGCTGAAATAAACTAGTTGAAACATAATAAAGTTAAAAGGTTTAATTCCTGTAGAAACAGCCATGTAAAGTTTCGCAAACATAACCGTTTTTCTGTTTTATTTGTTCGTCCTGTTTATGGTTGTGTTATTTTGCCTTTGAAAAAGACTCATTCAAGAGTCCAAAGCGCTCGGGCCAGGTGGATACTAGTTTCGCACTGTCCGTTGTCAGTTTATTTCACTTATCTTAATGATCCCTTGCTGGATCCAGTGCATTTGAAAGGATTGTTATTCGCCATATGATTTTTATTCTTTATATATATATATATATATATATATATATATATATATATATATATATATATATATATATATATATATATATATATATATATGTGTGTGTGTGTGTGTGTGTGTGTGTGTGTGTGTGTGTGTATGTGTGTGTGTGTGTGTTATTATGTAGTAGTTTGTCTATATAGATATTGAAAACAAGTACAAAATATCTTTGATTATCAACATCTATTAAACATCTACATAACTGCTGATGAGGCTACTTCTATCATATATAACAGTTTTGCAGATAATAAAGTATTTAAGAGACAAAATTACCTTGATTTCACACGCACTACATTCAGACCTTAATAGTGCAAATGAATTATTAACGTTTCATGAAAAATTAAAATTGTATTCTTTACACATAGTCAATACATAGATATATCTGTTGTATCAAGCCCTTGATGCACTTTCATAATATCATGTATAGGAACTAAGTGCATTTCTCTCAATGTTCTTTTCTGAGCCAAACATTGAAGAATGTTTAACAAATGTGATTTTGTATACAAGTTTGTAATAGATGTAAGGTAGCTGTTTATATCCTTCCCATCAACATTCACGTAATTGGCACTCAGTTTTATTTACCAAAATACTTGGAAAGTATAATTTATCTAGCTGAATAATGTGATTGATGATTATGCGGAAGTGCCTGAAGTGGTGAAGGATGAACATCTTACTGATACACCTCCATTGCTACAAACAACACAAACACACACACACACACACACACACACACACACACTTTGGACAAAATCGTAATTATATTAATTGGTCATGTCAATCGGCAGTGGTCTCTTCCGTTGAATAAAATAAATGATTTGCATAAATTAAAATTCTGCGCCACATTAACCAGGTGCCTTTCATTTGAACTCCATTGTAATAAAGTTCAAAAGTCTTATAAGTATCGGATCAAACGGCTGATAGTTCAATATTATTTTGTTAGCAGTTGTGAGCAATTAAGAATGAGTGTGTTTCAGATTATGTGACAAACACTGACTGTTGGTAATATGTTTACCAATACTAATGCGATTATCAGTAGTTCAGTTACCCCAAAGGCTAAACTGTATACATAATTCATTTGAATAGTCGTAAACAATGACGAGTGTTCAGGATAATGACTTTTACTCAGTTACCAAAATGGCTGTCTTTCTGTATAGATCTCGAAGTAAGTAACTGATTTCAAAAGATACATTCTAGAATTTTTACGTTTGCTGCACATAGTTCCTAAAATGTTACAATATTTTTTTTTTAAATTCGTAGACTGACTTTCAAAGAAGAATATTTCGATAAAATATTTGATCAGCATAAAATGTAGGGTTCAAAACTGGTGTTGATTCCACAATATCATTATTATAATTTCGTAAATTATTTTGTTTAAGGGAGTTTGATTCTACCGGAACAGCACCAAAACGTGAACTTCCTGGAAACAACTTAAAGACTGATCTAAACATCATAGACATGGCGTTTATAAATAATTACCCTAAGTTAAAATAATATTACAGGAAAATTTCCAAGACAAAAGTTCTTTCTATTTTCAAACTCTCATAACTTTTTTTCTTCTCATCACTGGGGACTTTCTGCAAATAAAAAGTTGAAACGTCTATATTCCGTCGTGATTTGTGTTTGGACGAAATCCATAAATACAAATCACGACGGAATATAGACGTTCCATCTTTGATGTATGGGACAAAACATGTATCCAACTGCATTTAACAACCAGGGTATTCAACATCGCATACATTTTTAGACCTGCATATAGATAAATTTGTACTTTAAAAATAATTTGGTTAATAAGTCTAACTAAATATTACTGTGCAATTAATAAAGGAATTATCGTAAAGGAATATTATGAACTACACCACCACCAACAATAATACTAATAATACGGCTACTAATAGCATCTTTGATTGATTACGACTGTATTGGAAATTATCTTCCTTCCATAAAATCACGAAAAGTTGAGACGAAAGATAAATATACTTTCAAGACTACCACACTGTAGTGAGATCCGATTTTATTTGATTTTATTTAACTATTTGTAACTTGCCGAAAGCAAGCAATCAAATGAAGACTTTTGAAATAGTCTTGTCCTATTTGTTCATAGTTTATAGTGTAACACTCGAAATTATATGTACTGGCACGTCCAACATTATCAGTGTTCCGCAATCTATATTACTCCTCAGATTTCGCTATGTGTGTGTCTTTATATCTCTGTAGAGTGGTTCTGTATCAAACTCTACGCAATAAAAATGCGATCTAAGACGCAAATTAACAATAGTCTGTCTTTCATTCACAGTGTCTGGGTTTTGTTAAATGCTTTAAACTAAGACGTTAATGGATTATAAAAATTACCGTCTGTACACTCTTGGACAAATAGTCAAGAACAAAACTTTTCATCTCTATTAATGTAAAACAATTAAAAAATTTATTGAAGAAAAACACTTAATGTGATCCTAAGAACTTTATTCGCAACAGGACACTAATTGGTTATAAAATTTAAACGCTATTTTACTTAAAACGTTTATTTTGTTTGCATGTAAAGAGACAAAGAAAACCGACATAAATGGTATACTTTCCACTGAATTTTAAAATAAAAGGCAAACAAGAAATGAAATTAAAGAGTATAACGTGGTTATTTAAAAGTGTCGCTGAGAACCATATTTGATGCGTTATGTAAAATTTAATGCCTAAAAGCACGGAGTGGGACAGTCAGAATCCAAATGTTTTAGTTAGAGAACGCAACAAAAACCCCAGATTAATTAAAGGAGTTCATGGGATTTATCATTTCATATGACATGTATTGGTGAATACATAAATTCACTTGCCGATGCTTAACTAACTACATATACACAACATAGTGTTACATAATGTCTCTAATGTTTCATGAGACGAGTTAAGAAAAGAGAATTGTTCCCCAGTTTGATTAAAATCTTATATCCGATGTCCTACGTGAAGATGTGACCGCTTAAGGGTCATATTCTAGTGACCTTTGAATTAGCCAATATAAATGTAGCTTTCAAAGAATCTGAAAGGGAATCAAATTGTTCGGAAAACATTCATACTCTACATCCACTGTGCTCTGTGTCCAAACGCAAAGACATAATACATCATCTGACTGGTTGATACAATTAACGATTATGGTAATAATATAAGGTTACCAGACCATGACCCTTAAGCGGTTTCTATCAGATCTTCATGTAAACAGCGGAGATCAGATTTTAATCAGACTGCATTGTTATCAAGCAGACTCATAATGCATCGAGATTATATAATTCTGTTAATGTGCGTGCAACTACGTCTTTGTGGTGCACGTGAGTTTAAAATGTTAATTGTTGCTCTTTAAAAAAAAAAAAAAACAATGTTTCGGATGTGATCATGAATGCATCAGAGATATTTCACAGTAGTGAAAATACAAATTCATTCTTCACTAAGTCTTAAGTGAAAGTGCGTACTGGCGGAAACGCCAGAGGACATTAATATTTTACTTAAGGTATATCTAGTCTTCACTTACTACCATCAAACATATCACAATGAACTATTTTACTTTGTGGATGACAGTAGATTGATTAAATAATTTTGATAATCTTTTCACTGCCAAAAAGTCAGCAGTCCCATTCATACAAATACTCATTTCAGTTATATTGTGCCATTACCCTAAGAAATATTTCCGAGCATTCTAGTATTTTCGTTGAATATTTAAATGTTGAGGGGGTGCCTTTTTTTGTCAATAAAACCCGTTATTTTCCAAAGCTTAGCTTCTTTCCTCTTGTTTTCCCATTTATATAGAACGTTAAAAAGTATCTCAAAATTACAAATGTTGTCGTCTTAGGTGGTCTTTTAATTAACGATTTCATGGATAGTTAATATAATCATTAACAAATTAAGCTTTCATACAGGTTCCCATCTTTAATTGTTCCGTAGAAAAATATAGTTCTGATTATTCGCACATAATTTAACATCATTAGCAGACGACATCATGACTACTATCTACTAACTGCATATTAGATGCCCCAAGAGCAGATATTTCTAATCGGTGATGATTCACCTGCTTTGTGGACCTACTCCTAATAAGTGATCATGGAGACTTCCCACTGCATTGGAATACCATCAGCAAGAAAACACCGATGAGTATGAGGCCACTAGATCATTTACTTGATTTTAACACACGTTGTCTACTTTTTCCCTACCACTCAAAGTACTATTATTGAAATCCTAATAGTATAAAAGGAGTTGGTGAAATAATTGTGGTACTTCAGAATGATTTAAACCTGAGTGGTTCATTTAGTAAGCAGAGTCATTGGGGACATAGAAACCGCATTTACACATCTTGTAAGAATTTGATGATTGCACATTTTATCTGCATATGTAGCAGGATCATAAAGTGCATATATTTCGAACAGCAATACTAAAACGACGATGTACATAAACGTTGAACAACCACAATGAAGGATGCATTCAAAACAGGACATAAAGAATGACAGTCGCACTGCTTATTTAAATAATTATTTAAGCCAATCAAAATAAACCAGAGACGAGCGTTGAGAACTCTAATAGTGCTACGATCCGAAAGACTTAAACGAAAGACATAGCGTTTAATTTCAATACTTAGCCTTCCCCTTTTACTTACCATCGTAATCCGATGAATCATACCAACATATTTGTGTTGATACTGATTGTTTGTAGCTCTGACAGCTCCTATTCAACACAGCGAAGAAACGTTTGATCATCATCATATTGGTATAAATTTTAGATATATACTGATATTTCTCGCGTCTCTTAAACTATCGTCGGCTGAAGGGCCCTTTTGGTCATATGTAGAAAATATTTACGGATCAGACCATATGTATAGCAGCTTGAAAATCCACTGGAATATCACGATCATCTGTTTGTTCTGTGGCTATTTTGAATTTCGTGCTAACTATGGATATACTAGTAAGTGCTCTCTCTCTCTCTCTCCCGCCCCCCCCCCCCCCCCCCAAGGAAGTACTGGACCACCGATTTCTCTTCGACATTCTTATATTAGTCTTAATGAGTTCGGAATGTATAGATAGCAACGACTCTTCGCGTGTATATTTACCGTTAATGTCTAAAGATGTAACAATACAAACACTGATCACAGAACACGGAATGTATAGATAGCAACGACTCTTCACGTGTATATTTACCGTTAATGTCTAAAGATGTAACAATACAAACACTGATCACAGAACACGGAATGTATAGATAGCAACGACTCTTCACGTGTATATTTACCGTTAATGTCTAAAGGTGTAACAGTACAAACACTGATCACAGAACACGGAATGTATAGATAGCAACGACTCTTCACGTGTATATTTACCGTTAATGTCTAAAGATGTAACAATACAAACACTGATCACAGAACACGGAATGTATAGATAGCAACGACTCTTCACGTGTATATTTACCGTTAATGTCTAAAGGTGTAACAGTACAAACACTGATCACAGAACACGGAATGTATAGATAGCAACGACTCTTCACGTGTATATTTACCGTTAATGTCTAAAGGTGTAACAATACAAACACTGATCACAGAACACGGAATGTATAGATAGCAACGACTCTTCACGTGTATATTTACCGTTAAAGTCTAAAGGTGTAACAGTACAAACACTGATCACAGAACACGGAATGTATAGATAGCAACGACTCTTCACGTGTATATTTACCGTTAATGTCTAAAGATGTAACAGTACAAACACTGATCGCAGAACACGGAATGTATAGATAGCAACGACTCTTCACGTGTATATTTACCGTTAATGTCTAAAGATGTAACAGTACAAACACTGATCGCAGAACACGGAATGTATAGATAGCAACGACTCTTCACGTGTATATTTACCGTTAATGTCTAAAGGTGTAACAATACAAACACTGATCACAGAACACGGAATGTATAGATAGCAACGACTCTTCACGTGTATATTTACCGTTAATGTCTAAAGATGTAACAGTACAAACACTGATCACAGAACACGGAATGTATAGATAGAAACGACTCTTCGCGTGTATATTTACCGTTAATGTCTAAAGATGTAACAGTACAAACACTGATCACAGAAAAAAATTATTTCGGATAGAGACACACAGACAATGCAGACTGTTTTATTATTGTACAAGTATATACACTGCAGTATGAAGAGAAAATCCATCTGCATATGCACTTGTAGTCTCAACATTTCTAACTAACTGTATTAGCGCCGGTGTATACATTTTTTATTTCAACACCAAATGTTGCCTCTGACAAAAAAAAACCCCAACAAACTTGTATCTTGTATTACCTGTGACCTTTGTACATACGGGTTGAGACACACACACACAAACAGAAGAACACACTACAACATTGATTTCAAACCTTGTTTTCAGAATGGCATTAGGACTGAAGCTGGTTTTGTGACAGGTGTATTTATTGTGAATCTCCGAAATACTGAGGAGTAGGTAAAAAAAGAAACCCAAATAAACCGCCGTGTGTGTTCAGGTTGGCCAAAAAAGGTGTTGATACTATCCTGCTTTAAAGGTATTCGTTGCATATATAGAAGCAGCTGAAATATTAAATTTCTATTTGATGTCAAGTTCGTCTGTAAAATGGTCAAAAGTTCTAATGGAGTAACTTTGATGATCAATGATGTCACAGTGTAAATCCTGGACTGGTACATAGTAAGTAGATTTTTGCTTGGAGCCCTTGACAATGCAACTGCTGAGACTGCTCCTTTGGCCTAGTGGTTAGAGCGTCCGCCACGGAAGCGCAAGGTCGTGGGTTTGATCCCCGGCCGAATCATACTAAGACTTACAAAAATGGTACTAACAGTTGCCTCGCTAGGCCTCAGCATTAAGAGGTTAGTGTTAGGACTGGTCGACCTGGTGTCAGGATAATGTGACTGGGTCAGAAATCATGCCCCAGTGCTAGACATAACTATAAATTGCCACACTGCAGACATCGTAGCGATATGACTGAAATTTGTTTAAAGCTACGTTAAAAAAAATCCTAATCACACAATGCAACTGCACAGCAGAGACCGACAGTATAAATAAATATAATTTTAGCTGTACGTGGACATGTTATGTGCAAATTGTTGACGAGAGATAACATGTTTACATTACACATTATGGAACTGGCTTTGGTCATGTTCGTGGATAGTTTACTGGAGTGAAATAATTCCTCACAACTACATTAATTTACTAAACAAGTTCAATAACGATTATTCCGTTAGTACCAACAGCCGTTTCTGTTAAGCGTGGCTTTGTTCAACTTCGCAAAGTCTTTCATCGACAACTTTGACATTGCTTCGACCGACGATTATCGGTTTCACTAGATACAGCAATGATTGCGTTAGATGCTTTGGGTCAACTATGATGTGTATGAAAGACACACCTGATAATGCAGATTCTCAGAATATACAATCGGAGATGTGTAAGCTGTTTTCATTGCATTAACAATTCCGTTTTTTTTTTTTTTTTTTTTTTTTTTTTTTTTTTTTTTTTTCCGCAGTGCCAAGAACAACTGTGTGCAGGTTTATTAAGATTTTCGTATGTTATTCCTCGCAGTCACACATTTGGGTTTTGCACAGTTATCTGTAAGGTTATTTTCAGAGCCAAACAATCACATTAGTTCATAAGAACCAAGCAAATTTGGCCTGATCATGCTGACACTGCTGTCAGAGTTGAGTTGTCAGCATTAACAGCATTAATATTATGCACGCATGAGCCAACCCATTCGTTGGGAATTTATTTTCGTTTATGAAGTTTGCAACCGCGCAAACAATGTCCTTTATCGCGCACACCGCTGACACGCAAACGGAAAGCCATATTGTGAGTTTACGTGGCAAATAAGTACACAATTATCGCACCAAAACAATTATTCCTGGCGTCTCAAACTATGAATCGATACAAGGACCCAACACGTGATAAGATTATATTTGGGGACTTGAAAGCTTGAAGTTTCTTTGCAATTAAACGGTCATTAAGAAACCGATGAAGAAATTTTATTTGACTATACACGTGCATATCATAATCTGTTGTCGTATCTCGCTGGCATCAAAACCATGATACAGGCAAGCAAATTTTCAAGCAATAATTTATTATATTATAACCGATTTATTACTTTTCAGTGGCAACCGCTCCGGTGGCTTAGTGGTTAGAGCGTCCGCCTCTGATGCGGGAGGTCTTGGGTTCGATCCCCGGCATGGTCATACCAAAGGCTTACAGAAATGGTGCTAACAGCTGCCTCGCTTGGCATTAAAAGGTTAGTGTTAGGACTGGTCGGCCCGGTGTCAGGATAATGTGACTGAGTGGGACATCATGCGACATGTCTGCGGCATGATGCCCCAGTGCTAGACATCACTATAAACTGCCACAATGCAGATATCGTAGAGATATGACTGAAAAATTGTTAAAGCTACGTTAAAAATCCAAATCACACACACACACACACACACACACACACACACACGCTTTTCATTTGAACACCGAGTTGTGTGGGAATGCAGTTTCATGCACATGTAGGTGCAACTTAGGCGGTAATAGATGTCATGCTGTGATCCTCTCCGACCAGACACTATTATTGAAGTAAGCGTGTAGCAAAAGTGATGATACTTGACACGGATATGGAAAAATGATAGAGCAATAAGTGAACAAGTAATAGAATGACAAAACCTGTTGCGATTTGTCTTTAATTAACAGTGCGTTATTGCGAAATTTTTTCTCGCAGTAGTGAAAAGCAGATTACAAAATTAAAATGTAATAAAATATGATTTTGGGCTTGCATTGATGATTCTCTGAAAAAAATACAATCATTATGGTTAACCCAAAAAATTTAATCAGCGTAATGCTTACGAAAGCAAAAACTACCTTCGTGATATTGTCTAAGTCAGAAGTGATGCAAGTCACATTTTCTTAATCGCTTTCTGCATTGCAGGTAATATTAAAAGATTAGTGAAAGAGCTTTGTAACTGAAGTGTTATTTCCGGGTAGTCTGTCAAATTTAAAGCGTGTAACTACAGTTTTGATCAAAGGACATGTATAATCGTTTATGATCCGTTAAACTGTGGTTTTAAGTAGATAAATAAACGACTGGAAAAGAAAGATTGCAATGAAGATTACTCTTCGAATACACGCTTTACTTATTTAGCATTTTAATTATGATTTCGTTCTCAGCACAATTGAAAGAATACAAATTTTCTTTAAATTTATTGAAACTGAAATGTATTGAGCGAAAAGACTAGCTTGATTATAAAACGTGGTTTCCACTACAGAAATACTTTAAAAATCGACATCGATGGAAAACCTGGTGGGTCTTTACCTTTAAAAATCTAGAAGTGGGTTATATAAGTGGGTAGGAGTCCAGTCTACTAGGGCTGGATTGATCGCATGGAGTTTGTTATTAACTGCATCATTCCATCATGCCTGCCACTTGAGAGGTAAAGATTTATTACTACTAGGTTTAAAATCGGTGAATGGTATTTCATCGTTCGGGGGATAGGGCCATATTATCAACGCGATCTGCTTTCTGATTATCTTTAATACCATATACATATTTAGTGTTGCCTATTGTTATCTATATTTTATGAAGGATATGGCTTCATGTGTAAAGCAGGCAGGAATCAACAAAATGGAATAATGTAGAGGTTATTGTAGGGTTAATAATGTAACTAGATAGATGTCATTACATGCTTTATTCAGAAATTAATAAATAATAAAATCGATTTATATGCACAAGCATTGAGCAAAACAAATTGTTGATTAATATTTAAATATTGTGAATATATTTTAACTCAGATCCAATCCTTCAGGTCTGGAACAATGATTGGGTATAGCACAGTTATGGGAATGTCAGATTGCATTGATATTACCCTGGTTTATTAACTTAACACACATTAGTCTGAGCCAATTTACGTCTTAAACATGGAGGACTTCTTGATAACATATTTTGTAGTGTTGGTTTTAGAGCTCTATTAATGTATTTGCATTGAAAATGCTTGAATTGTAACTCAGAACATGTGACCATAGTATAACTAATGTTAGAATTACAACAGTATTGGCTGTATACAAAATATCACTGTATTGTGCATTTAATTCGTCAAGCGATTCATACGAAATATAATTCTACCAAGATCTTCCTTTGATGCGTCATGCATAATACACAGCCGAATACGATATACTAAGTACTAAGACCCAAACACAAACACTCAGTTATAACTGTAAATCAAGAAAAAATAATATGTGATATATTATATATCAAAAGTACGACTCACAATGAGTTTTCTTTTATAATGGTTGATCAGAACTGCAAAATACTGAAGCTCTGCACGAGGATGAATAAGCATTGTCTATGCTTTATATGTAGATAATATATGGACCACCATGGGGTCGGTGGCTTCTATCACACAAACTTAACTTGATACAATAAGGGCGTGATACCCTTCTTATTTGATAATAATAGCGTCTGTCTAAAATTATCATAAAGAATAGTCATCATTCAGATCGTATTTAAGTGTAAACGGCCGCTTAATTACTGAATCTGAATGAAGGAACAAAGTCCATAATGCGATCTACAATTACAATCATATATATATATATATATATATATATATATATATATATATATATATATATATATATATATATATATATATATATATATATATATATATATTCAGTCAACTGGCATAGAGGTTAATAATTTTGATCATCTTCGAAAACACCTTATCTGCATAGTTTGCAAATGGTATGCCGTAACCCGATGACCAGGTTTTAATCTCCTACGAGTACGAATTAAAATACTAAAATCTATTGATAATATTGTTTATCCGATTTTGTAAAATTGATTTATCACAGATAAACAAAATAAAAACGAAAACTACTCTTGTAGAAAATTCAACTTTTTTCTCATTACACCAGAAAAATTATTGGTCACCAAGAATTATATTGTAATATAAATATATTGCACTCTTAGGGTGACCTGAAGTAATCGCAGGGTGAACCGCGCAAGTAGAACTGGAGAGATCGTAATGTGAGGTTAAACAAACGTGATAGGGTGAGCTGAACAAACGTGAGGTGAGCTGGAGAGGGCGGGCTAGAGTGATTGTAAGGAAAGCTGAAATAGTTGTAAGGCGAGCTGGAGTGATCAGAGGGCGAAAGGAGTAATCGTAGGGTGAACTGAAAAAGGTGCGCTTGAGTATTCGTATGGCCAGCTGGAGTGGACAAGCTGAAAAGGATGAGCACGAGTAGAGGACGAGCTGAAGGCATTGATGCTAATTACTGTTTATTAAAGCATTCAAAGATATCAGAAAATTACCTCCGCTGAACGGCAGTAAATCTCACAAGAAATGATACAATGTTGGCACAAACCGGTTGTTGGTATCTTACATACATACATACATACATACATACATACATACATACCTGCATGCTTGCATACGTTCGTTCATACATACATACATACCTGCATGCTTGCATACGTTCGTTCACACACACACAAACAACACACACACACACACACACACACACACACTTACATACATACATACATACATAAATGCATGCACGCATGCATGCATGCACGCACGCACGCACGCACACATGCATACATACATACATATATTTATACATACCTACATGCTTGCATACGTTCGTTCATACGTACGTACATACATACATGCATACATACATACATACATACCTGCATGCTTGCATACGTTCGTTCATACATACATACATACCTGCATGCTTGCATACGTTCGTTCATACGTATACACACACACATACATACATACATACATACATACATACATACATAAATGCATGCACACATGCATGCACGCACGCACACATGCATACTTACCTACATACATGTATACATACCTGCATGTTTGCATACGTTCGTTCATACGTATATATATATATATATATATATATATATATATATATACACACACACATACATACATACATACATAAATGCATGCATGCATGCATGCACGCACGCACGCACACATGCATACATACATACATACATATATTCATACATACCTGCATGCTTGCATACGTTCGTTCATACGTACATACATGCATACATACATACATACATACATACTTGCGTACGTACTTAGATGCATACATACATCCATCCATACATACATACATACATACATACATACATTCATACATACATACATACACACATACATACATACACACACACATACAGACATACATACATACATACATACATACACACACACATACATACATACATACATACTTGCGTACGTACTTAGATGCATACATACATCCATACATACATACATACATACATACATACATACATACATTCATGCATACATACATACATACATACTTGCGTACGTACTTACATGCATACATACATCCATACATACATACATACATACATACGAGTGATGAAAAATTTGACATTTATATTTATGTTAGTACATCACTCTATTAGTAGGCCATCAGTTAATACGTGCTTTCATTTTATTGATGGATGTAAAATTTCAAAAGTAATTTAATGCCCATTTATTCAGAATTTAATGCAAGAATAGTCTTCATTGAAAAACACATTACCATCTCTGCGGTGTGACCTGAACCACAAAATGAATTCGGTCTGAACGTAAACTGTTCTGTAATTGGAGAACGATCGGTGTCCACGCAAGCCTGTCATCTATCCGCGAGAAGGATTTTGTTGTTTGATAAGGGTCAATTATCGTGTCTCCGATCAGAATATTAACAGCACATTTATCACTTTACTATCAACTAGATCTTGGGAGATGCAAATAGGGGATAAATTAGGCGGAAAGCCACGTTAAAGGTCCCATCCAAGTAATTTAAAAACACCACTTTCATTTGATTTTAATAAAGGATAATTTTGCTTCAAACAGTATTCACCTCGATTGACAGTATTTAACTGGTTATACTGAGATACTGACCGAGATGGATGTTTTCCTCTCTGACGGAGGGAAGGGAGACAACGTGTCATTCGTTTGTTTTATCTGATTCGTTTTAAGTTATATAATGTTCTTTATCATACTTCACTGAAAATATGGCGCATCAGAACTTCCTTAGCATGTGGAAGATAGAGTCACAATCTAATGATACTCTACAGAAAGTGACATCCTATAACATTTGAATTCAGACTACATTCATAGATATATTTAATTAACAATTAACAATACAAGAAATGTAACGTACACACCGCAGCCTTCAATTTTATTTATTTTGTACTCACTGACTCTCCTGCTGTGTGATGGCTATGCTTTGTTGTTACTGCATATAGAAGCGTCAAGGACACACACATAGTTTCCAGTTCTCATATTTGACGGAGTCTTGCAACATCTGTTAATATCCAACCAGCCAATAGTGTACCCAGAGAAGTACTAAGAATATATGGCGCCCAGGACCAGTGCTGTAAATGGCGCCCAGGGCCAGGGTCGTAAGGGCTTGGCTTGGCCAGAATACGAGGCTCGAAGATGGATGATGGTTCTTGGAAGGGGCTAGAGCTCCCTTCAATCAGCTGTAAACTCCCTAAGCGGGGCCCGCCAACGATTGTTTTGGAATTTAATGCCGCTTTGGGGCTTTTCCAGCATTTTATCAGCTGTTTTGGCTCTCCAAGTTTTGTGGCTCTCCTTTCCTTTCAACCTCACGTTAGTACGCTAACTTGGTTAAAATGTTGAAATGAAAGTAACAAATAAAACAATAAGATGTTTATGACTTAGCATAAATATAACAGGTCAAATGATTTACCTATTTATTCCTGGCAGTTTAAAACTAATGATTTCATCCCTTACTACAAAGTATTTTCCAGTTACAATTTCAACATAATAATTATAGAAACTGATTGAACGTATTTACAACCATACACTGCTGTAAATAGCAAATAATATTTATTGCTCGGATTAAATATCTGAATCCCTAGTTAAGGTTCAAAGGTCATGATTTGCGATAACCAAATGAACTGCGTGCCAATTAAAACATAATAATACAGATAATATACTATACAAATTTGGCTTGGTGTTTAATCTTAAAATATGTTTTGTAAATATGCATTTTTTTGTTCCATAGTGACATATTCATGATTTTTTATAACTGACTATTATGCTTTTTAGTATAATAATCAGATGTAAATGGATAATAAAGATAATGTTTGGTAAGGGTTAATTGAATCACTTCTGTGATATGCACCCTTGTTGTTTGTCATTCGACCATGACCATATATGGTTTGGTTTCTGTTGGCACAAGATTAGCTGATCAGGTCCATTTGTGACGTAATCTGTCTGTGAACACTGGAGATATGTCGCTTGGGGTTGCTTGACCAACAAGCGGACGTTCTGCAGTTCTGAACTCACGCTTCTGCACTGCTTCTGCAATTATTCTCATCTCAGCCAGTAGTAACTCCAGTACGGATGAGACTACGACAGGTGCAACGATCCCGTACGAGATCTTCGCATGTACGAGAACAGTGTTGAAATGTATCAAAGATGGCTTGTGGGAGTCTTTCAAGCTTTTCTGACTTCCGTTAGATCGCTTTCCTTCCTTCAGTTCGCCGAAGAAAATTTTCTTACGTAGTCATCATGGTGATGTGTCCTGCCCACTTCAACTGTGATCTCATTGGTAGAGTGTGGATGATTGAAATGTTTTCTCGTATGGCAACTTCAGAGTATTGGAGCTTGTCCTGCCATCTTATCTTCATAACTTTCATCAGGCAGCCCATCTGTAAGTAGTTCAGCGTCTTGGCATGATTGTACACCGTCCAGGTTTCACTTGATTACAGGGTGTACTTGCTTTGGCAGTTCTGGCGTTGGTTTCATCATCGAGGTCGACGACTGCATGTAACGGTGTACTGCAGAGGCAGGCGGACTTTTCCACTGCCTGCAGTGTATATCCCTTCGTTGTTATGGTAGGCACTATCTAAGGTTTTCTTGGAGCAGGTTGGTGTATCATCTTGATCTTTTTTATACGTACTTAACGACCACTGCAACAACTCATCCATACATTTTCTCCAAACTCAATCGATACGGAATAACAGGAAATAATCTTAAAAGCTGGTGTTGTTCTTATTGCGAGTATTGTTACCACCCTATCACATAGTTCCTAAAATAAAATATCATCGTTTTAGCCAGATGAATTTTAAACAATATAGTATTGCTTACCTGCTAAGTCTTCGTTTTAAGAAAGGTTTTCTGCACGAGTAAATCAAACTATAGACTAAATAGAAACGACAGTCTTAATCTGCATGACTCATGCGAAAAATTTCCCTATTTCCTAAATAAAACGATCTCTCTCTCTCTCTCTCTCTCTCTCTCTCTCTCTCTCTCTCTCTCTCTCTCTCTCCTTCCTGCGTTATCACGTGTATGTATCTTATAATTAGCAGCAGGGAAGTTCTACAGACCCCCTGGCACAGACCAAATTAATCCTTCCAGACAAACAATCTCCGTAGAAGCCTCAGATTTCAAAAATAAAGCCTCCTACGAAAAATAATCCACAAAATTTCCCCCCAAATTGCATTTTCGGGCATAAAAAAAAATGCATCTTTTTTGGGGGGGGGTATTGTAAAATTTGTTTGTGATTGCAGGATTGGGTTGCAGATGCTAATTTTATTTCGCAATAAAACATTATCATTGAAAATAAGATGAGTAAAAAAACTAGCGCAGTTGGAGAGCCTCACTCTGCTAGATTAGCGCGAGAGCAATTAGCAGCAGTAAAGAAACTTATTCCGACAAAACAATTATTTAAGAAAAAAGTTCGTGAGTACGATGATTCACAACATCATATTGGCGAAGTATCATCAAAGTTTTTAAGTCCAGTCACCGAAGCGATCGAACAAGTCGCATATGGTAGTAAAAAAGAAGATAAGAAACTTAGAGAGCTCGGGCTTATTCCTATGACAAGAGATATTGAGCAATACACTCGATTGTTGCCGGAAAGAATAATACAAACACAGCGAGCACAACCACGAGCACAACCACGAGTACAACCACAAGTACAACCACAAACGCAAATAGTACAACCACAAGTACAACCACAAGCGCAAGAACAAACACAAGCGCAAGCACAAGCGCAAGCACAAACGCAAGTGCAAGAACAAACACAAATAGAAAAAAAAATAAAAAAAGAAGAAGAAGAAAAAATAAAAGAGGAGGAAGAACTAGAAGAAGAAGAAGAACTAGAAGTAGAAGAAGAAGTGATAAGGAAACCTGATCCTATCTGGAATATAAAGGAAAATTTTAAGGATGCTAATTTTTTAATAATAAATAATGAACTAAACCAAATTGATTCCACGGATCTTGAGGATCTTGCGTATTATGCAAGACGCAGTTTTGATAATAGAAATATACACTTAAATGAAAAAGGACAAAAAACTTATAAATCACGAGATAGCTGGTACAGGGCGATATATAGAATAAAATATAGAAAACCTCAGGCTAGAGGGAATCAATATTATCAATTTGAAAATTTTATGAAAGATCCGTTTGTGGGATCATGGACAGGAGAAACTTCAAGAATAAATGAAAAAAAAACTGAGGATGATTTTACATTAACCGGACTTAAAAAATTAGCTGAGGGTGATTTGGTCGGAATTGCCAAATATGGTTATGATGAAAAAGGCAAGTATTTACGTCCCGCAGTATTTGAAAAATACACCGAAGAAGAATGGGTTCCAGCTGTGTTTTTTGCTAATAAGGGTATTAAAGTTGATCCATTTCTTCCAAGTTATAACAGATTTAAAAAAGCAGTAAGGGAATTACCAGATAAACCAAAACTAGAAGAAGAAGAAGAAGGATTTTTCTCGCCATCGTCATCACCAGAACCAAGGAAAGGAAGCGGATATGGAACTGGATATACTGTTTGCCCCGACAGTGTTGTCAACGACGTGTCTCGTCTCGAAGTATTAATCGGAGGAAAACGAGCTGGAAATAATTCTCCTGAAATAATCAACGAGGCATCAGATATTTGTCAGCGATTATTCCGCGGGGGTGTAATTGATTCTCGCATTTACAAAGAACTTATTGACGAGCTCATTGATTAAAACAACATAATTGAAATAATATGATTGTTCACAAACATCAACGCAGACCAACACCGGTCCGCGTAGTTAATTCTCGATTGCCAGTATACAAATATATTCACGGTAACGGATTCGGCGATATCGTTAAGAGTCTTTTTACTCGAATAGCACCCAAAATTGGACAACTAGTAAAACAAATAGGATCGAAAGCGATAGGAAAAATAGGTGAAACCGTTGTTTCTGGTATCGGTAATTTGGCTGGTAAGGGCTTTAATTTTATCAAAGATAAAATAGAAAATTTAATACGCAAAAAGAAACCCGTCAAATTACCTATCACCAGCGAAATGCCGCCTGAAATCAGTAAAGTTATAAATGTCGCGGCAAATAAAAAAATAAAAGAACTAGCTAAGGACGCTGTTGAGACGAATTTGGTAAATGAAATAGTTAAAACGGGTTTGACAAATGAAATCGTTAAAACGGGTTTGACAAATGGAGTTGTTGATACAAATTTAGGTTTTATATCAGGCAGCGGTCTTCGTTTTAGATAAGGATCTTATTAATAATGTTCACACAAGTGTCAAACGAAGTATTCGACATGGACGAGCCCGTAGGTAGAGACACATCTGTGCGAGATTTTCAGTATTTTTCATATATCGCGATTGAACCAAATATAAGTACTCGATTGGAAATTCAGGTTCACGATACAACAAGATATTTTCTTCCATCCGAGGCATATATCGAAGTTGTTGGTGAAATTGTTAGATCAAATAATACTCCCTATGCGGACGATTTTAATGTTGGATTAGTCAACAACGGTATTATGGCATTATTCAAAAACGCTACTTATATGATCGACGGAAGAGAAATTGAATCAATTACTGATGATATTGATTTAGCAACAACAATAATAGGTCTAGCAAGATATTCGGATGATTTTACTAGATCAGCCGGCCCTAGTATGATGTTCGCTAAAGATACTCATGATAGCCCTAATAGTGAACCATACGAAATAAGAAGACCCAAAAAAGTTACTGCAGCCGCCGATGATGCCGACGTTGCAGCTTTAATGATCAAACCCAATATAACTTATAATGCCGGATATGCCACACGAAAATCTATGCTAATAACAGATCGTAGAAGATTTTCCTGCGCTATTCCGTTATCTCATATATTTGGGTTTTGTAGGCATTTCAGAAAAGTTATATACGGCGCAAAACACACTATATCGTTTGTCAGAAAAGCAAATAGCGATGATGCTATCTGGCGAAGTGGTACACTTGCCGCTGGTGTACCAGCTGATAATGATGCCGCAGATAATGGTGGTAGAGTAAATTTACTAAAATTTACCTTGTGGATGCCAGCGATGACTCCATCAATAGTAGAAGAAGAAAAATTATTGTCGTTCATGAATCAGGGTGGTAAAACTATAATGTCATGGTTGACGACAACAACTGATTCAGCAACAACTAATATTAATGGTGATTTTACTTGGCGTATTGCATCACAGCAAGGTACCTCCGCACCAAGGCATATTTTTATCGCTTTCTTGCGTTCCAGTAAATATCATCAAATGTTTAACCATATGGTATTTGATAAAGTTGCAGCAACAAATGTTTCGTTGAGAATAAACGGCCAACAAGAACCTTCCGAGGAAATATCCATTGATTTTGATCAGTATTCCACAGCCCGCGCGTATCATCGATTGCTAAGTTATATGGGTCGCGATCAAAATATTGATACCGGATTACAAATATCACAGTTGGATTTTAATAAACTTTATCCCATCTACTATTTTTCATTGGAACATCTAGACTTAATAAAACAATCGGTTGTTGATATTCATTTCAAAGCTAGAATTAACACCGGAGCGGTTAATCATAAAGTAATTGCGATACTCCTCAGTGATAGGACAATGATCCTAGAAGGAATTAGTGGTAGAATGAGAATCATTGATGCTCCCGTAGAGCGAATGTGAGAAAATTCTAAATTTAGATAAAGTAGATTATAATATGCCATACGATCACGTTAGTGTAACTCTGACACCGGGTCAGATAAAAAATCTCCAGGCAGCAACAGCAGCACGACGCGGTTTAAGTTTAAACTTGAAAAATAATCAACTTCACGGTGGACCTAACAAACTATCGCTAACTAAAAGTCAACATGGTCATTTTAATAGAGCTAGATCAGCAAATACTGGATTTCATGTGAATCTCTCAATTGGCGCAATTAGGGATATGGTGAAAATAGGTGGATTTTTCGGAGCATTGATGCCTATTTTGTCAACTGTTGGAAAAACATTAGGATTAGGTGCGGTAGGTGAATTAGGTTCCACACTAGTACGAAAAATTTTTGGAAGCGGATATCGCAAAAAAAAGAGAGGGGGGAAAATTCCGCCGAGTGTGGTGACGGCGATAATGGGATCATTAGGACCGATGATGATCAGAGAGCAAAGAGGAATTTCGTCGCCACTCTTCGGACCCTTGCTCAAGACAATAGGTCAACTAAGTCAACTAAGGCAAGGGGGGAGTATCACCTCAATGGAAGCAAAACAACAAGCGGTTATGGATATCGTGAAAGGGGTATTGCAACAAAAAGGAATTCCGCTGTCATTCGCCGAACCAATACTCAAGGGATTGATGCTTCAAAGAGGATCCGGTCTACGGTTAGGACGACCCCCAATATACTAATCCAACCTAAAATAGCACTACCGGCCTCAAATTTAGATTTAATCAACGAAGCAAAAAAAAAGAAAATAAAATTTTTCAGAGGTGTATTTATGCGAGATCAACTACCGGACAAACCAAATCCAACCGAGACAGGAATAATAAATCTCGATAAAAATTCCGGTCCTGGCACTCACTGGGTTGCGTACGCGATTAATCCTCGCGAAATCATCTACTTCGACTCATACGGATTAGCACCACCAAATGAATTTTTCAAATATATTTCTTCGTTGAAACTTCCGGTTTGGTATTCAACACTTCCAACGCAAACATTAGATGATCAACCAATATGCGGTCCGGAATCAATTAACGTCCTTGATGCAATTTCAAAATCATCTCGTCCTTTTCGCAAAATTTTATTTGAATACACCGTAGATAAATATCATGGTTGACATTTACGGTAGATCCTTCCTTAGGAAAGAAAAAAAACACACAGTCGATATAGATACATCGATGTTTGCAACCAAGAGTGATATTAACAATCTTTTATCGCTGTCAGAGGTGGATCCTGGCGAAGTTGCTGTATTTCAAAATGCAGAAGGGCGATTACAAACTAGCAACGTCAAAATAACTGATATAATCAAACAAGATGAATACCGCGATCATATTAGTCAGTTTACTCGCCAATCGGAGATGGTATTAAAATCTGTTGATGATATCGCCGATATTATAACGAAGTTATCCCTAAAAACTGATAAGGATTCACACGACGATCTTCATGATAAAATGACAAAAAAAATTAATAGGTTAAATAACGATCTTAAAAAACTTGACGATATCTTAGATAAATTTAGCAAAAAATTTGACGAGAATATAAAAACATCTGGTGATACTTTCTCCGAATTAAACAAACTAGTAAATAAAAAAACCGATCAATCATCATATGATGATCTCAGCGAGAAAGTAAAAAAAATCAACGAGGAAATTACTAGGGTTCTTGCCGAAATTAACGAAGTAAATATCTCGATGAGTCAGAAAATCGATCAATCATCATATGATAATCTCAGCGAGAAAGTAAAAAAAATCAACGAGGAAATTACTAAGGTTCTTGCCGAAATTAGTGAAATAAATATCTCGATGAATTATAAAACCGATCAATCATCATATGATGATCTCAGCGAGAAAGTAAAAAAAATCAACGAGGAAATTACTAATATTACTACCAAAATTAGCGAATTAAATATCTCGATGGATCAGAAACAACTAATCGACAATATCAACACAAAAATATCGTCAATGAACCTTGGAAGATTATCGCGAATTTCGATACCAGAAAAAGCAGAAAGAAATAATGTTACCTGTAGTGTGCCATTTGTGGTAAATACACATAAAGGTATATGGACACCTGGGGTTGACCCATTTCCCCTTCAAGCGCCAATTACGGGTATTTATCGAATATATATTATCTCCAGGATAAAATTCAATGCAAAAACCGGTAATGCATTTTTCACTGAATATTATCCCGGTTTTATTATTGTACCCTTAGATGAAGGGGAAGTATTTTTTATCGAACTGAAACCACCAGATAGAACCATAACAACCCCAATTCCTTTTTTTGTAGTTTTCGAATATTTATCAGAAACACCACCAGAATTATATAGAGAATTATTTATATATGAACGCATCGAATTATCGTTATAATCAGGCGCGATCATGGCAAGACTCACTAAAAAAACAAATAGATGAGTATCAGATAAAAATAAATAAATACCAGCGCAGATTAAATATCATTGATGTTGCCGTGTACGCGGTATCTGCTATAGTAGCTGGTGCGGGTATTGTTTTATCCGCGGTAACAGTAATCGCGCCAATCGCAGCAACAATAATAATATCATCAACAACAACAATCGCGGGTGTTTTAAGTATCATTGCAAGAAAAATATCTTCATGCACAAATGATAAATTATTATTATACAAAAATAAATTAACTAAGATCAATGACGCGTATTCGAAATTATCATCGATTATTTCTGAGAGTCTCAACGACGGCGTTATATCCGATCTAGAATTTTCTTCAATGATCGGTATTTACTCGGAGATTGAACAAATGAATATTAATAATGTCCGAACTAGCCAAGATCGTGACAAACACGACACCGCCGACAACAACGTTAATATCGCTAAGTTCAAAGAAACCCGAGTTTAATATTAATTTTCCAACACCAATCAGCGTCAACGAAATTGCATTAACACAGTTGCGTGTTTATAATAGTTGGCCTAATATTAGATCAGTGTCATTTAATGGGTTGATGTCAAATAATTCGCTTGTTTTTGCAAAGAATAATAAACCAGATGGAACGCCGGATTGGAAATATGTCAACATACCAACGGGCAGTTATGAGATTGAACAACTGAATAGCGAGTTTACCAGAAGAATATCAAATTTAACCGGCGACGCTGATCCAGGAATAAGAATATCTGCGCACGAACCAACATTATCATCAATCATCGAAGTAACATCGCCGTATATTGTTGATATTTACCAATCGTCGATTAGATCCATATTAGGCTGGCCAGATACCCCAGCTGATGATTTATCTATACCTCCCGAACCAAAAAAATCGGATTTTATTACCGACGAAGCTTCATATGAAATTTCCGATATTTTAGAAAAAAATCGTTTTTATATCGAATCGGTTAGAAAAATAATTGATAAACATGAAACCGGCAATTTAATATTTGGTGTTTATAATGTCATCCCAAAAGCACCTGGACACGGAGATGTAGATTTTTATTCGTATTTATCGAATGACTTCGATCGTAAAAAAACAATAATCAAATACACCGAACTAGAAACACGTATTATTACTTTTAATAACGAACATCATAGAAATTATAATAAATTAAGATCACTATTCAACGAGTGTATATTAAGCAAATCAGATTCATGCAAATTAATAATCAAACACATAAAAATATTAAATAAACTTGAAAACGATATTGAGTATTATCATAATATATTTGTTAATACAATCATAAAAAATTCTGACAATAAGAAAAAAGAAATCATGCAAATGTATCAATTAACCGAGGAAACACTACCAAAGATTAAATTTTTCGTCTATAATGTTGATGCGATGAGAAAATCCATCGTTGATACCATAGATGAGTTTTTTCCGAAATTGCATGCCGCGTGGGCAGATAAACAACTAAAATCTACATTATTTCTCAAACACGATAATGATCCATCAAAAAACGGACGACATATCTCGCCGGGTATCGTTAATATAACAGATGTGATTGCAGTTTATCTTCACGCGGATATTATCGATGGTAGCTACATTATTGATTCATCATTGTCAAATCAAGCAAAACAAGGATATATATTATATTCGTTTTCTCCCAGTGTTTCTCCGGGTTATTTGATAATAAAAGAACCGGTTAATCCGTTTTATCTTCGATGTCATAATAAGTTATTATCAAGTATAAATTTCAAACTAACGAATCAAGATGGACATTTACTTGATATACGCGGAGAAACACTAAGTATTAGTTTGTTGGTGAAATCGTAATCGAAAGTCTTTGACTTTTAAATCTATATCCCGGGAAAAAAACAACAAAAAAAAATGATAAAACTCAGGAGAATTTTCAAAAATTTAATTTTTTTTTTATTTTGCAAATTTATGCCGTCTTAGGAATCAAGGATTCTCTTGCTTTATTCTCATCAACAAGTTTTTTCAACTGTCTAACGCGCGAACTTGTAATTTTTCTTGATTCATATGCGTCGGATAAAATTAATCTAGCTTTTTCTACTAGCGTTGATAATTTAACGAAATCTTCGATATGATCATCGCTGACTGTTGCAAGTGATTGGTACATCGCAATTTGAATTTTCTTTATTAATTTATATTCTGACGGCAGGGTATATTTATATTCGAGTCTTCCTAGAATAATTGTTTCGAATTCTGATCTGATTTTATTTGTGTCTAGATCCGATGGAAGATCAACTTTCTTCTTCAGATCATCAATTGCTACAATGATGTCGTTTATTGTTTCTTCGTCCATTATACTAATTTTGTAGTATTCAATTATTCTTCGTCGTCATCAAATATTATTGGGATATAGGAAAATTTAATCCAAGTACCGAGATTATATGAAAAAGTCGCATGAATTTTTCCCTCCGCTACTCGCCACACCGATATTACATTAATTTCATAAAATTTTGCAGCTGCAGTCATCGACACAAATATAATTTCTTCGTTTGTTTCCTGATTTATCGATTTGACTGCCTTAGCTGGTAGCCATGCACCACCGGTGTTACCGGCTCTGCAATTTTCACTCTGGGTTACCGCGCGAAGATTAGAAAGTTTATTGTTGAGTTTATTTCCGTCAATGTGATCAATAACAAGTCCGTTTTCTATTGGTCCTTTGTAACACTCGTAAACAAATCTGTGAACGTAGATTGTTCTACCAAGGTTACAAAATAGATAACCCGAATTACTAATATTACCAACAAATTTCTTTGTTTTGATATTTCTAACGGTACCATCAGTAGATGCCTCGTATCCCTCGATGATAGGATGCGATTTATACTCCTGTGAGAATTTCATTGCTGGAATCGTTGATTTTGTTTCCATATACAATATTCTCTTTGTTTAAATCGAAATTTGCTTTGAATCGATTAATATAATCTTCTTCGCATTTTATCACTGACGATGATCTTTTTTCGTAATATCTCCGCAACTCGCGATATTTCTTTCCTCCACAAGAGAAACACAACCTTGTCTTTCCTCGAATTCCAACTTGACAAACTAAACATCGCTGTGGCCCTTTGTTGCCTCGTCGAATTTCGTATATATGAGCGCCGCAATATTCACCTCTGCAGGATTTATCGCATGATTTTGTTGATCCAACTGTTATCCACGCACATTGATTCATTATAATTTAAACATTTGTCTAAAATATAATAATGGATTTATTTGATCTTGATGAGGCAGAATATATAATTCCTGAAGTTGATCGTGCAAAGAAAGAATTTTTCGACGATGGAGCGATTCATGTTTGGTCAACGTGGAAAACTAACTTCATTGATGCTATGATGAATCTAGAACGAGCAAAGAAGATAATTGATCACATAAAATCTGAACACAAGGAGGAGCGATTTATCTTCGGAATAAAATTTATTGCACAAATGCCGGACGATAATTGGATTATTCGCGACAAACGAGATCCAGTACGCGGCGGTAAGAAAAATGTTGTTCTTGATAAAAATTCGAAACCGGGATTGTTATTGGGAATTGACGGTCCTTATTACGCTAGAGCTTATCCTTCTAGCGCTGTTGTTTATGGAATTTATCGGCTGAATAACAATCCTGATGCGAAAAATCTACCAGCGATGAAAGAATCACCGATGATAAATTGCGTTGCTGAGCGCGTCATCGAGCACATGAAAAATGCTCGTCGCGGATCTGGTCTAACTCAATTGAGATTGGATAAAATTAATTTATGGGCAAAGACAGTTACTAATGGCGCATCAATTGACGATGTTGCTGCGCTGAGCAAGAAACTTAAATTTCCTATTACGGTTAAAACGTTATCGGGTGAAATATTATACTCGTCGCCGTATAAATCTCGAGGAAATCCAATCGAAATTGTTGATCATAATTCACACGCGTGGACTCAGTCGGTAATGATATTTCCACGAGATCGTGTTGTTAAATTCTATCCCGCGGAATCCAAAAACAATTCCGATGCAATGTTCCGATTTATCAAACTATTAGCCGCATCTGATCCAATATCGGTCTGGTTATTTTCTAGCGAAGAAAAATACGATCAATTTATTTTGCCACGAGGAGATATTTACCGTGATGAAATATTACACGAAACAATGAAAAATATCGCGGAGAAATATTCGTCAAATCCAAATAAATTGCTGACAAACTGCTTTACTGTTCCTTCTGTTGCCGCTCACGCCGCGAGAGAAAGAAATTCGTGGAAACCCACAAGGAATGAGTTTCTTAATGATATTCAACTTAGTTGTATCGAATACGGTCACGGAGGATTATGGAATACCAAATACAATTTCGAAGATATGATCTCCGTTGATATGAGCGCGTGCTATCCTGGAAGTTTCCTTGGGTATGGTGATTGTGCGGATTACTTTGCTAAATTCGGCCACCCTACTAGCGAGATGACGAGAGTGGCAATTAACGGACCGTTACCCGATTTTGTCATGACAGGATTCGCTAATGTTACTTCATTCGAACTTGCTGAGAATTTGCATAGGATTTGTTATATTTGGTTCGGTCGGCATTTATCTCAGCGAAGATGGATTCCCATAGTGCTGTTGAGATATATGCTGGATTCGTCGATGTTGATATCGTTGACGATAAGTGAAGCGATTATATCGTATAGGAAACAAACTGAAGTGTGGTTGCCAACAGATTGTGAAAATGCGAAAGATATTGGAAGAAAAATAATTGGTAAATTTACTCAAGGAGGATCAGTTGATCATAAGCATAGACACGCTAGGTTATTTATCAATGACGCTGAAATGGATTTTATTATTGCCGATACGGTATCGCGTGGAATATTTTGCAATAGAGAAAATATTATTATTGATGGAACGAAATTAGGTACCGTGATAACTTATCTCGATGGAGAATCGGCGCAGTATACTCATTTAAGATCATCGATGCTCGCTTATGTGAGTATCAATCTGCTATCAATGATAAATAAATTTGCTGATATCGCGGTGAGGGTTGCAACGGATTCATTTTATATCGATAAGAAATATCAATGCAGATTAGAAAATTTAATCGCTAATGGGGATTGGGGAACCTGGAGAATAAAAAATGAGGATATTCTAGATTATTGTGAAGACGCTGATGTAGAAGATTGCGATAAATTTCATAAAGACCAATGCGATGAAGTATCAACAGCTGCATCTGCGTTTGATCCGATTTCACGAAACAAATTCGTTTATCTTAATGGTCCTGGCGGTAGTGGTAAAACAACAAGAGCAATAAACTTATTTTCAAACTCTGATATGATAGTGTTAACTCCAACTCACAGACTAGCGCGAGAAATAAAACAACGTGGCGTTAGTTCTTGTACTTATCACAGCTATTTCAAGTACAGCGGTGGATTGTGGGATCCAGCTCGAATGGGAAACAAATATATCAATAAAATTATAATATTTGATGAAATTTGCACAGTAAATTTAGTTTTGTTAAAATCATTCCTAAGTTGGTTGGAAGAGAAAAATACTGCAGTAATAATGTGTGGCGATCATGGACAACCTGATCCTATTGATGGTGAATCTCCACATGGATGGCTTAGAAACTTTGTAGATTATTATGAAGAGATTGACGCTGATTATAGATCTAATGATATTTTACTGACCGAGTTTAAAAAACTGATTCGGTTGCAACCTAATAAAATTCAATGTGATGTGATGAGAAAAATAATAGACGAGACTTCGATGGATAATTTTCTAACTTTGTGGCGTCCAGATCATTTGATCGTTGCTAGCAGAAAAATTATTCGCGATGCTATTCAGGAAATACTATTTAAACTTCATTGTGAGAAATTTCCAACATTGCAGGTTCCGTTGTGCTACAGGCCAGCTGATACTAGAAAACAAAATATTAATGTTACTTTGCCGTGCGGAGAAGAAAAAATAATGGTTTTAAACGATATTATTTTCGTCGATATTAATCTTGTCAATGATGCGATAAGCGCAGAAAGATCGCCGTGGAAACTTGGATATGCAGCAACAATTCACTCGTCACAGGGATTAACAGTAGATGGCCAAATTTGGATTGTTGATGATAGAATTTCCTGGTCAAATTTAGTTTATCTGGCCGTGTCTCGAGTAAGAAAATTATCTCAGTTAGGTAGGATTAGATTTCACATTAACGAAGATGGCGGTAATTGAGTATCTCTTGGAATTACTTGTAGTTCTTCTTTGGTAAATCCTCGTTGCGGTGCTAATGAATCTAGAAAATAAATTGCTGGTCTTCCTGATGATCTTGTTACTGCCGATATTTTATGTGTTGTAACACTCCAGTTTGGATCGGTTGCTCTTTTTCTTCCTCCCTCGGCTTCTCCTTCCTTATATAAATATCTAACCGTGACACTACCTAACACCGGTGGAATAGTAGAATCTCGCTTTAGTGGTATTTTTGTCTTTGTAATTGCAATTGCGGGTTTCATTGATATCGTTCGTGTTACTTCGTTATTTAGTGCGTTAATCACGTGAGGTAATCTTGTTACCCAATCGTGAGATCGTTTATCTTGAATAAATTCTCTCGCGTACTGATATCCAAATAATCTTTCCGCTAGTGTTTTGTTGAATCTTTCAACGATAGCCTGATTGCGATGAACACCTACAATACCGCGACGGATTTTAACATTATTCTTTTTCATCAATGAAGTAACTGCGCCAAGAAATTCTCGTCCTGGATCAATCTGGAGAAGATTCGGCCATGTCAATGGAGATCGAGAATAAATTCTCTCAAATGCATTTGCTATTTCCGTTGCTGTTTTATTTGATAGCGGTTCCGCTTCTTTGTATCTGCTAGCAATATCAACAACAGTTAGCACATATTTGTATGTGACTCCATTAACGGTATCGTGAGGAAGAAACATTAAATCGGCTTGATGAACTTCGTTAGGGACGCTGACAGAAAAACTCGCATATGGTATTTTCTTAGGCGGAGGAAGATAAATTTGCCAAATAGCTTGTTTTGATAACCATGATGCAGCTGTGGATTGTTTTACTTTTGCAGCCTTGGCAAGTTTGGCAATTGCTGATTTCCCCTTCCAAAATCCTCGCGGAGAATAATATATTTGCTCCATTATAAATTAACCAGCACCTAGAACTAATTTACCTTTCATCGCACCTTTTATCAGCCAAGTTACCAATTTTTCTTTAAAATTTTTATTAGGAATGGCGTCTATTGCGTGAATTAATTTAATATCAGCGAGATGTCGTTGTTCTAAATCTCCACTGCGATATGCGAGATCGTGATAGTAGCACGCGTTATCGATAGCATTTATTGGTTCTTCGCCAGGATTTGGCTGATCATTATTATTAAGTCTTATATCTAGCCTCGTGCCAGGTCCGCAGTAGTTGTATCTTGGCAAATGTTTCTCTCCGGGATATTTTGCCCAGGGTAATCCTGGCAGATTTTTAATGGAGGTTGTAATATCTCCTCCGGTTCTTCTATCTTTTTTTTAACGAATCTAAATTTGCTTGTTCCGCAAACTGCACATTCTCCTCTGATTGCATTCCTGTTGTTGCGCGTAACGACTTCGATTGGATTTAGCGTGGCAGTTCGAGTGCGACACTTAACACAATATGAATCCATAATATTCTAATAACATGAATGTAATTGATTTTTCAGCCACGAAAAAACGCGAACAAGTGAAACACGTCGACGCATTACCAAATTCGATTAGAATGATAATTATTGGACCATCCGGTTCTGGAAAAACTCAGTTATTGCTAAATTTGATAATGAGATGGCTAAAATGGGATAAATTATATTTGATTGCGCCATCCGTAGATGATCAGCGATGTTATCAAGTACTAAAGGAATTTAGTGATAATACTGAGGATGGCACAATAGAATTTATAACGGACATCAATGAGGCTCCATCAGTGGAAAGTTTAGACGGCGATACTAATAATCTTGTTGTTTTCGACGATGTGATGCTGGATAAACAAACTAACCCAGCTAGGATATTCTCGCGTGGCCGACACAAGAACACCGATGTGATTTACGTGACGCAACGATATACGCAAATTCCGAAGGTTATTAGAGATAATTGTAATATTTTATCAGTTTTCAATGGCGTTGATACTCACACGCTAAGGAATATCCATCAAACTTGGTGCAACGGTGATATGGATATAAATAAGTTTAAAAATTTCTTTAGTCACGCTCAAGCGACTCCGCACGGTTTTGTCACGATTAATCTTCATGATCCGCGTAGTAGGTATCGAATCGGTCTTGATCAAATTTACTCATAAAATTGCAACCCAATCCTGCAATCACAAACAAATTTTACAATACCCCCCCCAAAAAAGATGCATTTTTTTTTATGCCCGAAAATGCAATTTGGGGGGAAATTTTGTGGATTATTTTTCGTAGGAGGCTTTATTTTTGAAATCTGAGGCTTCTACGGAGATTGTTTGTCTGGAAGGATTAATTTGGTCTGTGCCAGGGGGTCTGTAGAACTTCCCTGCTGCTTATAATTATACACTTATGTTTATTTATAAGGTGCTTAGATCCGATTCTCTAGAAAATATGTTTACACGTGAAATAATTGCAGTTGCATCAGTTGGTAAATTTAGGGAAGAATTGTGATCATACGAATATTTCCGTAGAAACCCTTCGGTGAACTACTTTATACCTACATGTATAAATAGTTACGTGCAAAATAACTAATGTAAACACTAAATCGGAAGGTATGCACATTGTATGTCTTTAAAACTTAATAAATATGGTGGGTTTATATCTTAATTAGAAAATTTAATGAATTGATTTGAAAGAATCAAATAACAAATTTTGTATTTATCTGACGATAAATAATTCTTTCTTTGACTAGATTTGAAAAGAAAAGTTACGAAACTCAAAATCTGCGAAGAACAATGTGGCATTGTACAGTGCTTTCACTGCGGCTCGTTACAAATACATTTGAACTAAATGCATGTAGGGACTGGGAGGAGGAAAGGGGCAAAGACTAACATTATAACACTTGGATTCACAGTCCTACAATGTGGAGGCTGGTGGGTAAAACCTCAGCTACAGGGTCGATTGCTTGCACCGTTTGACTATCGGACCCCCATGACGATAACCATTTATAGATAGCTTTAATTTCTCTTGTAAGTAGCCCGAACAAACACGACGAAAAATATTTAAAGAAACGAAAATTCATTACTTACGTTTTAGCCAAGTCACAACGAAACTAATGAAAGCATGAAATGTAAATAATTCCTATGTTAAAAGAAACCTAAAACAACAGCCTTTTTCTTTAGATATTGATAAAAGGTCAAGACCTTACTGTGGAATGTTCAAAACCTTTGATCGTTGTTTACTATTGCTAGAATTATTTGTTTGATGTTGTCGTCGCTACTACGTTGCATATGGAGAGTCCCCTTTCCTGTAAATAACTTCTTAGTGGATGCGCTCAGTAAGAACTCATACGTTTAAATAAAGCTATAAAACTGATAGGGAATATCAAAACTAAATAAAGTTATAAAGAATTGCAATTATGAGAGTTAAATATTTTTCTATGTTTATGGTGATATAAAACCGTCAGTTGCAGTCTCACTCAGCTTACATCGGGCATTATTTCCTATGTAAGTCGGCAACTGACAGTTTATACCACGATATACTCAAAAAACCCATTTTACTCTTAATTACTCTTCTGTCTTAGTGCCAGTATCAATTTCATTCACTGAGGTTACTTTTGCTGAAACTCATAACACGAGACATTAAGGTTGGTATTTGTTAGTCTCGAGAGACGATGGAAGTGCGCCCATGAGAGATGTCCCGGTTGGTGGTTTTGCAGCGTCTGCTGTAGCTATGTAGCCTAACACGGGAGTGGCAATCCTTCCTGCACTTTATGCACTTGAAGGCTGAGTCTGGTGTGGGTTGGAACTGCTACTTCTTCCTCTGCGATCACTTTTCATTAGCTAGCAAGCGTAGCTTATCCTCGCCGGATTTCAGACCAGTGATCAGAGCATGTTGCCAGCTGGACCTATCTAGGGTACGCTCTTCCCAAGTGTTGACATCGATGTCAAGGGCTTTCATGTAGCGCTAGCAGACATCCTTGAAGCGGAGATGTGGTCGTCCGATCGACCTTTCGCCAGAGGCAAGTTAAGAATAAAGAATGTCTTTGGAGATCCGTCCGTAATCAATCTGAGGTACATGGCACAGCCATCTGATGCGACGTTGGCGGAGGAGTGTGGCCATGTTGGGAATCTTAGCACGTTCAAGCACCTTTTTTGTGTAGATCGCTCCAGGTGATCCCGAGTATGCGTCGGAGGCATCACTTGTGAAAGGTGCTCAGTCTTTTTTTCTTGTGAGTCGTACAAAGTCCAGGTTTCACTGGTGCACAGGAGAGTGCTTAGCTAGCAGACACGATACACGGAGATCTTAGTGTTCAGGGTCAGCTTGCTGTTGTTCCACACTCACTCTCTTCGATAATCTGGAGAGAATTGTTGATGCCTTTCCAATCCGCTTGTTGAGCTCAGCATCGAGCGAGAGATTGTATGTGATGGTAGAGCCGAGTTACGTGAACTGAATGACTACCTCAAGTTTGTAGTTGTTGTTGATGATGCTTGGGGGTCCGCGTCCTGAGCCATCACGATTGTTTTCTTTAGGCTGTTGGTCAGCTCAAACTCATCGCATGCTTTAGAAAAGCAGTCCATCAGGCGCTGCAGCTTAGCTTCTGTGCGAGTGGCTAGAGCAGCATCGTCTGAGAAAAGCATGTCTCTGATGGTATCTTCACGCACTTTGCTCTTTGCCTTCAGTTGTGCCAGGTTGAACAGTCTGTCGTCTGTTCGCGTGTGCAGGTATATCCCTTATGTGAACGTTCCAATGGCGTGCTTGATCAAGACTGCGAAGAAGATGCCGAAAGAGTGGGGGCAAGGATGCAGCCCTGTTTCACTTATCTGTAGATGTCAAAGGGGTCGGACAATGATCCATGGTACTTTCATGTCATCGTGGAAGGACTGGATCATGCTTAGCAGCTTTGGAGGGTATCCAGTCTTCGCCAAGATTGTCAAGAGTTCGTCTCTGCTGACCAGATCGAACGCCTTGGTGAGGTCCATAAAGGCCAGGCAGAGGGTGTCTGTGTTGTTCTCTGCATTTCTCCTGCAGTTGTCTGACGAAGAAGATCATGTCGATTGTGGACCTCTCTGCGCGGAACATGCACTGCGACTCTGGATACACTCTGTCATTAAGTGTTTGTAGTCTGTTCAGGATGACGCATGCGAAGACTTTACCCACGATGCTGAGAAGGGATATGCTCCTGTAGTTGTTGCAGTCGCTTCTGTCGCTCTTGTTCTTGTACAGTTATACGATGTTGGCGTCTCTCATGTCGTGAGGCATTGCACTCTTATCTCAGCACTGGCAGAGGAGTTCGTACAGGTGCGTGAGCAGCACGTTGAAGTGCATTTGATAACTTCTGTTGGGATGCCATCCTTCCCTCGGGCTTTACCTAAGGACAGTTTCACTAAGACCTTCTTTAGTTAGGCTACATTAGGTTTCTCGTCCACTTCGGCCATGACAGGGATGTTTTCAATGGCGTTGAGGGCAAAGTTGGTCACTGGGTTCTCTCTGGAGTACAGTTCAGAGTAGTACTCCACCCAACGCTCCATCTGCTTGCCCTTGTTATGGATGGTATCGCCTGCAGCAGACTTTTGTGGTGCAGTCACTTTCTTCGTGGGACCCGTTGATTTCTTTATACCATCGTACATGCCTCTGATATTTCCGACATCTACTACTGACTGAATGCTTTGACAGAGCTGAAGCCAGTATTCGTTGGCACATTGCCGTGCTAGCCTCTGCACTTTGCTTCTGGTAGACCTGTATGCCTGTAGTGTCTTCTGGCAGGGGGATCATTTATATTCCAGGTGAACACTGCCGTGCTCTTCTATGGCTGGCATGAGTGTGACAGAGTTAGCCTCAAACCAGTCGTTGTTCTTTGACTGCTTCTTACCAAAGACCCCTATGGCTGTGCTGTACACAGTCTCTCTGATGTGATGTGCATACAATCAAGAAGTTGCAATAAATAAGACTAATTTGTATAATAGTTTGTATAATTCTTGCAAAGAATTAAGTTTATCAGGCGAATAAGAAGAAAAACTAAGCAAAGGATGTAGCAGTTTGCCTGATATTGTTCGGAATTGTTTGACAAATGCAGGTGATATGGGCAGGAAGATTATAAAATTGTTCTTTTCACATTTATGTCGATGAATAAGAAAATGGATTTATTACAAAATAAATCTTTCATTGAGACGGAAACCGTTCTCAGTATTTGCTCCAGAGAACTGAATTGCTCCCGCAGTAAAACAGATCATGTTAAAATATAAACATTTATAGATGTTAAAAAAGAGTGCTATGGAGCCAAAATTAGTATCTATAGAAAATATTTGTCTCTTCTATTTCAGAGACATTATTTTCACCGCGGCTTTTGCATATTTCTTCCGTGTAAGATGTATAATATAGAATTATTATCAGAAAGTGAATCAATATGCAAGTATATCAAGGACCAAGATAATAAATATTATACATGCTTCAGAAATAAAGGTAAACACTTTTCTCATGAAAAGATTTGTTTTTATTGTTGATTCGTTTAATCAAATAATTTCGTTATAATTTAGTAATAAATGTACAAATTTTAAACAGTAATATTGAAAGAATAATCTCACAACAGTGTAATCCCCATAACAGGCTAGAGTTCCTTATCATCTGAATAATGGGAAAACAAAGATACAGGATATGTAATGTCTTCTTTCCGGTTCGGATTTGACTTTTCCTGGAAGAAAAAAAAAACTTGTTCTGCAGCTCACCATTGGTAGGCAACATGGCAGGGAATCTCTAACCTAAAAACAGTATGGGGAGCATAACTATTAGACCGAATAGAAGAGTATTTACAGATTATTTCTATTATATTGCCTACATTATCAAGAAAAGAAAATTAAAGTTCTAATGCAGACATTCTCTAATATAAACTTATTTCGAGGATATAATTGTACAGCCTGAACGCTTTATAAACGTATTGGAAAACTAAGCAATACTTTTAATGATGGATAAGAGACTTGCTCGCTTTTTTTTAAATATTTTATCTGGAAGACGTGAGTATTATATATTCGTCCTCTCGAGATGCTCTACACACTAAAACATCTTCGATTTTAGAAGAACAATATAATTTATGTTTCGTTGATAGTGAAATTGTTTGATGATTATTGCGTTTGTAACTTAATCTAGGATTAAGATGATCTGAACACGATTAAGTAAATAATGTTATATAGAAAAAGGTGATATAAAGGAAGGAGTACTCTTTGAATACGCTATCCCGATGCATAGTTTAGTTCTTAGTGAATTGATACTTAGGGAATGTTTTCGCTGAGTTAATATCAGGTTCGGTGACAAGTGCATGATACAAACACTAATTTATGCACAAAATACATCCCTATTCTGGTCCGAATTCAAAGCAATGTTGGATTTGTAATGGTTAAATTTGACTCGCGGACTTCAGTGAAAACATCTAAGTAGTTCCAATTTGCTTGTGCAATACGGGAATACCGATTGAATAACCCTATCGTACATTAAATCAGCCGTCTGAGATTAAAGTAAATACAGTTGTCAGTTGACTGATATGTATCCTTGACTGTTATTCGTACAAGTGACATATTTAATAATAATTTTACTATATCACAATTCAGACTCGAAATTCGATGACACTTCTTGATGGATATTGATTTTACCTAACAAGTGTTAGTTATTAATCAAATAATAATGTCAGATATACTTATCATAAATTTTCATCTAACATAGACCGTTACCACATAATGTCACCGGCAGCAACATTCATATAATGCTGAAGTTATTACTACTATTGATTTGACAGGGTGTTTGGAAGTTAAGTAAATGCTTTGAATCTCAAGAACATATAGCAATCCATGCCTAGATAGATAGAACACAAAACATTAGGGGTGAAACGATTCATCGATATATCATGCATTGATAAATGCATTGATACTTTAGCTAAAACGATACACGTATCGTTCAAGAGATGGATAATCGATGCAAAAACGATACTTAGCGCATGCATGTTATTTTAGTCTTCAGCAGTCATGAAAAAATATTATTAGTTGCCTTGTTATTCTGTAAAATTATAATCCATCTGAAACAGTATTTGCAGTCGCAGGCACTCATGTTTATTAGTAAAAACAACATTATTTGAGAATACCGACTCGTCGTCTATAAGTTTACAAAAAATGACATGGTTCGTAATGTGCCTCCCCTCCATTTCATGCTAATTATCTTAACCCAGAAATATGTTCAGCATATACTACACATTCCAAACATGTTCCACATGTTTAATAAAGTACTTTGCTCATCATTTAACAAACACTTTCACGTGAAGTTTATACTTTGGATTATATCTTGACTCTTTTGTTCGATTAAAAAGTTACGCTACCTGTGTGTTGCGCGTTGAAATAAGTTACATTCAGTTCTCATTTGTGTCTGTTGCTTGTTCCGCCCCAGGGTAAACAATAACCACCAATCAGAAATCAATGTAGCTTATTCTCTGCGTGACAAACAGGAAGTATTGGCAGAGCAACAAAGAGACTTTGCGGGAATGTCTTTTGTTATGTCAAGTATTTAAGTGGAGATGCAAAATTTGTACGAATTCGCACGCTTGGAGAACAGTGAAAAGCGCGAACTCCCGTTAATGCTTTGAAAGTCCCACGTATGAAAATGTGCTCGGAGATATATACATTCTTTTATTTAGCTGTTCTTATCGAGACATCTCTTTTTCGGATAGCAACTGTTCTACATTAGTTTTCTTCAACATGGACGGCTGAGAAACTAAATTTTATTAGAACACAGTACCCAAGAATAAATATTAAGGCCAAGATGAAGAAAGAAAGTTATTCGAAATACCGGTTACCTAAAAAATCCAAAAATGTCTGATTCCCGACGTGGTTCATTACGATTTTGTTCGGCAAATACTTGTTGATCATCGTGATGATGACAGTAGTGTTTAACGTTATGAAGTATACCAGATTATTAGATCTGGGAGACACCAGTGATTGATTTTGGGCCCGAAATGGTGTTAAATACGAGTCATGGATGGACCTAAAATAGACGGCATGACCCTTTCAGTGGTATTTCGAAATTTAAGGGAAAAGGGTAGAATAATGAGCCTAATTAAAATAAAGAAAATTTAAAAGTGTAATGCAATTTTCTTTTTTTTTTCAATTAATTTAAATTCACCCTGCTACAAAACAATCTATAATAGGGTTAAGATAAATTGAATAAAATAAGGGTTAAAAATGCAATAAGGAAGTAGAGATATTTATCTCAGTACCTCTGACAAGGCTAGCTATGTATATGCCCCTTCAGAAAGAAGCACAGAACACAATTTATACCAAAAACGGAGCAGAGTATGCTCAGAATTAATTAACAGATTAATGCTTATACAACAAGAGGTGACAACTGTCAAAAATGTTGATTTCAGTAGAGCTATAAAAAAGTGGAGTAGGAAGAAAGGGATATATATTGAAGTTTAGATAAATATTGACCTATGACCAGTTTTTCCTTCCGATCCTTGTTTCTTTGATAAAGGGTGAGATCTCCCTTAAGATAAAACCCTGTCATCATCTCTCCTTAAACTATACATGTTAAAAAGTTGGAATTTCTCTTTTTATGTAGATATATTTAACCAGTGAATGAAGGTGCTGATGGAATAAAAAAACATTTGCATCGAATGAGTGATAGGGGAGATTTCAAACTGCTCAAGTTTATCACCTTGTGTAAGTTAAAAGAAAATTGTAGAGTAGGACTGGGTGTAGTCAATATTTTTCCTTCAATAATAAACACAAGAACCTCTGGCTGCAGAAACCTTTTGCATCTGCAGGAAATAAAATGAAATAGATGTTGTAGGTATTCAAACTTATTCCCATTCCTTGATTTGTTCTAGATGAGATTTTCGTTGCACGAGGAAACTGCATTATTTCTTCTGTTTTGAAGATAACATCGCAATGTCTTCCAAGTGTAACTGAGACACGAAATTGGTAATAAAATGTTTTGAAATTATTCATGTCGTACAAAACAAAGGGAGTTAAATGGAGGCCCCCTTAATGGCCTGAACCGTTGGATACAAATCATTGCAACCAATAGGTATTCTGTTTTAAAGTATTGTTGTTGTCTTCTCATCGGTTATAATTGCATACAAATACATGATAACTATATGTCGATCTGTAATTTGAATACTGGAAATATAACCAAGAATGTCAACATACATGAAAGGGCACCGGTTACCTTTCAAAGATTAAATGACCATCAAGTTCATATGTGTATTGATATGTATCGTTTCGCAGGCTGCGTATCGTGAATCATACCGGTAAGAGGCACAGGTATATCGTTTCACCCAACATGTGCGACTTACTTAATTTCAGGCTCGCACTTCCCTATGAAGTCCAATCTCTCTTCCTTCGTATTCTCACTTACCACAACGCTTTCTTAGACAATTTACAAGAAATCTTATATGGTCTCAGAAACTTTGATTAATTTCACAGGAGGAATTTCTTGAATTCCGCCAGTTCCCACACCCCGTTGTTTACATGCCAAACATTTCATCACTCTCATCGACGTTAGAATAATCCTCTCTAAGTATTATTAATAGCTATTCTGGAAGATATCATTTTATTGCACCTGTTTCAAATGTCCAAAGACTTCCTAACTTTTTTCCTGATTTTACTCAACTCTTGACAATTACCTGTTTTCACACTGCATTAACAGTACATTCTAGCTGTCTATAACCGTTAACAGAGCGAGTCATAATTAAATTTCAACTCATGCTCCAAACAGAGCAGATTCTATCCCTCGCAGTCAACAGTTCATGGCGAATCTAACACATATGTCGATCACAACAGAAGGTACTGTGAAATTATCTCTGCAAAGCTTGCAACATTACAGAACACTTGTTTAAATAATGGCTCACGCCTGATTACTTAACTAATAACTGACTGGTAAGTAAAATAAAACACATCTCTGGGAAAAGCATCACACCGATGGAGTTTATATCTCGCATTGCTTCAACATAATATTTTCTCTTGCAAATGGAGTCGAGTGTGTGTGTGTGTGTGTGTGTGTGAGAGAGAGAGAGAGAGAGAGAGAGAGAGAGAGAGAGTCATGTGTGAGCCATGTCCTCCTGTATTTTTATATCTTTATATCTTACAAAATCACATAAAATATACCTCATAATAAAAAATAATAATGCAACAGATAATTGGTTTCTAATCCTTCCTTATCTTCATGCTTCAATTGTTTTAAATGTATAACTTGTTATTCTCATCCATCATTTTATACGATACCATATGCTTTAGAACGCTTTCTTGATCCTTCTATTGAATTTACAGACCGTATTGTTCTTGGAAGTGGTCGTTTAGAGTATTCGTCCTACACATTTGTTTAAATGCAAAGGTTTTATGTAATCTTGATTACTGGATGTTGTGCATAGACCTAAATCATTTGACCAACGATGAGGTACAATAACAAACTTTCAAGCAAGAAAGTCTTGTTACATCAAAAGCGTATTCATTGCCAGTGATGGAAAAACAAAACTAGTATCTTCGGACGGGAATCATTTTCTTCAGCAAGACAGTGAGATTCTTGCCGTGTGAAAATATGCTTTTTACCATGCATTACATGTAAACTTGAATTAATTATTAGTGTGATTCCACTGTGATCCAATTCTTAAACATGTTCCAGTTTGGATATATATTAAACGGCAATCATTGATCCTGCTACTGGCATGAAATCCCGTCTTACGTTTAGGGTTACAATATAATCTACACGTTATGTGGTTGTCAAATCATTTCTATTATATTTGCATAAGTGGAGTCGTAATCGAGCTATTAACGTAATCTAATTCGCTTTGTTTCTCTGGAAACCATGTCACTGATCGATAATACGGGTCATTGGACAACCAATTTCTATTACACAAATATATCATTGCACATTGCTACATCTCCCCTGAAGTGTTAATTATTTTAAGGCCGCTATTTACTCAAGAAATGCATACTAGTTATTTATCCTCTGTCGTCTTGCTTCCTAACAAACACTTTGATGTGTAACATTTATAATTTTAATAGACATCTTCACAATCAAAATCACTATTTTTACCAAACGCTGCAAAATTATTTATTGACACGGTTCGTTATTTCAATTAATGCACCATGTTCAACCAACTTCACCTATTGCCATTAAGACAATTTGAAAGATCAAGAGCTGTGCAGTTTGGGTTCCAATTTTGATTGGCTTTATTTCTTTATAATTGATGCCAGTTGCTGCACATCAGCATATCCTAATCTTACCAGCAAGGAACAGATTGTGACATTATCTCAGGTCATGTATAAGTTAGTTTTACTGTCGTTTAAAGTAGTAAATTTAACACCTATTGTGGCAATTGTGTAATAGGTATGTTCCTCATTGAAATGACGCTTGGATGTTATTAACTATGTTTTACGTATACACGTTACTAAAATCATGTGTAAATACGCGAACGTTTATAAATTACATTTCTGAAGGTCAGTAATAGCAGCAGCAGTAGTAGTAGTAGTAATAATAATAAAAATTAATAATAATAATAATAAAAAGAAGAAGAAGAAAAAGAAGAAAAAGAAAAAGAATATCATCATCATCATCAACAACAACAACAACAAAAACAACAACAACAACAACAACAATAATAATAATAATAATAATATCACTATTGCTAATTATAATTATAATTTTTTTAAAAAAATAGTGTTTCTGTTTTAACCTTTTATCAAACAAATGAATTCTTAATAAGAAAAAATAGTATCAGAATTTACTGTGAATCGTCTGGAAGATACTTTTTTTTTTACATTAAGTCAGCGCTGTCCAACCCGCGGCCGCGGGCTGATTTTAAATGGCCCCCCAGATCTCGAGCAGCTATATAGTCGTTGCTTTTCAGTTTTTTTTGTTGCTGCCCTCGGCTTCAAAAAAAACATTTTTCAGTGGCCCAAGGTGTCAAAAAGGTTGGAAAGCACTGCATTAAGTGTTGTGCATGCTGTTTGTTAGTCAAAACAAAACAGTTGAAAACTGCTAGACTCGAGGATGAATGGGATATGATACTTTAAAATCTCATACGTCGCTCCTTCAAGCAAAATTCTCAAAACAATTATTAGTTGGGTTAAGGAATAAAATATTAGTTGACTTTAAAAGTAAAAGAAAGTGAATTTTATTTAAATTTTAAAGAGGTGTTAAAGAATTATAGGAATTGCATGATCACTGAGTCTAAATGGTCACCAACATCGAAAGTGAATACATCCAAAATGTTATTCGCAGATGATACACGTAATCTGTCCGTTAGAAAGACATTGCTATATTAAGCGAGAAAGGTAAATATGCATTTTTATTTTTCTTGTCATCATCAGAATTATACGTTCCATCTTTTTTTCCTTTAAAGTGTCATGGGTCAAGATTGTTTTATCTTGAATATAAATGATTTATGCCAGACGTAATCTTGTACAATTTGCGGTTTTACATTATTTATATATAGTCACAATACCTTTTGTCTTGGCTTCTGATATTTAAACGATGTAATTTTCAAGCCATGAGGGGCTCACATAAGAATGTTTTCGTTATTAATGTTTTATCTTAAAAACTGTATATCACTTAACTGACAAAATATGAAACAGAATTTTGAAGTCGAAAACAGTTGCTACTGGGTTACATTCACTAAGATGGACATTATACACATGAGAGTTAAAACCAAAGGGAAGAAAAAATTTAAGCAACAAATATAATATGTAGAAATTTAGAAAACATACTTTCATAATACATAGAAATAATTCATACATGTAGTCTTTTTCATGAAAAAAGGATTATGCGTGCTCATAACTTACATGTTACGAGGCTATGTCTGCGATGTCTTGGTGGATTTTTCCCGTGGTACATTTCGTTTTGTCTGGTAAACTGTGTTATATATGTCACGTTTGCTAAGACACAGCTAAAGTCATATATACGCTATAATCTACCTGTCCTGGGAATATTACCGCAGCCTTGTGTTTGATCTCTAAACATTGCAGCGGGGTTAGTGTTGTACTCTTACGCAATGTTACCATTACCAGCCAGAGACCGAAAACTTGAGTCGGAAAGGCGACCGGTCCCGTCACCTATATGTGAAAGGTCCCCACGTTGACAGGTAGCGAGAGGGACATTGCCCGCTAAGTTTAATTAGATCGGTCCACAGCGATATCCAATCAAAATTGAGATAGAGGGTGTGATTACAATTCAGACCCGAATGATTCCTTCCCAACACGTAAGATTAATTCAGTTTTCGTCTGAAAGGATTGCAGATCAATAGGGTTTACTCCGTGGAAGAAGCCACTCATAATTTGGCGGCAGAGCTTAGAGGTAGATTCTAAGGAAAGACAAAGCTCGAAAAGGTCTGTAACCTATTGTAACTGTAATTATTGGAAGTATGTATACTTAATTACTAGGATCGTTAAGTATTAGAATGAACTTTATTATGTTTCATTTGCATGTGTATTTTAGAAATGGGCTTGAGCCTCATGTAAAAAATTATTAGATATGAGGCGGAATTATGTAAATTGTTAGCTTGTGGTCAGATTTAATTTTGTCATTCGCTATTAGGTTACTTCGTAATAAACCAGTGCATGCGTTATGTTAGAATTTACACATGCTTGAATTGTGAATTTGGAAACATGGTTGAAGTGTGTAAGATTATTTACTATGGATGTATTCATATATAAAAGCATGGATATTCGAATATTTGCATACTTTGTATGCGTTGTAAGGTAAAGAAATGCGTCTGATTATTGTGATATTGTTTTGTATAACAGGATGAGGAATATGTACGGATGTATGTACAAGAAGTAATTTATACCCTGCTGTATTAATACGTTTGTTTTACAATACAAGAACATATGTGTATCTCCATGCCAGCGAATCCGTGACCGAAGATATTTAATAACCGTTATCGGATGATAGGCTGTGTTTAGTGTGAGATATGATGGCTAAGGAAAACGATTGAACCGTCATTGCGTTTTCACAAGAAGCCTTTTAGGGGACAGATAACTTCCGGTTCCATTGGATCCCATGTCCTCGAGAGTTGGAGACAGGTTTGAGACTGTGGCCGAGACAGTCAAAGTCGACAGAAGGGTAGCCGTGTGGGAGAAAGTGGAGGAAGAGGAGAAGGATTCTAGAAAAAGTCATTGATGAGGAGAAGGAATTGGGAGAAATAGGAGAGAGAAAGGATACAATAGATGAGTAGAAATACAAGGACTGGTGGAAATCATTTCTTACGCTGCTAATCAAGTGATGCAATATCCTTATTAAAGGGTCGAGCGGAAGGAGTGTATGAATTTCAACCTTTTTGTATATTTAACCATTTAACCGTCGTCATTGATGACTGGGGGCTCGGAGCTTTACATCTGTCTTTCACAAAATTTACCTTCCAACAAAATAGATCTTGGGTGGGATTTCTATAATAGCTTAAATAAAATATCGGGAGCACCCTACCCCAACCATATGTATCATAATAACAAGACACAACCAATGCGGATGCATCGACTAATATTTGTACGTGCTCGGGTCATGATTGGTTGCAAAGTTCATTTTGATATTCAAGGTAGTATCAGCAACAACTGTCATCTCTTCCCTGTGTCTTTAAAAACTAAAAGTAAATATCTTAAAAACACAAATCACACACCTTTAAAAACATAGTCAGATTTACGGTGTGTAGTCGCTTATGAGTCTCATAATGTAATAGCAAACAAAAGTCTATGTTGTTTTGCTTTACTGATAGTTCTAACCATATGGACTCGATATGCCGATGCAGGTGATATCAGCCCCTAACCAGAAAATCAACATCATCACGGGTTAGGGGCTAAGAAATGTGTACTCCAACATGCATGGTAGTAAATTTTTATATTGCTGTTATCTTTTGACTGAATCTATCAAGCAAAACCATGACGATTAAAATACCTGTTTTGCGTTACAAAGAAAGAAGCTTTCTTATAAGCAGCATATACTTTTGCCATGACATGTAAACCGTCTACTGACAAGAAGAATTTATCTTGCCGAAAATGTTTGCACATTAAAATGTATAAATCAATGACACGTTAAGGTATGGTTTCCCATCTATTTGTCACATTCAAAGGTAAACTCATGCGCATAAAATAGTTAAAAACGGGCCAGAAACTGTACATTAAATGCATGATGAGCATTTAAAGTTAATGTGTAAATTCTATAAGTATATGCAAGTTACGTCGATGCATCTGCCAACAGAATGCTAGATCTTTAAGCTGATATAGTAAGCTGGTATTTTGCGAAATGTTTACCAAAAACGTCTTTACGCATTTACTTAAAAAATTAAATAGTTCACAACATGGTGATATAATCAAGATTTCACTTTTAATTTATGAGTCACCGTCAGATTTAGTGAACAGCAGATGGACAGTTAATTGAGTTCAGTGACGTTTTCATTGCCATGTGGTCGAAACAGTACTTGCGCTCGTGTCATTTATCTCATTTTGAGGTATCCATGTTCCTTCAAGATACTATTGGTTGTTTTGGGAAGTCAAACATCTGCTGTATGTTTCCACACAATGATGGATAGTGTGACATAAGCTCAAGTGAAACATTCAGTGCGGTTCTAAAGCAAATATTTCTCATATCAGCGGTAACTCTTGATGACTTTATGATACTTTCAACTTTGAAAGGTTTGTTTGATCAAAAAATAATATAACCTATGACATTAAAAGAACACAGGTTTCAGTTCGATACACGTTGCTATTGAGATAAGCTGACATTAATCAGCTCTGTGGCAATTTAATATATACATTGATTGTGTATTAATTGGAATTTACCTCAGTAATGTTTACATTTATCTAGTAAAACTGATAAAGATATCTTTCTGTTTCATTTGCCGGGTTGAATAATGAATTTACAACTCTGTAATAATGAAAATAAATGTAATGTTGATGTTGTGTCTGCACAGTTCCCAATCAAATCTTTATTAGATTTTGGTGTTTGGCCTCCAGGTGGTTTGAGGCTGCGATGTAGAAGAGAATTTCTATTGATGTGGTGTCTTTTTCATACCTACATAAAAATATAATGCCGGGGATTGAACCTGCTGCCTCTGGCATCCGATGACGCTGTAACCAATTAGGCCATCCTACCGGTCCGCTATAGCATACATACATACACACACACACACACACACACACACACACACACATGCATACATACATACATACATACATACAATTCAAAACGGTTTCCCATTTTTTCCGGCTAAGAAAGTTGTTTGTCAGAGGAGAAAGACAGATATACAAAAGAGTTAAAACATTCACTTTACACAAATTCAAAGAAAAGTTATAAACTCCTACATGTTAGAATCACTAGGGGCAATTTTCAACAAGAGATATAACAATACACAGTTATGGAAAATAATAGATGATCGGCTTCTTGTGTCTATCACATAACGAACCAGGCAGTATGTTTTTACCTAATTCTAAGTTAAGAACGGTAGAGTTATGCAAAGAGGTTTTCAAGGAAAGATGTTAAAATAATTATTGTAATAATTTATAAGAACTAAAGAAATAATAATAATAATAATAATAATAATAATTGACTCGTAAAAAGGTAATTTCTTTGGTAGATATTGATTTATATTATTATTATTATTATTATTATTATTATTATTATTATCATTATTATGTCTATGTTAACATTGAAAATTAATTTTATTACGGCTTGTCCGCTACATGGAAAAATACGACGAAAACATTTACCCACCTTTGAATATGAAAGTCCAACTTTTGAAAAATTATAGTTCTTTATACAGAATGGTACTACTAAAGTTCTGATGACTAATTTAAGTGTTTACTATAAAAGCCTTAAAGATTAAAGAATCTATTTACCGTTTTACCAACGAATCCTGCTAGATAAACTTAAGATCAATATCACAAAACTTGCTCCCAACAAGTTTTAGTGTTACCATTAAAATTGTTTGTCTGATTACTGTGCAGTATATAATTGTATCTCACTCAGGTTGAAAAATGCAATAAGGATTACTTTCATGCATATTACTTCCATTAGATACGATTTTCTTTTTTTACGCACTATAACATCTTTTGTACCGAATGATGTATCATGAGCCAGTGGCATGTAATGCAGCTAAACATTATTATTATTATTATTATTATTATTATTATTATTATTATTATTATTATTTATTATTATTATTATTATTATTATTATTATTATTATTTGCAACGGTATGTGTCTGAATTTGTTGTCTTCTTTAAAGTTACTCTGGCACGTACCAGATGATCCCTGAGATTTTTAGGTCTATGGTACTCATCGATAGGAACTTCTTAAAAAATAGATGCTCAGACGATTCAATATGGTCCCAATACATGCGTATGTTGTAGGATTAGGGAATCGGGGTGAAAATTTAGTATGAAGGGGATAATCTTGATGGTTTTCTTATTTGTATTGTTTAGGATGCTACTTTTATTTAATAGTTCATTTTGTGTCCTACTTCTATGGTCCCGTTTGAGCTGTCCGTGTTTTCAATGGTGGCTGGGTTAGAACATGCGTTTGGTTCGAACGCACATACCACAAAGGAGATTTTTTTTATTACATTCTGGGGGTTGGTAGCTGATAGATACTGGTGAGAGTCAATAGGTTTATAGCATTGGTCAGTCTCGATGTTCCCCTCCACAAGTGTAGATTGAGGATCCAAAAAGATACTGGACCTATTCGATGACTTCGACGTAAATTTAATCGTACGGTGAAAGTAAATATTTTGAAATTGTCGCCTGTTTCGATCCATTTTGATTATATATCGTCAATAAATGTACACCAGCTTAGCGGTCTATATGGTTCTTCGTTGAAAAGCTTTTACTCTAATCGTTCCGTGAAAATGTTGGCATACGAAGGTTCCATTTTAGTGACCATTGAAGTCCCATAAATTTGTAAGAATTGTTTATTGTTGAATACAAAATCATTAAACTTGAGAACCTGCGTTAAATGCTTGACCAAGTAGGACGTTGGAAGAGATGGATCTGATCGACAATTCCATACTTCCTTGCAGGCTGTGATACCTTCTTCATGGGGGATGATGGTGTATAAGGAACATACATCCATCGCGACGAGGAGAGTGTTATTTGGAAGGTCATATTTTTATTCTCTTTTGTTGAGATAGTCTGTGGTATCTTGAATATATGAAGAAAGCTTTTCCACGAACAGCCAAAGGTGAAAATAAACGAACTCAGATTTTTTTTCAGTGGGATAGCTGTTTCCGGAGATTATTTTCCTCCACGGATGTATTTTAAGGAGAAACAAAAACCTCCCTGGTTTGGAGTCCACTGGAAGTAGGTAAGTAAGTATTCTGTCATCAATGTGTCCTGATTCATGCATGTCTTTTAATGTCTGACAAGTTTCAGAGTCTTCAGCTGTTGGATCATTACGAAATTATTTGCCAAATCTTTCGTCCTAAAGTTGCCTGTATAACTCAAAGCTGTAGTCAGACAAATTTATGACAATACCATCAGACCCCTGGACTTTCGGGGCTAAATTGTCAATTTTGATATGCCTCTGTTCATGAGAATTTATCTCAGTTTTAACCGCGGACAACAATGCCTCCAAAGCTGGAACCTTACTGAGTGCGCGCGTGCGCACGCGTGTGCGTGCGTGCGTGTGTGTGTGTATGTTTCTGTGGGAATGTGTGTGTGTGTGTGTGTGTGTGTGTGTTGGGGGACATAATCGCTTTTTCGTATCACAGTAATATAACGCATTTTAAATGTTTCTTTGGTGTTACTGCTGTTGAAAGAGTATTTTCAATAATGAAAGAACAGTGCGAACATCTGGATCTGATATATTTAGTTGATGAACCATGACGTTGAAACACTTGGCAACCATACTCATTTTAGAATTGAAATATATAGCAATGGTGAAATATGATGTCAAAACCAGCATATCATACTCTCCAGTAATATTTTTCATATTGAACAGACCTACTTATATTTCATTTTCGCCTCGTATTATCATCTATTGTTTGCAAGTTCTTCCATTCAGCTTTATTTCATCGTCGTGTTCCTCATGGAATATGTATAGACTTACAAGGTAGAGCAGGTAATAGTGACACTTCAGTTTTCCTTTAAACCCTGCCTCTATCATACTATTCGTTTTGCGATTATAAACTTTTCTCGTATGTGCTACCAAGTATAAGACATTTCTGTCATACACCCAACAGCGCCAATACTTCATATAAAATAATGTTTAAAATAACCGTTTAAAACAAACCATTTGCAGCAAAAATATTATATGCAACAAAGTAAATTCCTTCCTGTTCAGAAGTAAACGATTTATTAGTGTTGTTGGTTTGAATTTGGGGGGTGGGGGTGCTGGTGAAATGGGCATCCCTCTTTATGAGTGTCGGAACGTAATCTAAAGTAACTCCTTGTCGGTGAACATGGAATAGTCGTCGTTGCTCTAGCTCACTTAAATGATTCGAAGTAGTGTGACAACAGCGTGATGGAGCACCAAAGGTTCGAACTTTCGTTCTCCCAAAAGATTATCTATGCTGCTCGAATTATTTCAGCATGCTCAGCCAATCATGATTACTTTCTGCATAATTTGCAGATACTTCAAAACAGATTACATATTATGTCTCATTTTGTGATTTTGCTCGTGTTTTATGAATGTATTAAACGTAGTATGTGTGTGGTATGTGTGTGGTATGTGTGCCGTTCGTTGATTTATGATTCAAACTTCTATCATTCATCAGATGTTCGGATCCATGCATATTCAGGTTAATTTACTGCAAGTGTACAAAAAATTGAACGTCGAAAGATGTGGACCAATACATAAGATTAGGTGTGTTCAACATCTCCCTTTTTCCCCACTGTAAAAATGTATATAATTACAATAAGTACAAGCGTAGACCACGCTCATTTGCACTCCAGAAGGGGATTGTATCATTTATCACAGTTTCATTTTATTTATTGTCAATATCCTTAGCATACCAGCTAAGCGAGATCGTTTCAGTCACTTGCAGCTCATTTTGTAGGTTGTCAGATGCAGGATAATGTGAGATTTCCACTCATGATTTGGTTATCGTTATCTAGAAGATAATCGGCCACAGTGTTATTGCCAGGATCGAGTAAACAATACAATAAAATGTGATATTAATGGATGGAATACAAAATTCTGAGTAAAGATATCAAATAAAATGATCTACCGTATATAAAATATCACAATTTAATCACTTACATAAAATTAGAATAATGCACATTCTTCTATAAATGTTGTTACAAAATTTATGCGAAATTCAATAAGCCGTTTGGTTACACCGACAAAACAAATAATATCACATAATCCAGTGATTGATCAAATTCAAGTTGCCGGAACCTGATTGCTACCGATGTTTTCCAAATCTCTGCTTATGATAGGTCATCATTGCTGTATTTCTTTCCCTTCTATCTCTTTCTTCCTCTGGCTTCTTCGAGTCATAAACCGTCTTGGTTGTAGACTGAGCTCATTTCTACTGTGCAGTACAGGTATGGAGCTTTTTTCCCTTCAAATAAAATATATTACACAACCGAAATATGTATCAGAATTTTTTCTTCTGGGATCGAACAATATTCCCACTCATTTATGTCATTTACATTGTCTTCTTATAATTACACGATTTGTATTGCATTCTATTCCTACAATACGTGATTTCTATTGCATTCAAATCAGATTTTTTCTGAACACAAGGAAAAGTAAAGTATGAATTTAAAATGAATGGATGCAGCAAATAAGTACAAACTTACGTCAATGAACATATTGTATGCAATTCATACTAATCTTGTCCCATATTGAGACTCGTTTTTATTATGTTGCTGGATCTCTCATTTTGTGTCAACTATCCGACTCACGCCCCTTGGAAAATCTAAATGCAAATGCTTGTTATTTCCCAGACCTAAATTCTGACTCCTCTCGGAAATATTGACTGACTTATTTCACGAGAGATTACTGAAAACCTTGAATTTCATCTGGGAAAACACACACCCTCGTTTAGCTTAGCCAATCATGATTACTTTCTCTAACTACCAAAAATATTTGACATTCCCATCGAAGTCAGAATACCTCTCTCTACACCGCCATTATTGATAACCATTCTGTAAAATCATTTTTATGACGCCTGTTTCAAATAGCCCAAGATTTCCAAAAGGTGTGGCTCTGTTTTGTCTTCGTATTGTCATTTCCCGCTATATGACCTTACGTTAACATATCCGCCTGACTGTTATCGAATGTATTCTATCTAAAATTCACTGTATGTATGCAAATAAGATAGGTTAGCTATAATAAAAAAATACTGCGAGCCTGCCCAATACGTCGTCTCAACGCTGGCTAATAAAGAATATAGTGTGAAATTATCTCTACAAACGTTTGCACCATTACAATGGGTCTCTCCAATTTGAGGTGTTAAATTGGCAAACTGTGGGTATGCACATAAATGGATACATTTTATACATATTACAAGATAGCTTTTGTATCAGGAGTCCTTTGTTTAAATATTACTCAGTTTTTACTTGTTCCTTGTGGAAAACTACTTTTAGGAAGGCATTCGTCGATACATATTTATGATTTTTGTTAAGTAACTAAAAATTATCTTCAAAACTAAATGCCCATTTTTTTCTTGGATTCAATCGCGATGGATACACATTAATGCGATCTTTTGAAAGTATGAGAAATTTTTACCTCATTTTAGTACAGGGTCTTTCTGCGAAATTAATTGCAGATATCTTTAATTTTTTTAGTGAAACTTGCAGTGAAGAACCATGCTTTAAGCAGAGTATGTTTTATCAATGAGGCCATTATAAACATGGTATGAACTTATAAAAGGAAAGAAAAAAATGTATCAGCCATCATTGTCATATATATATAACAGGTGTTTACTTACATGCCTATCGCACCGCCAGCCACACGAAGTGAAAGCTCCTTCAGTACAAAATTGCGAATCACTATATATTGATGTTTATAAATACTGTTCGCATGTCAGATGAAAACGTATATTATGTAATCCTAGAAACACAAACATACGTAAATATGCATACAAACATTGTGATTTTAAGCTGTCTTGCTTCATAGTTTAATTCAAAGATCAAAAAGCCTAAGAGCTAATGTCCGTATAATCCAGGCTGGTTATGGTGTTGTACTGAGGATAAAAACAGCAAATGTAGAAGGGACTCGGAAAATGTTTATGAGAGGTCTTTTGCATTTCATCCGATTCAGAATCATCGTATGCATCCTGCACACGAATATGCGGGACCATAACTATAACTTTGAACTCGTATTCAGATTCATATCACTTGGTAATCTGTTTTTCTTTTGTTGTAATGCTTTTTGAAACAACTTAATAAGAAATTATTAAATTATAATAATTTAGCGTAATCTAAAATTATGCAAGCAGACGTGTATGTATGTATGTATGTATGTTCGTTTGTATGCATGTATGTATGTATGTATGTATGTATGTATGTATGTTCGTTTGTATGTATGTATGTATGCATGCATGTATGTATGTATGTACGTACGTACATATGTACGTATATATGTATGTACGCATGTACGTATGCATGTAGTATGTATGTATGTATGTATATACACGTACGTACGCACGCATGCATATATGTATGTATGTATGTATGCATGTATGTATGTATTTTTGTATGTATGTAGTTTTGTATGTATGTATGAATGTATGTATGTATGTATGTATGCATGTATGTATGTATGTATGTATGTATGTATGTATGTATGTATGTATGAAAGCATGCATGCATGCATGGATGTATGTATGTATGTATGGATGGATGGATGGATGGATGGATGTAAGGACGCACGCACTCGCGCACGGATGGATGGATAGATGAATGGATGGATGAATGGATGAATGGATGGATGGATGGATAGATGGATGGATGGATGGATGGATAAATGGATGGACGGATGGATCGATCGATCGACAGATGGATGGATGGATCGACGGACGGACGGATGGATGGATGGATGATGGATGTATGTATGTATGGATGGATGGATGGATGGATGGATGTAAGGACGCACACACTTGCGCACGGATGGATCGATAGATGAATGGATGGATGGATGGATGGATAGATGTATGGATGGATGGATAGATGGATGGATGGATGGATAAATGGATGGATGGATGGATGGATCGACGGATGGATGGATGGATGGATCGACGGACGGATGGATGGAGGGATGATGGATGGATGGATGGATGGAAAGGATGAATATAACGTAAGAATATAAGTGGCTCACTTGTAGTATTTGTGCCTTTTACCCACTCCATAGTCAGTTATTCTCACGTGTGTCTATCCAATCAATCACCGGCTTTTATATGTCAGATATATAAGAAAGACAGACTATTAATACGATTATTATCTCTATTCGTTGATTTGCTAATAATTTTCAACATTACCTTTCGGTGGACCCTTTTGTTTATGAGATGTCTGTTACCGATCAGGGTTAACTCCTCCAATACTCCCGACTGTACCCCAAGGCAGACGCATACGTACCGCGATATATACATAAGGGCGACAAAAAGGTCCAAAGCAGAGTCGCTCGATGAGTTTCGCGCGAGAAACCCCAGCTTCTTAATCATGATTCCCAACACAGACTGCTTCCAAACTTTGTTTGCCCGCTGATCTTTGGCCCTACCAGATCTGCGAAAACCAGATCTAATCGTGAGATGGTTAACTTGGGATTGCCTGTATGCTATAGCTCAATCCGATGGCGATCAACAGCATACTGAAAGACAAGCCCACGAGAATATTTTACTGTGGATCGCACTAAACTTGTTGACGCGCATAGCCTTTCAAACATTCACTGAATTTGGTGTACCGCCGTCGTTTCGTTGAAAGAGTCGGAATATGTCAGCAAAGATTACCCGAGATCCATATGGTTTCCTTATAATCGCTCTGACCGGAACGTACTGTTCCATCGGAGGTAAAAAGCACCTCTTTGTGTTTGAACAAACCAATTTAACCACCACGATAAATGTACGCAATGTCAAGAGCAAACAAAACCGCTTGCGACAATGCTGGCCGACGCCTCAGAGCTGTGGTTTTCTTCCATCTCCGGTTGAAGCAACCTTTTTTCATCCTTGTGGACCAGGACATGCAAGAGTTAGACCTCCGCGGGAAGATACTGACGACATAAATTTACATTTGAGATCAACCTGACATTCATGTCAGTCGCACATGCACGTGTCACACCCGTGCGTTATGCCAACTCAAGAAAACCCGTTTACGCTATATATTACCGGACAGTTTGACATGAGACCCAAAGTTTTTTCAACGGCCTGGCCCTACAGACTGCATCGATTGCTAAACAACTTGCAATACAAAATTTTGATAGCATTAAATATGCTGCTGAAGATCGTTTACGACGATTAGTGACTCGACAACCTAAAGCGGATAAACTTCCATTGACAGCAACAATAGTACCCACAATTCAGTAAAATCATTAATAAAGCCGCTAATCTGATCGATTTGATGGTAATAAGAAGCAGATTAAAGTACCCATGGAGTTTTCCTGTAAGATTCTACTGACGTATATTCGGATTTTGCTGAAAGTTCTCGTAATACTATTGTTGGGGCTAAAATCTACGTTAAGTTATGCTGAAAGTGCATAATGGCGTGATAATGCCTACGCCAATGGCAAAGAAGAAAATCTGTCATCAATTATGGGGTGTGGCCTGAACATCTATGATTTTGTTCTTTACAGGGAGTATCCAACAAGGTGACAGCACACCACGGCACATGTATGTAGCATTTCAAATCGTTGACAATCCAAACAAACAACCGGAAAGTTCTATTATATCTGCAGAACTGGGAGTAAATTTTACCATTCCTCGCGACCATTCCAGCATTGTTTGCGGTTACGGCTCACGCATTTACACAAGCAGCTACGTTAGCGGCCGTCGGAATTGCATCTGAGATGACTCTGAAAAATGCGGTTTAATTCCGTAAAAGAAAATGAATGGTATTAGCATATTCAGTGGTCGGAAACATTAATATTTCTCAATTAAGACCCGCAAGGAAAGCACAACCATTAACCAGTTTTGATTTACTCGCGATGACAGTAAATCACACATTTCCGTGGAGTCTATATGCGGGATGTACTTGTATCAATGATTCCCACCCCGTATGTGGAAAACCGACAGTGTTGACCAGAATTCAACAATAGGACCTTGTTGTTGTTGTTGTTCTAGGGTTTAACGCCATTTTTCAGCACAAGATAGGCTGTACATGGCGGCCAGTATAACTGGTGGAGGAAGAACCCTGGAAAACCCAGGGCAGAACCACTTCAAGCTACTGGCAGGCTTTCCCACGTACCCACGCTAGCCGAGCCTTGGACTCGAACACACGCAGACAGAGGTGAGACGGCAGTGATCCGGAACGGTGAGCGCTTTAGACCACTCGGCCACTCGGGGTCCCTCAATAGGACCTGGAACGCATTGGGTTGATTCACTTGAACTTGCACCGCCACTTGAAGTTACTTATTAACTTGAGGCGCCAGCATCCGGCGAAGACAACAGGTCACTGGTCAACAGTGAAATCATTACTGACTTGAAAAGGCCCTAATCTGTAGTATTTTGGTGTGCCGAACACGAATATAACCGTGAAAAATTTGTATTGGCTCTCGTTTTGAAGATATTCATATACCTCATTTTCTATGTTTCACTGTGTAAATTTCTCCAGTAGGACTGCAGCAACATCCGGAATAATGATGTAACATTGCATAATGCCATCATGCTCACATCATCCACAGTTGATTGCATCATTTTCTGATGCAATGCAATACTAATGCCATGCGGCTGCTGAAGTAAGTTGACGTCAGCAGTGTACTATACATGTGTAGGCCTATTATACTAATGCCAGGCGGCTGCTGAAGCTGACGTAAGCAGTGTACTATATAAAGCCCAATCAGATAGGTTCAGCATTTAAAATATTTTAGACGTTGTGCGAGACAGTTCAAGCTACTGTTACATAAAACTTATTATTTTATCCATTTACGTACAATAAAGAACAGTAATGCCTCGAAAGTGTGTTAATACCGCGGACAATTTTTGCTATATTTGTGGGGAAGTGACATTTGCCAACCAGAAGAAAAGTATCAATTCTCAAGTGAAGAAGGCATATCATCTTTACTTCGGATGCAAGGTTGGTGACCAAGACAAGCCTTGGGCTCCGCATATATGCTGTGCTACATGTACAACACAGCTTTCACAGTGGTTGAATTGCAAAAGGTCATCAATGCCGTTTGCAGTCCCAATGGTGTGGAGAGAGCCAAGCAACCACCTAAATGACTGTTACTTCTGCTTGGTTCCTCCTCTTTCCGGCGGAATAACGAAGCGAAAGAAGTCGAGAATAGTCTACCCAAACATTCCGTCTGCATTGAGACCAGTTCCACATGGTGAGGGACTTCCTATTCCAGAACCTCCAGCAGAATATTCTCTTGATTCATCTGACGAAGACAAAGGTGAGTCGACCTGTTCTTCTCCTGGTCCATCAGCATGCAGTGATCCAGATTTTCACTGTGGTGCATCATCAACCCCACACAGAATAACACAGGAAGAACTAAATGACCTGATTCGTGATTTGGACTTATCAAAGAACAAGGCAGAATTGCTAGGATCAAGACTCCAACAATGGAATCTTCTAGAAGAAGATGTCACAATTACTGCATATCGAAAGCGCCACCAGCAATTGGAGCCTTTCTTCAGAAAGGAAAGTAATCTGATATTCTGTTCCGATATTGAGGGCCTCATGAATGCTTTAAAAATCACTCATGACCCACAAGAATGGAGACTATTTGTGGACTCTTCGAAACTGAGTCTCAAGGCTGTGCTTTTGCACAATGGAAACATTCTTCCATCTATTCCAGTAGCGTATGCTGTCCACATGAAAGAGACATACGATAACTTAAGGCAGCTACTGAATTCCATTGAGTATAACAAGTACAGCTGGCACCTCTGTGGTGATTTGAAGGTAGTTGCCCTTTTAATGGGACTGCAGCAAGGATATACAAAATACATGTGTTTCTTATGCGAGTGGGATAGCCGAGCAAGGGAAATACACTACATGAGGAAGGAATGGACTCACAGGCAGAATGTAGCCATTGGAGAGAAGAATATCCAACACCCAGCTCTGGTTGAGGCTCAGAAAATCTTGCTACCACCCCTTCACATCAAACTAGGTTTGATGAAGAACTTCGTGAAAGCCATTGACCGGACTTTGCCAGCATTCCGATACCTGCATGAAAAATTCCCTCGACTCAGCGAAGCAAAGATTAAAGAGGGAGTTTTTGTGGGTCCTCAGATTCGAGAGCTTTTCAAAGATGACCGGTTCAACAACTTGCTGGAAGGTGACGCGAAACAAGCATGGAATGCTTTTCGCCTAGTTTCTACAAACTTCCTCGGAAATGTTAGGGCAGAAAACTATAAGGAACTAGTAGAAGACATGTTGATGAAGTATAAGAAACTTGGCTGCAATATGTCTCTAAAGATTCACTTCCTTCATTCCCATTTGGATTTCTTTCCTAGCAACTGTGGTATTGTTAGTGATGAACACGGCGAACGTTTTCATCAAGATATCGCAACAATGGAACAAAGATACCAGGGAAAATGGTCCACTACAATGCTGGCTGACTACTGCTGGACACTCCTCAGAGATGCTCCCGAACAGCTGTACAAGAGACAGGCGAAGAAATCTAAGATGTAGTCAATGACTTGATTTTTTATAGGTAGGCTATTACAGTTGACCTTTTACTATTGGAATGCATTTCGTTATGTAAACATTAATTTCTTGCAGATTACAAAAAAACTAGAGCCAATTTTGCAATTTGACTGTCATATTCGTGTTCAGCACATAAAAATTGATAAGAATTGACTAATTTTATTTCAGTAACATGACTTTTGTAAAAATTTGTTGTCCAGTGAGGTGTTGTTGTCTTCAATGCTACGGTTGCAAACCGGAATGATGACATATTATGTGGACTTCTAGTTGTTGAAACACTGCATGCACTAACTATAAGCTCAACCCTGCTAGCACTTATTGAGTTTTCATTATCACTTACCAGCTTTATTAAAAAAAATATGCACAATACCTATTGACATTTACGGACGCGCTATGACCCTAGGTGGCATTGAGGTTTTTATATGGTGGGCAAACAAAGCTGATGTGAATAATTTAGTTCACCCGGTTGTTGCTGGTGTCAACTCGGCCTAACCTTTGGTTTGTAAAGACCAAATAAGAGAACAAAAAGCGTATACGTGGACATCAACGACATTGTTTCGAAACCTCGAGAGAAACCTGACCGAAATCACTTAGAACGAAGGAACCCGTGTCAACTGACTTTCCTATACATATTTTCTAGACTGCAACAAAAACAAAACGTGGATGGAAAGATCGCCGAGGTGCTCTCAGGCACAACCCGTAGTAACTTCGTGGAACATAAATAAAAGGGTTTTAATCTAAAACATAGAAAACCCACTGTTGATGGCCGACTTGTTCTCAATATTTGTAAGGGATGGTTGTGATAAACCTAAACTTTATTTCTTATATGTGCGCGAGTTCGGATAGCATTTATTCTTCTTAACCGGATTTAGAGGGTGGCGATCTATAATGGGAATATTGGTTAATGATGAAAGCGTGCTGGTGCATCACTTATATTCCAGTACCTGTCACACATGCAAACAGGATTGTTATCACTAGTGTGCGGAAAATAAATTCGGTTAGAAAGGCTGATTATCTATCCGGACGAGCACATAACAGTCTTTTTCTTTGTTTCTAAATAGTATCATTACATATTTGTAACGGATTCTAAACAACCGTGCGATGATGATCTTGTGGAATTTACTGTTAAGGTATTGGATAAGTTAGGAGCGAATGCCATCCATCATCGATGTGGTTTTATTCAACTCGTCGATCAATAGCTGAGTTAGAGTCGTGTAGTATACACTGAAACATAATTTTGTGATGGGTCAAATAGAAACAGACAATTTGGATCACCTTGATGTGATAATGTTAACTCAAGGCCAGCTTGGGGTAATATATTGTTGATGTTGAGGGTTTAACGCCAGTTTTCAGCACACTATGTCGGCCAGTATATCTATTGGATGAAAATTAAGGAAAACTCCGGTAAGGAGCTCCTACCCAAGGGAAGCTCCTGGAAAACTCTCTTACATACCCACACTGGCTGATCGAGAACTATGCAGGAGATGGGAGTGAATGATAATGGCGAGCGCTGCGCTTTAAACCACAAGGCCACGCGGGTCCCCTACCGCAAATACCTCATGCCAATATTAACGGGACTAGCGAAATAAAGACACAGACTGGTATTCAACCAAAAACGCGCTTGTCTCCATAGCAGGTCTCAGAACCACCAACCCCCAAACAAAACCCAACCAGAGCAATTGGCTCCATGAAACAATGGCGCAATCAGTGTAGTTCTGGGTAAACCTGCAAATGTTCAGTCACCTGATATATAAATAATACTCGAGAACACATTTTATGTGATTAAATGTATTTCTTCCAATGAAAGAAAATTAGTTCGAAGTGTATATGCATGTTGCACCGAGCCGCGATGAGTCTGGACAAGGTCTATCTGTCGAGCGATAGTAATGCACCTCTAGAATATGACATTGTCAATAGAAGAACTGTGGAGGACTCAAAGAGCTACATAGCGAAGCAATGGTCGAAGCAGAATTACAGGGAAATCACTGTCGCTAATAGTGTTGGGCCTTGGTGTTCCTGGAATTGTGCCTACAGCAACCATCATCGGTACACCAGTCGGATTAGCTGTGTTGGGTATATCGACATCAATTGGTGGCTAAACCACTGTGCTACTTCAACATAGCCCAAGACATGTTTATTCAGAACTTCGGCGGCATAAAGTAGTCGAAGTGAAATTGCCAATATGAACTCGGTTTCTAAAGAAGATAAAATATTCAGCATGGTGGAGTCTGAGATTTTGTTGGCTAAGATGGAACACGACGACTTCGTTCACAGATACGAAACCTTGACACTAGCGACCCAAACCAGGCAACTGATTAAAACTGATTGACACGTGGGACGAATCTAGTACATGTTTTTCTGAGTATATCGATCTGCTCACATACGTTGTATTGATATCACTGGGGCATATCGTGTGAACATGGGGCCCATGCTGGTTAAATCACGAATGTACTTGTGTTTAAAAGAAACCGTAGTGGGTGGGGGAGGGGTTAATGGATAGGGGACCGAAATACTACTACTAGGGCTTAACGCAAACCACTTTGGACCTCTTGATTTATCGCGCACAGGTATTTATCGCGGTACATATGCGTTTACTGCGTGATAAAATTGTGGGTGGGGATGAGTGTAGTCGGTGAGTGGTGTATAGAAGGAGTTATCTCTAGTGGCTAGCATAAATCTCACTCATAACCCTTCTACTCAATTTCATAGTGAATCATCCACTCTAAGATTTCAGCTTCTGTACTTGCTCAAAGAATACCTTTATTACATGACATTTACTTGATATTTTAATATCAATGTTTGTGTTGTCATGGTTCCGTGCTAGTGCTTTGAAACATCTTTTTGTTTGGAATTCTTCGCAATGGTCATTCGTTAGGGCACAAGCATCCACTAGATTTCTTCTTCATTTATTCATCTTTCTTTTGTGATTAGTGCATATTAGTTATATGTTGAAACCGAAGATTGATTGAGAAAGGTCTCTAAATGATTTATTCCCATACCCTTAGCAAGAAGCAATATTCATTTTTTGAAACAAAAATCGGTTACGTTAGAAAAATAATATTTAACGAATCAGAGTTGCGGTAAAGAGTATACAGTTTACCGGAACACAAAAGCAAAATTTAATATTTCATTGAATACTAGTTCGACGTGATGATTAGAGATCGATGTAGACCGAGTACACCTTTGAAAAGTGACAAATGTGTGAAAGATAATTTTGTCTTGATAAATAGGAACTAAATTCTATTACAAGCTGTGACGGAACTGAGTCACAAGGCGAAAAATACAAGTCGGCTTTCAAGATTTACCAGCCAAGAGAGAGTGATTTAACAGCAAAAATAACCTTAGAGAAGATGGGTGGCTTGAAACCTCAAAGGTTTGAAACATAAGAGTGTCAAATATGGAATGGAAATTACATCATAGCTATTTAATACATTAAAGAATGCCTTGTAAAAGAAAGACCATCTGCAACATAAAGTTCCTGCTAAATGTAACAGAATTCAGTTAAATTAAGCTTATTCAACATTTTTACATGCTATCATTTCTGGATATACGAAAGTCCTTTTGGTTGCTGTTGTCTAACTTGATTTCCACTTTTCGATCTTTGTGCACTGTGTTATATACAAATACAGAGAGGGATAGAGAGAGAATTGTAAATATACACCAGAAAGAACGGAAAGTGCTATCCCTGGATTCAACAGGAGAATGCTTAATAATATTAGGGAAAATTAATATTTATTACAAAGAATACTCTCTTACAGGTTCGAGAACTTTTTATTCGTACTCTATCGATACAGTCATTCCGGATTTCAATGAAAGAAATCAAGATATATATGATTAATTATAGAAAATTATAATTATACACCAGACAGAACGGAAAGTGCTATCCCTGGATTTTATAGGAGAATGCTTAATAATATTAGACAGATTTAATATTTAATACAAATAATAGTATCATACAGGATATAAGTTTTAATTCGTACTCTGTGGAGATTCGAAGCAGTAAGATCATTTTATAAGTAGGATCATTTTTTTCGTTATGTGTGCTATGACTGATGCACAATATAATGCAGAAAGAAAATATATCGGTTGTGACCTATCACATGAATAAATTTGAGACTTAATAATTACGGAGGACCCGCACTCTTCAACGTAACATATAATTTATCTCCATTATATGAAACTATTGCGGTTCCACCAGACATTGCATCTTTCATAATGATAGTACACAATCACAACTAATAAAGCCTGGATAATCATCATGTATTCTATGAAGCAACGAAAGGCATGCATTTTTAAAGCTAGCTGAGTTGTACTCCTGTTACTTAACTGCTTAAAACGGATACAACCGTCTACATATTTCACGTAAATGTAACGTTGAAAACACTATATTATTGATTTAAATATTCAATCATAGCCTGAATCAACCAAACCTGTAATTAATTGTATTTATCCAAAATCAAAACTGATTTAATGGTTAGAGGCCATTATGGATGAGGTTTTATGGTTACTGTGTAAATAGTAATTGTATTTCGATAATTCGCAGTATTAAATTCAAATATCATTATGGTTCATTTCGCACAGCAATATGCACCTTAAACACATATAAAACTTATATCATTGGCGCCATATTTGAGTTGCAAAGGGGTCTCCTAAACTGTATGCAAACATACACGCAAAGGTCTTTGTGGAAAGAACAATATAGTATTACCAAATGGAAATAAGGGATAGCCTTTAACGAAGATTCGATGCACAATTTGGTTGGTACATAACTTTGTTGAAGTGTGAATTCAGTTTTGAAAAACATTTAAATTTTTGTACTGTAATACAACAATTTTATTAGTAAAAAGAGTGAAAATAAAATGTATGCTGGGTACAAGGGCTAAAGTGGACAGGTTGCACTACCAAAGTATAAACAAGGCAATAAAATAACAAATAAAGTCGAAAAAATAATAATGATAGTCCTTCGAATCCGAAGAGGACTGGTTCAGTGCAATCATCTGTGGGCTCGTAGATGGTTCTGCAGTCCAAATCTTGACAGATGTGACATTGGAAATCCGTTGTAGTTACAGGGGCGGACGTGGACCTGTGGCAACGGCCTCGAGCTGCCTTCATTTGGTTCCCACGTTCACTTTGAAGACCAAAAGAGCTAGCTGGTGAGGGAGCGCCTGCGGGTTCAGTCATGTGCTGTTCTATCAGCTCCGAATGTTCCACACCGCACCGATGGTTTGAAAACCGCACTAGTGTAGACTGTTTATCCGGGTGTCTTTGATGCACTTACGTGGTCGGTCTTGGTAATTTTGGCCACGTGCCAGTTCCCCAAAGAAAATCTGTTTCGGCAATCGGGTGCCATCCATTATGATGACATGACCTGACTATGAAGTTGGGCCTTGATCAGCATTGTATCAGTGGTTGCTGTCATAGTTTTATTCATGATTTCAAGGTTGGTAACCTTATCATTCCATCGGATCCCAAGGAGGAACCCAGATATGGAATTTCTCCAGTTGCTTGATTTGTTTGCGGTAAACAGCCACATTTTTGCAGCAGTAGAGCATGGGGTGAGGACCACAGCTTGATATACCTTAAACTTTGTAGATAGGGTAACATTGTGATAGTTGCGCACACTGTTGCAAATTCTTCAGATTGACTGATTTGCTTTAATGACTCTTGCGGAGATCTCCTTATCAGGTGAACCATCGTTGCAGATGACACAGCCTAGATATTCTCAATTTTCAGTTGATTGACATATAAGGTTGTGATTGGATGTGGTTCACTGTTGCTTCTGTCTGTCTGGAAACGAACTTCTGTCTTGCCAAATCCAATTCTGAGGTCTAATAATTGGAGGCTTCGGGAAACGTTATTAAGCATTGTCTGTAGGTTACTTGTCTTGCGTGCCACAAGGACACAGCCATCATCCAACGGATGAAAACTTCCAGCGTCTTTTTTTCTGCAGTGACTCGTCGAGCCAGTATCTGATATACACTCCTTCTTGGACATCCATCTGTTGAAAGAAAAGGGGTTGATCCTGTTCTTGAAGGACTATAGACAGTTTGAACAGAAGTACTCTTCACTGTTATGAGTATCGACGTAGTGCTGTACTTATTCATTATATTCTTCACCGACCATTTTTCTTTCATCTCAAGCAGTTCTTGCTGGTCTATTCATTGACGTGTTTGAAATTGTCTGGAATCCGGATCGTTTGCCATTCCACTTATGCCCTATTCTTATCCTGAACTAATGCACTGAGAAATATGCACGTTATTTTCATCAAACCAGTTCTGATACACGCGTATCTTTGGTACCAGAATGGCCTTCTCTGTTGTTGTGACGACGTTCTTAAATTGGCACCACTTCTCCGAGCTGACATAAGCCAGTGGCGCTTTGGCCATGCGATTCTCGACAAATATGATTTTAGTCGGTTTCGATAGTATTTGTGTATCGGTATCGCAGTGCTAATTGGTGATATGAAAGTCTTCGGATGCTTGCACTGAATGGGAACGACAATTACATTGAAATTTGATCTGACCAGCTGTGGGCGGTCAAACATCCAGCACCTTACATAACGCACGTACAGGATTCTAGGTCCCTCTCTCTGACAATGATGTAATCTATCAGATGCCACTATTTGGACCTTGAATGCCTCCACACTGTTTTGTACTTGTCGGCTTGCCGAACTACAGTGTTGATGAAGAACATCACCCCTATGGACAAGTCATCTGACCATCATTAATGCCTATGATCCTACCTACCGAAACCAAATTTAATTCGACCCAAGAGTATATGAATTTATTATTTCTTACAAGCAGCGAAAATCAGTATTGGAAGTACTGTACAATTTATTGTTCTACACCCACCACTTTATCACCCACCCCTATCCAAGTATATTTGATCTTTGCCAATTGGAAAAAATCTTCAAGAAATCTGCTACTTTTTCAGAGTAAATTCAGTTGTCATTGAATTTACTCTGAAAAAGTAGCAGATTTCTTGAGCTTCCTACTGTACTCACATCTCACTGTATTCAGACGGCTCGATAGATGCAGACAACCGTAGAGCAGCAATTTTGCAACAGCATATGGCACAATATCAAGTCGGCTATAGGGTAAAGCCTCCATTTTTAACACAGAAGTTACAGCCGAAGCCAGAAATTTGTCTATAAAAAACACATTACATGATCTTTTGGTATTCCATTTCCTCACTGAATGTCTTGAAAAAAACATTAAAGCTGGCGGCCTTTTAACATCCAATATCTTTTTGTATGCATTCTGGAATGATTATTATGTCTTGTTTGCTACCGAGTCACATTGGTACTAAAGGCAAAGAAAGGGGAGAAAAAAGCAAACAAAGTTGCATTGCAGTCGCCACATTTTCAATAGAAACTTCCACATACTGACGCAGAGACCTGATCATAATACTCTACAGAGTTCACTGGTGTCCCACTAAGTTGAATCAGATCACATCTGCATCAAATGCCATCTCATCATATCAGTCACTAACCGTTAATCTATGTTTGCTACTAGCTACTAAGAGAAACCACCGAATCATAAGTATACCTCAACTAATGCCTAACATCCAAGCAAACCAAACAACTTTGTTATTTGTTGACCAAAATGATGTAAAAGACTAACGCAATATTTCTAACGTTCCATTCGTGTCAAAAATCTTAGGAAAAGTTGTTCTATACCAACTTGTATCCAATCTGAATTCAAATATTCCTTTTAGTAATGTACAGTCCGGATATTAGCTCTCGACATAGTACTAAAACTGTCCGTCTGAGAGTAGTTAACGAACTTCTCACAGCTTTGGATAGTGTAAAGATCATAGTCTTCACCCTCCTTGACTTTCTGCGGCATATGGCACAATAGACCGTGATACTCCACCGTCTCCAGCATGAAATTGGTATTCACGATACAGAAAAGTTTCCTACTTAGTGAACGGGACACAAATTATTTACATAAATGCAAAACAATTCAGCCCAGTTGATCTATTTGTTGGGTGTTCCATAATGCTGTTCTCGGTCCTTTCCCTTCATTACATACATTCAGACGATCTCAAATATTAACGACCGACAGATTGTGTCTCGCCAACTGTACGCAGACGACACAAAAATATATAAATCTAGCTGCCCAACTGAAGCTGAGGCTACCATCAGCAGCGGGGAGGGGATCAGCCGTCCTTTTAGTGGAACTACCCGGCCAAAGCCGTCCCTACAATCCAGGCTTTGGAAACATTTGATTGTTTAATTGCCAAAAACTAATTTGAGCCTTTTTCGTAAGCCTGGTTGGCGCGAAGAAAAATAATATAATTTATTAACAAAGGAGATGACCAAGCCCAGCTGGAAAATATTTCATATACTATTTTCCAGGTAATTTCCCCTTTGTGTAAACACAAACCGCAGAGAACCCTTAGGTGCGAAACGAAATCCTAGAGGTTGAGAGGTCTGTCCAGGCCAAATGTAATTATTAATTTGTAATCAGTCACACACCCGTAGTGAACTCATAGGTGCAAAACGAACACACTAGTGTGTTGGGGGGGGGGGGAACCAGGAATGTTTAGTCAGGGTTGAACATGTTCTATACGATTTCCCGTTCATTGCTATTTCACCATCTTCTCATCCGATCGCAGCTGTTAATTATAAGAACTTTTTACAAAGGTCGAAAAAATGTCCGCGCTTGATTCGAACCCGAACGATTTTCCTCCTGGCAACCAACTGGTCGCTGAACAAAGTTCCAACCGCGTCAACCTCTACACTACCTAGACAGTTGTAATAAAATATTTTGGAACTGATATATAAAGATACCCATGGTGTCTTTACCACAACAGGTGTGTGTTGAATGTACTTGACTTAATTAAGATGTCACTGTTATTCAAATACATCTGGGTGTACCACTGTGATTTATGAGTGTTTTTTCAAATACAGCTTGGCTTTTATCTGTGCAGCTATAAGGATACCCATGGTGTCAATACCACAACAGGTGTGTGTTGAACGTAATTGACTTAATCATGATATCATTGTTATTCAAATACATCTGCGTGTACCACTGTGATTTATTGGTGTTTTTCAAATACAGTTTGGCTTTTATCGGTGCATCTGTTTGTGTCAGACTATACCACTACACTGCTAATAAAACTTTATTTTTATCCGCAAGAGGTCATTGAACCGGATATGCGGCAACGGGGAATGTTACGCTCTTCTCTTTCCGGAATGCAAAGCATTTCCTCGCAAGGGGTTGCTGTGGTTCGTTTAGGATGTAAATGATACAGTACTTTACTATATATTCTGACATCTTATCTACCCTCTGAACTGTGATATGTAATTAAATGAGTTGTAAAAAATTAATGAGTGATAATGTACTAACTATAAAATATCGTACAGCTAAACTGGCCCGACAACGACCAGAGGCAATTACGAAATATCTCCCCATCCGTGAGTCTATCAAACCGTAGCTATAAAAACGTCATGAAGGTCAAGTGGAAAATACAGAAGATGCGACAGAATTGTTTAAACGGGTTACTTAGTCTACTAAAGGAGTTCTTTCATCGCTGGAATAGACCTCTAAAACAACTAGGCAAATAGCAGAAAGAATTTGTTTTTGAAAAAGAATGTAGCTGAAACAGTTGCTACTCAAAAACAGTTACAACAAGAAAAGTAAGATGTAACTGAAGGTATCGACCGAGCGATGATATAAGGGATCTTGTTGCGCCAGAAACAGAACCAAAAACTATTTAAAACCACCTGCCGAATTTACAGAGAAATCTCTCTGTTGCTTTGCCAAATACTTCATGTTTGTCACGCAGATAATAAGCTACATTGATTTCTGATTGGTGGTTATTGTTTACTATGGAGCGGAACAAGCAACAGCCACAAATGAGAATTCGGTGTAACATACTTCAACGTGCAAGTCTCAAATCGAACAAAGGAGAGTCTAGATAAAATTCAAAGTGGAAACTTCGCGTAAAGGTCGTAATTAAATGACGAGTAAAGTACTTCATTAAACACGTGGAAAACGTTTGGAATGTATAGTATATCCTGAACATACATTTGGGTTAAGATAATTAGCATGAAATGGGAGTAGGAGCAGATTACGAACCACGTCACTTTTTGTTAACTTATAGACGACGAGTGGTATTTTCAAAATATATGTTTCGCTTTTACTAGTAAACATGAGTGTATGTGACAGTAAATGCTGTTTCAGATGAAATATAAATTACAGAATAACAGGGCGACTAATATTAATTACTTGTGACTGATGCTGACTAAAATAACATGCATGTGGTATGTATTGTTTTGTATCGATTGTCAGTAGTGAATGGGGTCACCCTAGGGACATGGGAATTACCATTAAAAACACCCTTGGGTCACTCTGGGGACTATGTAAATTTAACATTAACCACCCTGGGTCACTCTAGGGACAATGGAAATTTAACATGGGCAAAAAACCCTGGGTCACTCTGGGGACAAGGGAATTTAACATTGGAGAAAGGAAAAAAAATGTCTAGGGACATTCTAGGGACAAAGGCATTCGAACAATGGAAATTTTACATGGGAGATATTGCTGGGTCACTCTAGGGACAATGGGAATTGAACATGGGGAATAGAGTTTGGGCCTGTCTAGGGACAAGGGGAATTGAACATGGGATTTTTTTAAAAAAAAAAAAATTAAAAAGGGGTAGGCAATGGAAAGTCAATCTCTTTTCGAGAAATGTGGGTGGCCCTGAAAAGGGCCTTTGGTTTTATGTTAATATTAACATAGACGGCATCTGTCACATCTTCTTCTTCTTAAACTCCTTCTAACTGCAGGTCCATACACAAGTACCCTCTTGAGGCATCCTTGTCTTTCTATGTAAACTCTTCTCATCCATAGACTAGTATCTGTCCTATTGACAACAGTCCACTTGGACCGGACATACATGGGTATGTCCGTCCTGAACATCATTGTTGACACAAGGGTGGAAGATTGAACGTCGGTCCACATCTTGAGGCTCCGAGAACAGGTGAGTGATTGCGCTGAACTGCGCTTATTTATAGGGAGAGGAAGGATTGAAACGGATTGAGTTCATTGACCAATCCAAACACGGGTGACAAAATTCAGTCAGCCCGCGTCCAATCCGAAGAGAGCAGTCTGTGACGTCACGTGGTCTATATAGATTAGCTAGCGCCTGTGTGCAGTCAATCTATGCGACAGTGATTCAACATCACGGAAACTCAGAAAACGATTCACGGGGTGCACCAGCAGTGGAGACCACCCAAGGGAACCCGGACTTACTTTCAGAAGAGGTACATTGGGATTTTGTGGATTTTCTTACCTCGCAAGAATTTGTTCCGGAACCTTCGTCTCATTCTTCATTACCGCAAGTGGAGAATTTTAGACAGAGACAGAAAGAAGAATTGGAGAAATTTATGCAACGACAAAAGGAAGTGGAACAAGCTTTTCTCCTACAGCAACAGCAACAGCAACAAGAAGAGGTAAGAAAGAAACAACAACAAGAAGAAGTAGCAGCAAAGAAACAAGAGGGTGAAAATCAAACGGCCACGGTACCGTTGGACATTTTAGCGGAGTTAAGAAGTCTGAAACAAATGTATCAGACTTCTTTATCACGACCGAAGAGAATACGACCTTCCCGAGCTAAACACGCCAACCCTGTGACTAAGCCTACCGTACCACCCTTAGTGATTTCAACCCAATCATTATCATCAGAAGTAGGCCTCGGCCGTGGCAAAGGCTTAAGGCAGTTAAAGTTGATTGCTTAAACTCACCCCTACACCAAAAAAAGGCCCTTTTCAGGGCCACCCACTTCTCTCGAAAAGAGATAGCCTTTCAATTTGCCAATAACTCAAAAATCAACAAAAAAAAAACATTTTACCCTTATAGTACGTGTCTGTGTATGAGTGCGTGAGTGTAGCTTCTTATTTAAAATCAAAACTCAAAGACACTTACCTTATATAATTAATGTATTCTTTTCTCCATAGTTACAATCCAATTCACAATTCACAACAGAACACTTTAGAAATTACATTCACTTCTTTTGTTTCTTTTTTTTACTCTCTCTTTTTTTTTCAATTTCTTCACCGTCACAGTCTTTTCCTCCTCTTCCTCCTCACTTTCTTCCCTTCTTCTTTTCTTCTCCTGTTTCTTTTTCTTCACCTGGCTGCTTTCTTCCTCTGAAGAATCTCTCTCTTCTTCTGAAGAATCCCTCTTTCCTTCTGAATCCTCTTGTTTCTTTTTTGGGCAATCTGGAGACCAATGTCCTTTTTCTTGACAATAATAACAGGTATCTTGACTTTTGTCTTTTCTAGCCTCTGTTTTCTTTTATTTTTTAACGGTCTGGACACTCTGAAGACCAATGCCCTTTCTTCTGACAGATATAGCAAGTATCTTGACTTTTATCTCGAAAGGAAGGAGAGTAGTCCGTCGGCTGGTCTGAAGAGAATTTTCTAATGACCCCTTGCAAAGCTCTGATGAAACGTTCGATTTGGCTAGTCTCTTCCATCGTTGTGCTCGGTATGAGAGTGAAATGTATAGTGAAAGGACAAGACACACACCCTTTTATATACGCTGGTTTGCCATGACTATAAATTAGTCTATGGTGTTTAAACTTGAGTCATTTGACGTATTGCACTCAGGATGAAACGATCCTATTCATTCGAGAAGAAAGAAGAAGAAAGTAAGAGGCAGAAACGTGATCTATCGCCTCGTACCAGAGCTGAAGTCTTGGCACAAATTCATGCCAGTGATTTTGAAGAGGACATGAGTGAACCAGAATCTGAACCCTCTAAACAAAGTTCACCACTCTTAGTCAACCCTGAAAAGTACTATTCCATTCGAGAGACGGAAAAGCGCTCCTCTAGAAAATTTAGAACCACGGCTTACACCTACACAGTGAAGTTTAAAGATTTCAAGTCCGACGTACCATTGGAGAAAGCAGAAGGGTTTATCACCGAGATGTGGGATTCTTTGCTCACCGCACTCAAGCGACAATGTCAACCCAAAGAAGACGATCGCTTGACACTATCCATAGATCACGACAGCTTGAAATCCCCTGTTTGGATCGAGTTTAGCAGACCCGCAGAACTAACCCCTTCCAAAGTCATGGACAAGATTCAAGACGTACAACAATCTAATGACCAGTTTGACATCACCGATGGTAAAGCCACACTGAAAATGGCCCACGTCTCTCCTCCTCAAGGGACTGGACGCAAAAAGGTCTTATTGGTGGACGACCTTCGCAACACCAAAACAAGTCTCGTCCGAATTCACAATTCTCAAGACCAGATGTGTTTAGCCCGAGCCATCGTGGTGGGACGAACCTATGCGAACAAGAACGACACGGTAGAATGGAAAAGAGCCTTGGAGAATATTCGAAAATCGGACCGAGCCAAACAACGAAATGAAGCAGAACTCCTGTTACAACAAGCCGGACTGTCCAAAGACACACCCTGTGGCATTCCTGAGATGCAAAAAATTGCAAGATCTCCTAGCTCCATTCTACACCTTGAAAGTGCACCCTCAAGAAATGCGCGGACCTCTGTTGTTTCGAGGGAAAGACTTTAAGGACGGAAAATACATTCATGTCTATTATCACGATGACCATTTCGATACCATTACCAGTATCACCGGATTCCTGGGATATGTTTAAAAATCGAGAACAACACAAACATTGTGGATGGAAATGCTCAGGATGTTTGGTCTCTCCACCCTGTCTGAGCGAAGGACAAGAAAGAGTACATTGTCCTGCTTGTCTGCGCACGTTTGTCAGCCCTGCCTGTTACCAACAACATCTGAAGACGCAAGGTTCACAGCAGAAATGTGCTTGTCAACTGCTGAGATTGTGCCCTACGTGTGGACAAGGCCTACCTACCAGCAGTACCAAGACACACGTATGTTCAGGAAAAAAAAAATGTCACATTTGTCATCACATCGTGGACTTGGAACACGAATGCTACGTGCAAAAATACCAACCCCCACCAGAGAAAGAAGAAAGGCAATTTCATCTTTTTCGATTTCGAATGCATGCAAGAGACCGGCATTCACGTTTCTAATTTCTGCGTGGCTCATCGAGCGTGCGAGAAGTGCATTCAAGAACCTATCTTCAGTCATTGCCCTCACTGCAGTAAGATTCCCGAAGGGCGTGAAAAAATCTTTCGAGGACCGAACACGTTAGCCGATTTTGCCCAATGGGTCTTAGACCCCATCGACAAGACGTGGAGCCAGAGGACATCGAACGTTACGGAGATTGTCATCGTCATGCCACAGTGATGGCTCACAATTTCTCCGGATACGATGGACAGTTTCTTTTGAGGTATTATACGGAGCAAGGCACCGAGCGTCCTAAAGTCACTTTGAACGGAGCCAAAATCATTTTCATGCAAGTGGGACAAGTACAGTTTAAAGATTCGATGAGCTATTTGGCCATGCCTTTGAGTCGAATGCCTAAAACGTTTGGAATGACAGAAATGGCTAAAGGGTACTTTCCACACTTTTCAATACGGAAGCCAATCAACAAGCCGTTCTACCCAATTTACCTGAGGTTCACTATTACGACCCTGACAACATGCATACCGAACAACGAGAAGCTTTCTACGCTTGGTGCCAGGCTCACGCCTCCGACCCTTTCGACTTTCAGGAAGAAATGTTAAAGTATTGTCGTTCCGACGTGGACATTTTACGACGTTGCTGTGGAAAATTTCGAGAACTGTTCATGGAACACGGAGGGGTCGATCCTTTGAAAGAAGCCTGCACCATTGCCAAAGCGTGTTCCTTAGTGTACCGCCAACGATTCATGCCTGAAAACACCGTAGCTGTCATCAGTCCTGAAACGACCAACTTTGTCAAACGTCAATACTCGGTCAAAGCCCTACGTTGGTTACATTACTTGTGCGACAAGGAAGACAAGTGGATTCAGCATGCCCGCATCGGAGGGGGTGAAAAGACCATCGGAACGTATTCGGTCGATGGTTGGGACTTAGAAAACCCCAAGATCGTGTACGAGTTTAACGGTTGCTTATTTCACGGATGTCCCGTCTGTTATCCTGACCGTGGCACTAAAATTCAGTTTTTACAACGAACCATGGAAGACCTGTACCAGGAAACTTGTCAGCGACGCCTAAAGTTGGAACAGGAAGGATACCAAGTGGTGGAAATGTGGGAACACGAGTACGATCACCGTATGAAAACCGATCCCGAATTTAAACGCCTCGTGGAAAGTTACCAGTTCATGGACCCGCTGAACCCGAGGGATATTTCGTACGGAGGAAGGACCAATGCCACCTGTTTGCTGTACCAAGCCGACGAAGAGAAAGGAGAAGAAATCAAATACTTGGACGTGTGTTCGCTGTATCCCTACGTGTGCAAATCTTGTCACTTTCCTGCAGGGCACCCGCAATTGCTGACGGAACACATCGACCTGAAAAACATTCGACAATACGAAGGCTTGATCAAGTGTAAAGTTTTGCCTCCCACGAACCTATACCATCCCGTGCTACCTCACCATTGCCAAGGTAAACTGATGTTTCCTTTCTGCCGTACTTGTGCCGAAACGTGCAACCAAGACCAACCTTGTCAGCACACCCAGGAAGAACGGGGATTGACGGGGACGTGGGTCAGCGTAGAATTGTTCAAAGCTCTGGACATTGGATACCAACTGTTAGAAGTGTACGAAATTTGTCACTTTCGCAAGACACAACAATACCACAAGGGTGACCCCAGTCAGAAAGGCATTTTCGCAGACTACGTGGATGCCTTTTTGAAACTGAAACAAGAAGCCAGCGTCTATCCGTCCTGGTGTCACACTTTCGAAGACGAAAAGACATTCAAAGAGAAATACTATGAACAAGAAGGCATCTCTTTAGACCATATCAAGAAAAACGAAGGCAGGCGATCGTTTGCCAAAGTGATGTTAAATTGCTTGTGGGGTAAAATGGCACAACGACCGTGTTTACCCAAGACGAAATATTTGACAGAACCTTCCCGCTACTTTCAGATGATTCACGACAAAGCCAAATATATGAAACACGTGGACGTCGTTCGTGAGGATTTGATCTTGGTCAATTACGAAGAAGATCTGGACTTTGTACAAGACGACCCCTTTGGAAATGTCATCATTGCGGCTTACGTGACAGCTCATGCTCGCTTAAAATTGGACGAAGCTTTAGAACTGTTAGAGGAACGTGTCCTGTACTTTGACACGGACAGTTGCATTTACATCCATCACCCGAGTCAACAGCACCCTGACATCGAAGGAGACCGTTTAGGAGCCTGGACAGACAAGCATCCCGACGACAAGATTCTAAGTTTCGTCAGTGGCGGTCCAAAAAATTACGGCTACGAATACCGGGACCCACAAGGAGAAGTGCACACGACGTGCAAAGTGAAAGGATTGACTCTGAATTATCGTACCAGTCGTGTGGTCAACTTTGGGGTATTGAAAGAAGCCTTGCAATCCGGAGAGGATGAACACTTTAAAGTGACCACCTATCAACCGAACAAGATTGTACGTTTACCCACTCACCACATCGTCAGTCGACGCTTGGAAAAAGTCTATCAAATCGTGTACCAGAAGCGAGTGCGACTTCCCAATCATTTCACCTTACCGTATGGACACATCGGTATTGGTCTGTATATAAAAAGGAACCCTAGGCAAGATCGATAGTTCATTGTGACTACCAAGACCAAGTGAACAAGATGAATACTTTCAGAGAAACACAAAACAAGTTTAGAAAGGCACAATTCAAGTGTGGGGCTTCTGAAGTGGAATGCGATTGTGAGCCTTGCGACTTTTCAACCTGTGTTAGTGACAGTACCAGAAGAACCCGTCACCCACGACAGGACTGTCGTGGACATCCCTGAAAGACCCTTTCGGGAGGACACTTGTGTGACCTTACCCCCTACAGAACTGGTCAGAACATTACCCAAAACATGTTGTACAGACACTTGTGTTTATTCCACGTTAATGGTTATCATGTGCCTTTTATCCTTATACTTAAGCCTTTGGCTTTTATGTATTTTTGTCTTTCGTATTCATGTTTAAAACATTCAATAAACGTGTTCTGAAGAAAGTATATAAACTCTTGTCTTGTTTGTTTTCGTGTCACAAGTGACATTTCTGACACTATGGCTACCTCTGCTGTCTCTGCTCCCTCTTCCTCCACTGTCAAAGTCATCGACGAACACTTAGATCGTACCAGTTGGGAGGCTTTGTATCTTCGCCATCCCTTTAACATGCTCATTGCTGGACCTAGCGGTTCAGGCAAAACCGAATTTGTCAAACGTTTGATCGAACATAAACATCATTTGATCGATCGACCACCTCAGCGGATCGTGTGGTGTTACAAAGAGTAGCAATCGGCGTACAGCCTCTTGCGAGAAAGTCAAGGCGATTCCATCGTGTTTGTGGAAGGCATTCCTAAAGAAGACGACGGCATCGTCTCTGACTCCCGTCAAACCCATTTGGTCATTTTCGACGACATGTTAGGAGAAGACGAAGAAGAAATTAAACTGTGGTTCACGCGCAAAGGGCATCACCGTAATGCCAGTGTCGTTTACATCACCCAAAATTTGTTTCAACAAAGTAAAGCCCATCGCACCATTAGTCTCAATGCGCATTACGTGGTCTTGTTTAAAAGCCCTCGAGATAAATCGCAAGTGCAAGTCTTAGCCAAACAGTTAGGAACGCCTTGGCTGACTCAGGCATACCACGATGCCACTCAAACTCCACACGCCTATTTACTCGTCGATTTGAAACCTACGACCCCCGAGGATTTGCGATTTCGTACCCACTTGTTTCACCACTGGTGCCAAGACGGAGGACCTGTCCTGTATACGTCTCCGCCCTCGACTTAATTTCACTCCACATAAAAAATCTATAAAAACCTCAGACCCTTTTCGTCTGTCTCACACAACTTCAACATGACGTCCCTTCAGTCGCATCTTCCCGTTAAATTGATTCGTGCCTTGTATGGCATCATTCGAGAAAAAAATCCACAAACACGAGCTCGTGTCTTAGAAGCTAGTCTCAAAGAAGTCTTACGATGGTTCACGGTGACGGCACGTCAATTACTACAAGGGATCATTCAGATTCCTCATCAAACCAAACGCTTTTTTGATCGAAACAAAGTCGCTTTGACCCAACTGGCTGATCCCCGCATCGACACTCAAACCAAAAAACAAATCATTTTGAAACCTGGAGTGAGCGGTACTCTAGGAGGGGTCATCAATCGCTCTCTCTTAAGATGGAATCCTAATGCCCCCAAACTTCTCCCCAAGAAAAAAGTCAAACGAAGCCAAAAGAAGAAGAAAAAGACCAGGTCCCCAAGGAGAACTTCTCCAGTGGCGGGACCCTCCTCTTACCAGACACCACCCCGGAAAAAGAAAAGAAGCCCCAGAAAAAGAAACAGAGAAAAAGTCCCCAGAAAAAGAAAAGTCCACAGAAGAAAACTAGTCGCAAGAGAGGCACTTCGGCCCGGACGCAACCTTACACTCGCAAACCACGACCGGCAAAGGCGGTGACCGCGTCTCCGGCAGCCTCAGGTTCATTCACTTCTCCGTTGATGTCACCAAGAACTGAAGAGTACTTGGAGACGTTGATCACACCAAGAACTTCTCCGTTGATGACCCCAAGAAGAACTTCCCCAGTGGCAGGACCCTCCAATTTAGTGGCAGTGGCTGCTGCTCACAAAGTACCTTCTCCCAAAATCAAAGTTCAAGAAAGATCGGGCATGTTACAAAGTTTACTGGATTTGTCCAAGCAAGAACTGACTCGATTTAGTCCGTTACGTACCCCTTCACGACGTGTCATGCCTGTCCTGAAGTTGATACGACGTAAAGACAATCAGTGGCGACGCGTTCCAGTATAAAAAAGGTGTGTGACCAAGTCGGGTATCAGTGTTTTTGGTGTTGAAGACTCAAAGATGTCACCCTCCAGAAAACATCCCTCTTCTAAACAACCCCAAGGAAAGAAAAGGAAAGGACTGCCTCCTCGTTTAGTCAAACATGGGGACATGTTATCTGTCCTGTCCAAAGCTTCTCCACCCGTACGAAAAAAACTCATTCAATCAGCCTCCAAAGAAGTCATCGATACCGTGTGTGAATGTTGTTTGAACGTCTTGAAAGGCACGATCCCTTTGTCCAAACACCAGAAACAATGCTTAGGCAAACATCGTCACGTTCTGCGTCAAATGGTTCAAAAGAAAATCCCCCTCCGACAAAAGAAGAAGATGTTGGTCCAACGTGGAGGCATTTTACCCCTCTTGCTAGGACCCTTACTGAAAGGAGTCTTGGGAACCATGTTGGGAGGACTGATGGGATCAAGATAAAAAGGTCCTCTGGAGTCCCAAGATCTCAGAATCGACCCTTGACATCCCATGGAAGGACGAAAACTAGCTTTAGTGCCTTACAAACGATGGATGGAATACCATCGTTGGCAAGAACAACGCACCCCGCATTTACCTCCCAATCCCCATCTGAGCGAAATGTCCCAGTTACAACACGAATTGCAAACCTTGATGGATCGTCAAGATTTGTCCGAAACAGAAAAATCGCAAAAGTACGGTCAACTCTTGCAACGACTGCAACTCTTTCACCAAAAAGCTTTAGACGAGACAGCTCTTCCCACTCTGAAAGATTTTAAGACCTTGATGAAAAGTCCAGCACCATCACCAGTACCAGTACGACCAATACCAGTGACCAAGACAGAAAAAGGAGAAGAAGAGGAAGGGTTTCAAACTCCACCAGAAAAAGTACGCAAGTTAACAACACCACCTACCTCCAGAATTGGATGTATTAAAAAGATGATGGCCACCCCTTCTTCATCACAAGAGAAAAAGAAAGTGAAGACAGAAGTGAAACAAGAACTGATATCCCCCGCTCAGACATCCTCCTCTTCAACACCTATTGCCGGTCGCACACGCAAAGCATTGCAATCCAAGAAAGTACCCCAAGAGAAAAAGAGTAGCATCCTCCAAGAGTGCGTGTCTTATTAACACACAAACACAAAAAAATGGATAAAGTCTTAGCCAGCATTTACTACGATCCCTCCCATCCTGCAGGTTACGCAGGAGTTCGAAAATTGTATCGTGCTGGCAAAATGCGACTGAAAAGTCTCCGTTTACCTCAAGTGCAACGATGGTTACAAGAACAAGCTACCTACACTTTACACAAACCCATTCGACGCAAGTTTTCCAGAAGTCGCACCCGAGTGGAAGGCATCGATCATCAATGGCAAGCCGATTTAGCCGATGTCTCTCATTTGGCCAGCTACAATCGTGGCTACAAATATTTGTTTTGTGTCATCGACGTCTTCTCCAAATTTGCCTGGGTCGTGCCCTTGACTTCCAAATCGAGCAGCGAGTTAGTGCGAGCCCTGCAACGAGTGTTGAAACAAAGCAGTCGTCACCCTCTTCGATGGCAAACGGACAAAGGTACCGAATTTCTGAACCAAGCTTTCCAAAAAGAATTAAAGAAACGTGACATTCATTTTTTTACCACCGAGAATCCTGAAACCAAATCCAGCATCGTGGAACGTTTTCAACGCACTTTGAAAGAACGCATGTGGAAATATTTTACGCATCACCACACTCTGAAGTACATCGACATCTTACCGCACCTGGTGCAAGCGTACAACCAATCTTACCATTGAAGCATCGGACGTGCCCCGCAAGAAGTGACTCCCGACAACGAAGTGTTGGTGTTTGAGCGCCTGTTTGGTACGTTCCCGACTAGGGCTGTCCCCAAGAAAAGCGGAGTGTTGGCCGTAGGAGATTGGGTGCGCATTGGCAAAACCAAACGCACTTTCGACAAAAGTTACTTACCTAACTGGACCACCGAATTGTTTCGTGTCACTGGACGAGTGCATGGCCGTCATCCTGCCGTCTATAAATTGGAAGACATGAACGGAGAAGTGCTCAAAGGAACGTTTTACTTACCCGAGTTACAACGTGTCACCAAAAAAGAAGACGACGTGTACGACATCGAAAGCATTCTCGAACGCAGAACCCGTAAAGTAGGCAAACGACGTGTCAAAGAAGTCAAAGTACGTTGGAAAGGATATTCACCCAGTTTTGATTCTTGGATCGACGCTTCGCAAGTCATCGACTATATAAAGAAGTGACCATCATGCCCTTTCACACAGACGCAGCTACGTCGACCACTCCTTCACCTAGTTCTTCTGTGCAAGATTTACAAAAACAACCTTTATAGGTGTGGTGCGGAGAACGTGTGCCTAAAACGCAAATCGTCTTTTTCTGCCAAATCTTCGTGGTGTATTGTGTCATCGGGGCAGCCATTGCCAATTTGAGTTTGCAACAAGGAGACAAACAATTGTGGACCATTTTATTGAGCAGTTGCATCGGTTACCTGCTTCCCAATCCCTCCCTGAAATTCTCCTCGAACGGGAACCTTGTGTCCAGTGCCAGTGCCAGTCACCACTCCAACAACAACCAGAACCAGAACCCCATTTTAGGCGGAGACACGCCTCTGACGTCCAGTAACCCCTCGGACAGCCACAGAACTCTGGAATTATGAGTCACCAAAACCAATTTTACTTAACCTTACCCAGTGACAGTTCCATGGAGATGTTTCCCAAGAACACGTTGTGCTGTTACACGGCCAAATTACCTCAGGCCATCCCATTAGATCACGAAGCCCATTGGGAAGTGGCTTTAGTGGAAATCATTCACCCGACCCAAGTCCTCAATGTCCTTCCCAATCAAAACTTTTTTGATGTGGAAGTTTATGACAAGCAAATGCAACAGTACTTGGATACCCATGGCAAATATGACAAGAAAACCCCTGGCACAAGAAATCAAAAGTACACCACCTATCTCTTGTTCATTCCCCCAGGCTATTATTTTAGTGGTCAACATTTGGTCAGCACCATAGCCTCCAGGTTTAATGTCGTGTTTCTGAAAGCTTTGGAAAGTGTCAAAAAAAGTGTCACCATCGAATACCACAAAGCAGCTCGTCGCTTCTTGATGAAATTTGACGGGAGTAAAATCCTGTCCATTTTATTTTGTCCTGAATTGTTTGACATGTTGGGCGGAGACATGGACATGAGAATGGCCATGATCAAGAAAAACGAATTACCAATCGTTTTAGCAAGTTATTTCGTGCCCCTGTAGAACTGAACCAAGGACTGAATTTGATGTTTGTGTACTCCGATGTGGTGGAGTACAACGTGGTGGGACACACCTCCGTACCGTTACTGCGTGTCATTCCTTTCAAAGTGGATTCTGCCACGAACGCTGACGAGGAAGGTGGAAATACTTACCACGTTCACCGCGAATTTGTCCATCCTCACTATTTGCCTGTCAGTTAGTCTTATTTGGACACGGTCAACATTGCCATAAAAGGAGATCTGAGACAAAATATTCCATTCACCAAAGGAAAAATCACGGTGAAACTCCATTTTCGAAAACGGTTCTCTCACGACTCGTAAGTCATGTATCCAGTGTACCGAGGGGTTGCTCGACAGCGAGGACACGGTTTAGGAGATATGCTGAAATCGGCCTTTCGTTCGGTGGCCCCAGTCTTGAAACCGATGGTGACACGCGGATTGCACGCCTGGAAAGATGCGGCACTGACACAAGGCAAAGAATTTCTCCAAAATGTCATCATCGACAAACAAAACCCTAAAGAAGCCTTCATGAGGGCAGGCATAAATGTCTTGCTGCAAACGGGCAAAGACCTTTTGGGCCGACGAGAAACACCTATAAATGCCCTGCACGCTACCGAGTCAGGCATTCAGCAAGGACAAGGCAGAAAGAGACGACGAAGAAAACACCCTTTCACCAGACTTCACACGTCTAAAGCTAGAAAGACAAAGAAAAGAAGAACCGTTCGAGACTTAGACGTTTTCGATTATTGAGAAAGAACAAAATGATGCACCGAGAATCTTGCGCTTGTTCCAAGTCGGAACTGGATCTGTTTGCCATGCCCCCCAGCATGATGACCATGCAAGAATCCCAGTGGGTGGAATTTCACCCCGTCTCCTCTTTGACAGCCTCAGCTCCCATCGAGTTTGAAATCAAAGGACAGCCCGAAGATTACATCGATCTGAATAGCAGTTACTTGTACCTGAAAGTCAAAGTTGTCGATGAGGATAATACGCCCCTAGATGGTGATGAGGTAATAGCTCCCGTCAACAATTTCATGCATTCCTTGTTCAGTGGAGTGGACTTGTACTTGAATAACAAACTAGTCAGTAGCAGCATGGATACTTACCCTTATCGAGCGTACCTGGAAAATCTCTTGACGTACGGAATAGACGCCATGAACACTCATCTCAATGCCTGTGTGGTATGGGAAGCTGACGATGCAGGTCAGTTTGAAGAATTCGAAATTAATACAACCAAAGAACACAATGCGGGATTTGTAGAACGAAGAGACAGAATCAAAAGTGGAGATAGTTTAGAACTGATGGATCGTTTGCATTTGGACATGTGGTTACAAGAAAAGTATTTGCTGAACGGAGTAAATCTCCGCCTGAGACTGAATCGTAGTAGTGCCGCTTTCCATTTGATAGGTACTAGTGCTTGCAAAACTGTCATCGAGGAAGCCAGGCTCTACGTACGACGCGTGGAAGTGTTACCTAAAGTGGGTAACGACATCAGTCAGACGTTGAGCAGAACGACCGCCAAGTATCCCATACGACGCGTGGAAGTGAAAACCTTCACCATTCCTACGGGGCTGCGATCCATGATCGAAGATCATCTGTTCCAAGGACAGTTACCCAAACGTTTGATCCTTGGTATCGTCGAGAATGCAGCCTTCAACGGAGCTTTGGCTAAAAATCCTTTCCACTTTAAACACTTTGACGTGTCCAAGATCGAAGTCAGTCGCGATGGCAAGACCTTGTGTACCCGACCTTTCGAACCTAACTTTGACAAGAAGAATTACTTGAGGTCGTACTTGTCCCTGTACGAAGCCACTGGTCAGTTAGGAACCAACACCAGTCACGGCATTACGTACGAGGATTACGCAGGAGGCTACGCTTTGTGGGCTTTCGATTTCACTCCAGACCAAGGCAGCGACGAGGGACATTTCCACCCTATAAAATCTGGCCAGATTCGTGTGGAAATTCAGTTTACTACAAATCTAACAGAGATGAACGTCCTCCTGTATGCCGAATTCGACAATACCATAGAAATCAACAGTTTGAGAGAAGTCATTCTAGACTATTAGAAGCCATGGAAGACTGTTATCCCTCTTTACCTAGTGGAGAAACTTTGGAGATGGAATGTGAGGAGACCGTGGAAGGAGAATCCCAAGACAAAGACGATGAAGTTTTGATGAAGTCAAGATGGCCAGAACAAGAAGCCCATTTAGTCTCCTGTTTTGCCAAACACTTGGTCGAAAGAATGACGGAATTGATCAAGAAAGAGTGCTATGGATGTCAAAACGATCATCCCAGTCAAATTCAACACGATAAATGCCTGATGCTGAGTCAAGAAGAAAAATTGGATGAGTATCTGGACGAAGCTTGGAGTCTCATCTCGGACGAAGTCGTGTTGCATCAGTGGTATAAAGACTTGCGTGAACATTCTTGTCCACCATTAACCACTCAAGAGATTCATCGTATCGAAGCTGTCCTGAATCAGAGTGGGGAGCCGAAACGAAGAAACGGTTATTTGTCAGACATTTTCAAGCAAAAAGTCAGGATCGAATTGACAACGTATTATTACCTGTGAAGAAGAAGAAAAAAACCCACACAAATCAATGGATACCTGGGAACTTTATTACCTTTTGAACCAAGTTCGTATACGTCTTCTTGGAATCCTGTCGTCTGTGCTAAAGATGAACTCCCTCATCGCAAACCTCAAGACCATCAAGCTTACGTGATCAACACGGACGACAGTCATCTCCCAGGAACCCACTGGGTAGCCGTTTACTTTCCTCAAGAAGGATGTGTGGAATATTTCGATTCGTATGGATTGCCCCCTTTGGAAGACGATATCATTGACTTTATGAGAAGAAATGCTCAGACCACCCGATTCAATAATGTGAAATCACAAGGCACAGATTCCTTGGTGTGTGGACAGTACTGTGTGTATTTTCTGCATCATCGCAGCCTGGGCTATTCCTTAGAACATTTAGTGACTCATTTTGATCCTCGTTCTTGTTCAAGAAACGATGTGAAAGTAGATCGATGGTTTTGTGACCATTATGCTTATCTTTTGTCTCAAGCTAGGAAACGTAGTGTCCATCAATGGCCTAATGACTTCCAACAGTGGAAATCACAATTTCATTCATAACGTTGTCAACCCTGTTTAAAGTAGAGTGTGAATTGAAAAAAATGTTTGTGATTTTGAAAAAAATGTTCGATGTTATATTGTTGGATTATTGTTAAAAATGTTAGAGTTGTTGGTTAGTGTTAAGTGATTTTGAATAACAAATGTTGTGTTTTGAAAAAAAAATGCCTTTGTCTTTTGTTCGGCTATAAGAATGTTGATTCATGCTCTTTGACTTCTTACTATCCCTCTCATGACACTCATTGAACGTTGCGGCTCGAAAACCGTAGAGGGATGTTTTCATTCACGTCCGCGCTTTGACTTTAAGAACCGGGGTAGTTTCCAGTCTAACTATCCATTGTCGACTCATCCTTCTACGAAGATGTGCTCCAAACTAGCTAAGCTAAACGAAGCCTACGTGAATTTGCATAGGGTCAGACACAGTCTGATACCGAAGCCAGAAGAGATAGAGAATGTGAGAATGTTAAAAGTCACTGAAGACCTGATAGAAGAGCTCTTCAGAGAAGAAGTGAACGGGGAGAAAGAAGAATGGACAGAGAAGTACAGACTTCAGAGACAGCAGCAACAGCAACAACAGCAGCAGCAGCAGCAGCAGCAGGAACCTTAACCTGACAGAGGCTTTGTCGATTGTCGTATCGACACCAAAGAGTTCTTCTTCTCTTTCCGAAGAAGCAGACCTATCGTCAGAAAGTCTATCCTCAGAGGACGTCGCATTCTTAGAAACTAAAAGATTGCCATAGCAAACAAAAAAACAGCCCTTTTCAGGGCTACCCAATACTCTAGAAAAGAAATAACAATCGATTTGCCAATGTGTGTAGGTAGAGTAGTGTGAATATAAACACTGACTCTTTTTTATAGTGTGAAGGTATGTGTTTGTGTATAGGATTGTGTGTTTGTAAGTGCTCACGTACGTTGGTGTGGATAATAGATTAAGATCATGTTTTTTTGCTGTTTGAGGTGTGGGGAGAGTAGATTTGGGGATGGATTGGATTGCTTTGCGTATGTGAATAGTATATTGAAGTGGTTAATGAAATTTGTTTTAGAATAGTGATGGGTAGTATAAAAAAGTGAGTGTTTCTTTTAGGTCCGCGCGTTGTTTTGGTTATGATCTAGGTAAGATCAATTTCGTTTTAGGGGGATGTTTTCCATCACGTCCGCGCTTTTACTATAAATTGAAACTCGCTGGGCAGTCTAGCTACCCTTGTTGATTGATGAAGAGAATGAATACCAGAATTGTAAAGCTTCTAGAACTCCAGATGCACCTGGAATATGCCAGGCGCCTGTTGAATGAACTGGCCGCGGAGGCCATTGTCAAAGAGGGAAGGATGAGGGAGGAGGACGAAAGAAGAAAAAAAGAAGAGGATGAAAAGGAGAGAAGAAATTTCAGAATCCCAGAGAGAGAAAATTGGGATTCTGAAGCCACTTATCCCGCCTCTGCTCTCCCCCAAAAAAGAGTGAAAAGAGACTGGGGAAGAAGATGTGTGTGTGGCGCCAGGCCAGGAAGGTGCCAGCATTAGATAGGTGCATCTGGAGTTAAAAACAAACAGCCCTTTTCAGGGCTACCCAATACTCTAGAAAAGAAATAACAATCGATTTGCCAATGTGTGTAGGTAGAGTAGTGTGAATATAAACACTGACTCTTTATTTATTTATTAGTGTATGTGTTTGTGTGTTTGTGTTTGTAAGCGCTCACGTAAGTTTGTGTGAATAGTAGATTATGGGTTTGTTTATTGTTTCTTAGCGTATGTGGAGAGTATAGTTTGGGTTTTGTAACCGCTCAAGTACGATTGTGTGGATAGTAGATTATGGATTTTGTTTTAATGATTTGCGTGTGTAAATAGTAGATTTGGGGTTTGTTAAATGTTGCTTCACTTATGTGGATAGTATATTATATGAAATGAGAAAGTAGGGGATGTTTTCCTTCACGTCCGCGCTTTCACTATAAGAACCCACAGTATTCGTCGTTCAAACCATTCTAAGGAATAAACAAAGAAGATGGAGGTGACAAAATTATTTAACGATTTGAGACATAGCTATTTTTGGATCATGGATGGAACTTATGTAGTAGAAAGATTGAATAAGGAAGGAAGATTTGAAGGTATCCTGAACAATGTGAAGAATCTTGGAGTAGCAAAAGATCAAATAGGGGGAATGATTGAGGAAGAAGTAGAAAGAATCAGAGGATTCATTGACCCACCTTACGTGAGAGTAGGTACTTTAAAGGAAGCCTTGGATCATATCACAGAAGTCAGGAGCTTCCTAGAAAATAGCTTTCATTGGACTGACTGGTGGTACGTAAAGTGGGGTTGTAACCAGTTGATAAAAGCAGAAGAACTAATTAGAGAGGTAATGAAAGTAGAAGTGATGAAGATAAAAGAAAAATGGAGCAAAGAGAGAAAGGAAGAAGAGAATAAGAAGAAGAAATTAGAGTTTCAAAGATTGAATAACAACTGGATGAAGATACAGGCCAAGTTCCGAGCCATGGGTCACCCGGACTGGATACCGGAAACAGAAAAGAAGAAGAAAGGAATGATGGCAAAAGTTAGAAGATGGCTACAGAAGTGGAGGAAATAAAAGAAGAAGATGATGATGAAACCAAAGGCCCTTTTCAGGGCCACCCACATTTCTCGAAAAGAGATTGACTTTCCATTGCCTACCCCTTTTTAAATTTTTTTTTTTTTAAAAAAAAAATCCCATGTTCAATTCCACTTGTCCCTAGACAGGCCCAAACTCTATTCCCCATGTTCAATTCCCATTGTCCCTAGAGTGACCCAGCAATATCTCCCATGCAAAATTTCCATTGTTAGAATGCCTTTGTCCCTAGAATGTCCCTAGACATTTTTTTTCCTTTCTCCAATGTTAAATTCCCTTGTCCCCAGAGTGACCCAGGGTTTTTTGCCCATGTTAAATTTCCATTGTCCCTAGAGTGACCCAGGGTGGTTAATGTTAAATTTACATAGTCCCCAGAGTGACCCAAGGGTGTTTTTAATGGTAATTCCCATTGTCCCTAGGGTGACCCCATTCACTATTATTGTCCATCTCTTGTATCGATATGTGTATCGTTTAAGCAAAAGTATCGATACATCCATATACTGATGAATCGTTTCACCCTAGGTCCGATGTTGATTTCTGTCAAATAAAACTGTGATACAATCTGTGTGCAATTAGTAGACGCATCATACAAAACAATTTCTTGATTTTTTTCGATCACCGAAGACCAACAGCCAACATTCAAACTACCCGATTTGAACATCGATAAAATTCAGCAGTACCTCAGTGATATAGTTGACGAATATACTTCAAAAATCTCTGCGGTATGGCGCAAAATAGGAGGCCCTCCAAATATTCTCCGACATAACAACGAACCGGTGGGGGTGGTAGTCTTGTCGGCATGGTCAATATCAGGTGAAAGATTTCTGTAAATCTTGTCTGTGATGTTGTGGATGGCCTCAGTACCGCGGGTGGTTTGGGGGCGGGGGATAGGGAGCGAGATGCAAACATGATATGCTTGTGTTTTTATATCTTTTCTCCAGAGGTTCCCGCAGATCATTTGATTGTATAGGCGCCCACTTATCCTGTTTATGTACGATGTCATAATCCATTTTTGTCACGAATACGTTTTCGTCTGACCGACCCAAATCGACATCTTCTTGATATCCACGTGGATGAATTAACGTGTTAGTTTCCATCTGCATGATGGGTCGTGATCAATGGTCCGATAAAAAAATAAAAAAACATAGCGCATTCTGCCGCAATAAAAATATAACATTTTTTTTGTGTGTTGCAGCTTTATTGAATTCCTTGAGTACATCAAAACATCGCTGGTCGTCTGTGGATGGTGCTACTAAATAAAGCTTGTCCCATTTGATACATCGTATTATTAGGCTGGGAAGCAATTGAGTTTTACCAGAGCCGGACAGACCAACGATAATGGATCGAATCGAATTGGGTAATGCTGGATTAGATCAACAACGACAAGGAATAACAGGCGAGCACTTAGAGGCAAGTGTGTATAATGCAGCACAAAATATATAAGCTTACGAGTATGCCTCAGGGTGGTAATATTGCTGCGGCGATCGGGAGATTACCAAGAACTCCTTCGGCTAAGTACCGGGAGGATAAACATCTTTCGGGACATAATTACTGTGGTCCTGGAACACGACTATATATCAGGACTTGACGAAAGGAATCAACCAAAAGCTAGCGAATTTAAGCGGGCCACGCTCAGGAAGTCACGTATAAATATAAAGATCTGCAACGAGACATATCGCTGATGTCAAGTTGATTTACACGATGAAGTCGATACAAAAAAAAGCAACAAAGAAAAAACATGAGAGAGTCGCTCGCCAACTTGTTGATAAGATCGGCCATGAATGGTAAGTTAGCCTTGGGGGAGGCAATTTACTGTCCCATAATTATAATATTGGAGTCGATTTATTATAGTCCAAGCGGATGTTGTAAGATACAACAGCGATTAGCAAATTCGCTGATACCGCAGTCGTCTCGCGTGATGTTGGCGCAAATTGGTTGTCCTGATAGGTAATATGGCAAATGTACCTGCCACTCCTTAAAACGATTCAACATGGATGGTTTGATGTCAGCAATCCCAACGAAGATTATCAGGCAGATATCTTGTTTTTAATAAATGACTATCACTGGCACATCTCGCAGACGACAGATTTGTCCATATAAATTGCTGTTAACGGTCGTCGACGTTGGAAGCAGATGCAAGGAATCGGATCCGCCGTTTGAACAAATTTATACCGGTGGACCTTTGCGATCTCGACGATTACTACAGGTTGATCCTGGAAAATAATGTATGGGGGTGGGTGGGTAACATCGCTGATGCAATAGAATAACGTTGAAATCAGACTAGGACAAGCCTCGATACATCGTGATCAAGAAATTGTTGAACGATTTAATCGAACACTTGCCGAGCAATTGTTTGGACATCAGTTATCCCAGGAATTACCGAGCAAGAACAGATCTCGTAAATGGGTTGCAAGACTACCAAGTGTAATAGCCGCATTAAACAGATAAGTCACCTGTGAAATTGCTATGAAACCCGTCGATTCAATTGCGAAGAAACACATCCAGCTAAGCTGCGCGACTCGGTGGTGTGACAAGTACTGGAGAGCAACGTTACAGTCAGGTATTTTTATGAATATGGTGAAAGTGACGGTGGTATGGAAAAAGCAACCGATGCTATCTGGAATGTAACCACACATAAAATTTTCAGCAAGATAAGATATATGGGTAGGTATGCAATCTACAGAGTAGATTCGGCAGCTCTTTAACGTAATTTCGTCCATGAACAATTACAGGTAATTCCTGCAAATACACACTTGCCAACAGGTTGGATCTGCAAAGAATACAATCTACTCGACGTTGTTTACATTCAAGACATCACAGTGTGACAATTTATCGAGTGAGGCCGAGACTACAATTGATTATGCCCAAGGTGAATTGTCTTACGTCGTTAGGAAAGTATCCCCACAACATCATTGTGTTACAGCAAGCACACTGACTAACTGTTAATGTTTCAGCGTAATGATAATTTCAACATCAAGAACAAACAAGCGTTTATTGTTTTTGTCATCTCTCTGATAAGCAGCTAACGTTTTCATTACAGTGCCGAAATTTTAGTGGTGGTTCCAACTTGAGGTTGTTATAAACCATCTTGGAAATGTCGTGGACAAGTCTCCGCGGCTGAGACAGCTATGTAACTCTCAAAGCTGCCAGATACACTCGGTTTGATCATTCGACATGATCGTCGACAATCCAAACATTAGTATCTGAGATTGGTATTTCCTGCGATGAGTGAATTGTTCTTGCATATACGTAGAGTCCAGCATCGTGTTTGTTTAGCCAGAGTCGGCTCTACAGCCTCCACGGGAACATCAATTATATCATTAAGAACGTGGGTCCTCTGGGTCCCTGTTTCTGGAATACCAACGATAATAGTCTGGTGACGTGTATCCGCTGGACGATAACATAGTGGAACTTTTAACGTGTGACATTTATCCTCAAACTGTCAAATATTATACGTTGAAGTGAATCGCGAACTATTTTTTGTGGATGAAACTATCAGATTATTAGGGCTCTCTAGGTCCCAGAAGTCATTGATAGCCGTTTCTGCAATTACACAACGCATTATCTCACACTGAATCTTGTAAGGCTGAAGTTTAATTAACGCTATTTGCTTTCGAATGATTCTTCGCCGGCCCGATGATCTATCGACATTTACTCATTATAATCGTTTATCGCCGCACATTATACACATTGTTTATTTTGTCAACAGCCTATCCAGAAACGTTATTAACGTTTACTTGCACGCGGTATATATTTCGTCCCAAATGAGAATTTTAACAATATATTTCTTACACATTCGAGTTGCTGTCCACGCACCTCCCTTCCAGCTGAATAAGCTGTGATAAGTAATAACGCTAACATCCCTCTGTCTTATCTCCCTGTCAAGTCGGTGTTTTGGTTAGCACTATCATATCAGAGTATCTAATTAATTCTAACACGCGCGTTCTTTAACCAGAACCACCAGGACCATTATGAAAACAATTTTATGTCGTGAAATGGGATCATACACTGATGGTGCCGATGATAGTTATGATAGTTAACCGTTGCAGTAATATACACGATGAGGTTTATAATCTGCAAATTTAGAGTAATTACGTATTCGTTCATTTTTTAGTCCCCCAATGACCCCATGGAGCATTGCAGTCAATACGCATTATTGGAAGATTTTTTAAAAAGATCTATTTTTTATTTATTAGTATAAACTGAGCTAGTGTCGACTCATTTGGTTTATCATCGGTAATAGTTTTAATGATGCATATGCAAGCAAGTAGGATCTGAGATGAGTAAATTGGTGCGCCGTCGTAGTAGCTGAAATTTGATCAGTTTGCACACTCCCTGGACACTAATACACATTTTGCTGCCGTATCTGCGATTACAAAATTAAGTTCTGTTTGGTCCATAATTAATCTTGTACAGTAGTGTTTGTTGTCAAATGAGGCTACCTGGTTAATTTTGTCAGCAGTTTTTCGGTTCTTATCTTTTGCAAACATTACATCGTCATCCTCTCGCAGCCAGACTTGTATTATGGCCTATATGAAATTATCGCTGTGTTCACTGTCAGCGACGTCAATATGCTCTTAATGAGTATAAATCTCAATAGCACCATTGGAGCTCAGCCAGGTTTATTTTTGGCACAGCATAGATTTATCTCCGTGTCTGGTGTATTTAAATGACGACCAAGCCAAGCAGCAATAACTGGATGAATGTTTGCTGCAACCTCAAATGATTCAATCTAGGCAAATTCATTTATATCCACTGCATCGGACTGTTCATTGAAACTCTAGTCATTTCATGTGTTGGATGACCCAATCCTGCGAAAAACGGTTCACATTCACCTGCCCCACTAGCGGGGTAGTAAGCCGCCATCTCATCTGAAATTACATCAACGGGATTATGTTTTGTATCCTGATACATGAACGCGATATATCATTGAAAAAAGGGTACATTTTGTTATCGCTACATGTTTTACCTGATCATGAGATGATTCTTTGCGATAAAATTTACCCAACGGTAGCAAAAATTGATCCAAAAGGGATGCAGTGGATCCTGATTCCGATTCTAGATCACTCTGAAGCAACCAGACTGATGCAGGATCGTTTATGCTAACATGATACATTTCCTCAAAAACATTACCGTGGTAAAATCTAGTAGATTTTCTCGGCGGAAATTCCGTTTCGTTTGCCGTTCACGCAGGAGAGTTGTTGTCGGCTATCACTATCGGGGAGCCTTTACTACAACATTTGCCGGAATCGTACAAAACCTCCTCGGTTATTGTTTGTACTACTATCGGAAACTTTAATCGCTTTTACAAACCTACGATGTCTTCATTACGAGCTCCATTGTCGTTAACAAACTTTGCCTATTCATTTGTTTGATTCATGAAATTGTCAGTCCATTTCCTTGTGGGGCGTTCATCAAATGTTATGTGAGCCGCTGAGCCACACAATTTAAGATACCCGTTCGCATCGGTTGAAGAGCATTACTATCAGGCTCGTTCAAAGGACAAAGTGCGTAAACAACAGCAGTGACAGGATATGATTTTTCATGATATGGCCTATCAATGCCCATCCTCATATTTGGAATTAGGACACAATTAATTTTACTATATGTAATCTACATTGGTTTCTCAGTACTGACCTTTCCACTGTGTGATAATCAATACAAATCATATGCTAATCTAAAATACCTTCAAAGATGACTTCACGGTGAAGTTCTCGTCAAAGGTTGACCTGCTCTTTTTTCAGATGCTGAACTGTCAACACATCACCATGTAAACAGAACACAGATTTCACTTCCGGATCATCACCAAGGCCTTATTACTCACTGTGCACTGTCGCCGAAATAAACACATATAACAACACCCTGAGCTCATATTATCAAGACTAAACAGTTACCTTTAAATCCCTACCAAAAATGCATAAATAAAACTCTTCTATCACCACCAAAATGAGAGAGGAAAAAATGTTCTAAAAATAGACTAGAACTACATTCGTGGGTACTGAACTGGAAGTATTAATTGTGAACTGATTCCATTTATTTGCAACGGCGATATGAAGGCCATGTGCTTGTGCTTGCTTAATATGGTCGAGTTTATCCCGGATAATCCATTTTGGGCCATCCCCGCCATCGTGTTCGACAATAAATTTAATTCTAAATAAATACCTTCTATGAAAATTAAAAGCTCAAGCCATCAATAGTTATCTTCCTCCTACCCCCTGCGCTGCTGATTCACTGCAGCATCAATGAAAATACCGTCATCATCTATCCGGAAAGTTGGCCAAACTTTCTCCCAATCAGTTGTACTTACATTTGTTGTTATAGAACGTATTATTTCAACTAGATTCGGCTAATTGAATGATTGCAGTTTATCGACGACCCATTATATATGTAAGTAAACACTCAGAGTAATGAAGTTAACGTGTAATTTTAAGGCAAAACCTGCATTTTTTTTTGCGATAAATTAACGATTGCTATGTACCGTAGACTCTTAATAGGCTATTGTAAGTAGTTTGCAAATAAAAGAAGAATGTAGCGGAAAATACAATTATTTAGTTTGCTGTGATAAAATTGTTTACTTAGTAATTATTTGAGAAGTCAAATATGTTGACTCTGATCAGATAGAAATTTATCTTTTTGGCATACACTTTTGTGAACAGATTGAATTCACTTGTCGTGTCATATATAAAGCAATCAATGAATTAAAATTCCAGTGAAAAAGGCATTGACGTGGACACAAATTGTCATGTCATGCGTTTACTTCTCTGCTTAACCAGCCAACCGTGCAACCATTTTATCCGCTCCCTTTAAATGAAATTGTCAATCAATAAAGAAGCAATGTATTCGAATTATTATCGATTGGTTAACAATGTAATCTCTTTATCAAAGCTCATTATTTATTGACTACTGTTCTCAGCAGATGGGGATTTTGTGTTGGCCTGGTGAGGTAAACACCATTTGCTTAACACATTTTAGGCTACACGTGGCTTCTAGTATACTTTAGTGGAGGAAGAAACCGAAAAGACCCTTAGAAGAACTACCGACCCACGGAAAGCTATCTACAAGCTTTCTCTCATGACCACTATGGTAGAGCCCATAATTTGAACTTACGTGGTCAAAAGTAAAAGGTGTGATCTGTCAAGGCGAGCGCACCATTGGGCCACAAGTGGCCCCCAGCAGGTGATGAATAGTTCTTTGAGCATATGTTGCTATTATATACTGCTTTATATACTTTTAGGAACTTAACCAGCGGACATGTCAGCATTTATTTATTCCTATTAAATGTACCATTATTTTTATGTTATTTGCAGCAATTTACGAGTCTTTTGCAGTCATTTACATTTTTGTCGTATTTAAAGAAGCAAATATAATTATGTTTTATGTTGCATATAGAGTCACGGTATCCGGATTTAAGATAGATGTGAATTTTCTTAATGATGTATTGCTTGCATAAAAAGGAAAACGATATAAAAAAGAAAGGATAATATAGTATTATTTCACATTGTCTTCACAACACTTTGCATACTACTGATTATACTGCATAGAAACTCTCTCTCTGTCTCTCTCTCTCAAACTCTCTCTCTCTCCGATTGACACAAAAAATTAAGAATAAATCGAGATAAACAGTTGTATTAATATTTTATTTTTATTATGTATAATGCAACTTAAAAATATATTAAAAATAAATCAAATAAAATAAATAAATAAATATGACGAAAAATCAACATAAAAAATAATATATTATATCTTGATATATTATTGACAAATGTTCAATAGTTGATTAGAACTCAACTTATGTAGTAAAAAATTATAGTGTACATAATACTTATAATCAAGCATTTTATAAATAATTAAGCATAATTTATTGAGAATTAAGTTAGAAATACACTTTCATTTTTAAAGAATTAGTTAACTTATCTTTATAATATTAGTTTATATTTCCACTATCTAAGTTATTCTGTAAATTAGAATAATATAAAAATATTCTTCACTAATTGTAAAAAGGGGACATCATTTAAAGAAAATGATTAATTAATGTCGTATAGTATTTTGGAATTTAGACCTTTTGGATATACCATATTAAGACGGTGAATCCAAAAGGTTTCATTTAGCAGACGTTCAATCTCAGAAACAGCTATAACAATAGGTTGAAAGGAGAAATCTTGCAAAGTATGGGAACTCTTGTTAAAATGTGCGGCAACATAAGATGAGAATGATTGAATGATATATTTTTTTTTTTATGTCTGATCTATGTTGGTTAATACGTTTAGATAGTTGTTGACTGGTTTGTCCAATACATTGGATGCCACATTTTTTGCATGTGATCAAATAAATAACATTTGATGTTGCACAATTAGTATCACAACGCATATTAAAAATTTATTTCGTATTATTACTACTGAAAGAAGTATTTTCATTGATAAAAGAACAGTGAGAACATCTAGATCTACTACATGTAGTCGATGATCCTTTTTATATGATGTTTTTCTAGTTAAGAATTAATTAGGAAATCTTTAATATTTTAGTCCTTTTATAAGCAATTGTGGGTTTGCCTTCGTGTAGCGATTTAACACTTTCTTTACATGACAATTTTAATAAATCCCAATATTTGTTGATAATCTTACCTATATTAAGCAAACTTGGGTTATATTCAATAACAAAAAGAATTATATATTCATTTCTATTTTGATTTTACGTTGTAAAGATTCAAGTTGTGTAAGAGAAGATACTTTTTGAAGACCAGTATTAATGATGTAAATAGGGTAATTTCTATTTACAAAATGCTGACCTAACTCTGTCAAAGATGATTTAAAAACAGCGTCATCCGAATTACACACACACACACACACGCGTGATAGCGCGCGTTCCCTCTAAGCGAATGGAAGATGTGCGCGCTCTATACGCGCTGCATTGAGCAAGGATTAGCGTGACTTGAGCCTTATTGTTGGATTTAAAATTTGGTAATTTTGATCTGCTGCGCGGAGAAAAATTCAGCTGCTCCGGGATGCCTAAGGAGCTACGCGGCTGCACGCACGCGCAGCTTAGAGGGAATGTTGACACACACACACACACACACACACACACACACACACACACACACACATCACTCTGCCCGACATTAATCGTGATCTTAGTTGAATTTAATTCCCTTGAAATTCAAGGAATTCTTGGAAACTGTCCGCAAACTCTGGCTCGGTATATATGCATGCATTTTGTGTTAAAAGTAGGGCCTATTTACTTTTCATGTCAGTGAGGCCATGAAAACACAAGAAGGAATATTTCAGTTGCAGAATCATGTTTAGAACTAATGTATTCTAGAAAGAATGCATCTTATTGTTTTTGTAATTTTTACTCTGATAATGGAGGTGTGCATATATATGTTCAAAAATGAGGAATCTTACATATGAAAATGGCTCCAAGGTGATGAGTGATAGCATTATAAATGCTGTGGTAGAATGTATAAGAGAGGCTCCCGGAATCCTAGCCATCTTCCTCCTCACTCGATTATTCATCTCGCCAGATGCAAGCTAGTTCTACATTTTACCCCACTGACAGTATGTAAGTAGTAAGATAGTTCCAGGCTATTTGCCAACATTTAGCTTTGAGATTAAAATATGTATCCCACGTTTTTCTTCCCCTCTTATCATCCCACCATTATGATTCTACCAAATGTAATTGACTGACTCTCCACTACTGTCCAATCATTGCGGAGATCTTTAGACGCAAGCGACCCTTTTTCCCCTTCATCGGAGTCCATGCATAACAAACTGAATCTAAATCGCTGGCTGTAAACGCGCAACTCTAAGAGCCCTCAGCTAGGGAGCAGTTGCAATGTAATAGATATATTTAATTGAAATAGCGGGTAATCATTTATACCTCTGGGGATCGTTTCCAAGAGTGGCAAGTGATTGTATATTGCTCATTTTGTTGAAGTTGTTGTGTGTCTTTCTCTGCATACATTCAGTCATTGGATTATTCATCTTACAGCCAGTACTTATCGAATCGTTGGGGATTAGCATATTTCGATTAAGGTAAGTCGCATCATTATCGGATTCTTATCAGTACAAACGAAATAATAGCAACACTTTAAAATTCGGATGTCATATAATAATAATAATAATAAGAAGAAGAAGAAGAAGAAGAAGGAGAAGAAGAAGAAGAAGAAGAATGCTACTACTACTACTACTACTACTAATAATAATAATAATAATAAAAATAACAATATGAACCCTGATAAGAAGCTACATGTATTTATGGATATAATAAACAGAAACGTTTGTAAAAACATGCTCCAACTATGTACATTTTGTAAAATAGTGAGACAGCAAGGTCGAAGATTTGAGAATTTAAACTTTAATTCGTGATATATTTTTAAAAACGAACATGAAATAATCGAATGAGATTAAATTAAACGCATTTATATTTGTACCTTCTCTAATTTCCTTTGGGACTCTATTTCAAATTATTTACCCCGAATATTGAAAACTTTGCTTAAGGAGTTCTTTATTTGGTTTGGAATAGTAAGGTGGTTAGTTGAAATTAAACTTAAACTGGGAGTGTTGCCTTGTTTTCTAGAATGCAATAGTTGCTGAGATATAATGGGACTATCTTGTTTGAAATTGTGTGCATACGTTTAGCCTTAAAATACAAAAGTATTCGTTTTCTTACTGTTAACATTTTAATATCATTCTTTTCATTTGGGATGTTTACAGCGGTATCTAGAATGAGTCTGCAAACTCCTTTTTGCAAGAGGAATAATATGCGAATATTCTGGTCAGATGACATTACAGTAGTCTAGGTATGGCTATATATAACATTTGAAATATATTAATTTATGTTTTTAGTTTTTAGTATCTTACTAAATAACCAGAGTATGAATTGACAAAATAACGTACGACTTCAAGTGTTCATTCCATCTCTAAGTTTTGCAACTATCACCCAAGGAATTTAGTTATATGGATTAGCTGATTTCAGTCAGCTTCAGGTTGAACTTGGTATTTTTGCGCTCTTTTGTTGGATAGTAATCATTACTACTTTAGTCTTTTTGTGTTTCTTTTCATTTTACACCACGTAGAATGATAATAGCAATTTTGGATTTTCAGTACTGATCTAGGTCACAGCCATTTACCCTTATTATTTGTATCCTCATCTTACGTGCTAAGGCTCCGGGGTGATCGTAACTCACAGGCGCCCCTGGAAGAGCAATGTTATGTAGGTTAGAAGACTTCAGTCTAGATCAGTCAACAATAAAGTCACTAGTATCATACCATTCCATAACTTGACTGCGAAATCATACAAGTGGTGATTACAGAACCTACCATAAGTGCAAAATTCTACACTTTAAGCTTTTTCTTGCAAATCCACTATCCCGCGGTTCCGTATTTGTACTCAGGGGTTTTGGTGATTTTCCATTTCCGGCAACTTGGTGTCAAATTAAGTCATACTGATAATGTTAACATCAGTAGCCATCGAGTAGACTTTGTCAATTGCACTGAGATGCGTATTCGCTGCCAGCCACACTCATTACAATTGATATGGCCCCAGCGACATTTCTGATTGATGTACCTATAATATAGTCGTGATTCTCGCCAGAAAAAAGACAAAGATGGTTTCCGCGGCGATTGCGCAAGACTTTATTACACTCAGATAATAAAGTTTACAGCATATGAGGTCTATAAGGAAAATAACATGAATATAGCATGTGATGTTTTACATGATGCTTAAGAGGGATTACAAAAGTCTGAAAATGCATTCTAAAAACATGCAAAATATTTTTTAAGAGTGCGCTTGAATTCATCTTGTAGCTGTTGTTCAATGATTTTCTCTCGTTAGTAACATTGAGGGTTTATCATAGTTTTTCTATTAATAAAGTAAGCGCGTAATCACAGTTACTGCTTCACAGACCCTTCCAGATTCATTACATCAAGGCGGAAAACGCACACGTACTAATATCAAATTAATCTTCTTTACTAGCACAACTGCCATACAATTATAGAAAATCTGAGCCTGAGGAATATTTACGTCTCCGGCAGTTGCACATTCGTGGGGCCTAACATCACATTAATATAGCAACAAACACCTATTACGACATTAAATCGTGTCTGAAATGTTTGTTATCGTCTTCGTCCAGGCCCTGTTTCAATGATAAGTGCATCTTTGTTTAATAACAGTCACATATTTCTCTTCTTGGCTGGGTCAGTTTTAGTTTAACATGATCATCGGAGTATGCAACCAGAGTGTATTTGTCAGTGAATTCCACGTCATCGTTGTCGAAACAATCCGTTTTCTCAACTGGCTGTGTATCCCGCGTCCGGGTATTTTTACGTGCTAATGCTATGATTCCATGCTCGCCTCGATTTGGCATATGTCTCAACGGTATAGTTCTACATTACTTTCACTTAAATTATATTTGAGCGTATGAAACCATTTGGTAACACCATTTTGACGCAGATATTCATTGACAAGTGGAACGTGATTGCTATCAAGCTTGTCCAACACTCTGTCGCCACAATCCTCAACTTTGATTCTCCGGTCAAAATCCGTCATTATACGCAATAACAAATGTCAAACACAACTGCAAAAGACTTCTCAAGTACCCTGTATATGTTGACAGCGTCGAACTGAATTTCATCGATGACAACTAATGACTTTAGCAAGGTATAAATGGACATTTCTTAACAAAGGGCGTTTATCCTAGATTGTTTTAATGATGAAACGTAACACGGCTGGTCATTTATCAATATTCCTATCACACACAACTCACCCGTATATCAGTATCAGATGAATAAATACAACTCAGACTTTCGCGTTGTTAAGATTAATGTCTCTAAAATAATTCCCCTCCACAACATCGAAAGTAAATCGATCACTTGTTTTAACATTATCATTTTTGTCTCCGTCACTAGTCAATACTCCTGTGTCCATATGAAGTTACTACTAATGTTGTCTGTGCACTTGTGTCTGTGTGTGTGTTGGGGGTGATGTTTGGATCCATGCATCCATGTATTGATTCACCGCAGCCTGGGCTACATGAATGTAATTCTTGATAAACACAACAGCCGCCCGAATTAAAGAATAATTTCACGTGGCGGTGCATCTCCATAGAAAATAAATAGAAAAGATGTGGAGTCGTTACCACATATTCTACCGAATGCGTTCCAGGTCCAGCTCTTAAATCCAAGTTGAAGATGAAAGTTTCCTGCGTGTGTGGAACAAATGATGTAAGTTCATACCGTATAAAAACACCTAAACTGATTTTGTCCTAGCTAGTAAATCAAAATTAGCCTCTGGACGTGTCAATGGCGAGGCCACAACCGAAGACCACTTCCTATCTGGAGCCTTTGACTCCACGCCTGGATAATTTTGCCTTTTATGCATCCTTGAATCACCATTTTCAGAGATATCCAGGATGCAGTTCTGACGGCCCCTAACGCAGCTGCCAACAGAGCTGGAATGGCCGCTAGGAATGGAAATATCTCACCGGTATTTTGCATTTGTGTGACGTCTGACATAGATAATTTAAACGTCACTGATCTGGCCGTATGAAGCTGATCAAGCTATTTTGGGGTCAACCACACGGGTTGTAAAGTCAACTATGGTGCCCCAACGACCTCTTGGGTTAAGGGATTGATGATGATGATGTAGATGATGATGAGGAGCAGGAGGAAATGCTCGAGGATGAAGTAATAAATCGGGTACAACGTACGAAAGACATGCTGAGAAATCAGTAAGCCGTTGTCAGCATATTTCGTCCATGTCCAGGTATTTCATTTATGATACACCTCGGATACTCCCAGTGGAAAATAACATTGACCTTTCCAGTTGGGCGTTCATATTTCCTGCCATTTAAAATGCTATAAACACGTGACAGGTGCTATAATACCTTGAAGATTACTTAATTGCTATGATAAAAATCGTCGAGTCTTGCTTTGTTGAGTATCTGTTATCGTCAGTAGATGATTGAAGTTCCATAAATGCGTTTGTGTCTACTGCAGCGCACATTGGTGGCTTTCGAAGCGTATGCTTGGATAATTCAACTTTACCCTGATTGGGAAGAGACGACACCGTCACGCCAAATAGTATCTTTGTCGTTGTCTTTTCTGTTTAATTTGACCTTGTCTTTAGTCCTGAAACCTAATATGTGCGAAAGCAGATACTTCTCCGCACACGTTATGATGGGTTGACGCTTCACTAATCCGCTGTTAAAATTAACAGTGTATATAGTGACCGCATTAGCGTTGGCGTCTTCAGTAGTGTATTTGATATGATCAATAATGTTTGGTTGTGTCTTTCAATACCAGATACGGGCCAGCAGATCTTGCATAACCGCTACTGTAAAAGTCGGGTTCACATATTTTTGCAAGAACTCGACAATGTCCAGAATTGCTTCGATTTCCTTTCATTCAGTGAGTTAACGCGTGCTGTTGAAGAGCGTCATGATGTCGTTGTTGACAACTCCGACTTTATCCTTGGCACTTATGCTGTTTTGAATAAGTTGTCTGTCTGTGAGATATCGATGCGGCCTCATTAACTACTTTTGGCGCAGTGTTTCCCGCGCCAACTGAAACCACGAGTGATCCCAACCGATGTGCAAGGCCATATTGTTGCTCGATCCATCTATTTAGTTCTTCTTTCTCAACTTCTTCCTTCGGTGTGCGAACTCGGAGTTGGGGCGCGAGTTATTATTTCGATGTGAGCTCAGAAGATCTTTGTTTTTGTTATCGACTTATCTTATCATCTTACTGAACTATTGATATTCAGTCAAATGACACGATGAAAACAGAATTTAATACTTGGTCATACAAAAGCGAGTTTCCGCTGTACTAAGAAATACAGTCTGTATATAAAATATTGATCGGTCCGCCAGCACTGGAATTATTGATCGCCTGTGCACAAAAAAGTAACATTCATGCTCAACGATATATTTCCACACTAATTTCCAAAGATGGTGCCTAGGCGTGCATTGATGCGAATCATAAATGTACTTGTCGTGGTGGTGAAACTTGTGGTCCATGTAGACCGTTTAAATAGTAGCATGATAATAGCGCTTTTGTTGATAACTGATCTAGGTCTGCCCTACGTGACTTTCTTCTTACAGGGACGCGTGTGGGTAACAAATCGTTAATAGGAATGTGAGATTAAAATGAGGATAATCGCATGGGGGTAAGTGGTAGAATGATATGACCTAAATAAAGTAATAAAACTTCAAAATGTCTATTATCATACTACTGACCAGGATTCTGCTCTAAGTACGGCTGTTTGAATGGAGATCTCTAGGTAAAAATTTTTCAATCGGTAGATGAAATACAGTTGTTTATTTTCATTGGCAGATCATTTATGGAATTGGGAAAGGGGTGAAACCAGGATTTTAAAGTACTCCACTTTAAATTGGTTTTTCATTAGAAAAACTGCAATTTATTTACATTTTGTTTTCTTCTTGTTAGATATAATGTAAACCAATGAGTGGTTGAATGATCGCATTGATAAATGATGAAGTGCAATAAAAATAGCTATTCAACATTTATTATTTACTTGTAACTAATAGGTAATGTCATATCTTAAGAAACATATCCACTTTGATGAATTGACTCTCGGTGCTCCAGAGAGTTTGTTTACACGCTGCGAGCTATCTTCCAACTGTCACTGCTTTCTGACAGAGAAGAAAGTACAGAAAACTGATAACGTTCAACTGGGTGATTCAAAATCAGTTTAGCTTGTACATTATGTAAGTTGCATCTCCCCACCTCATCAATGAGAATGCAATTAAGTGCTCCTATGTATACAAACGTCTTTAAAGTGTGTTCGTTCTTGTCATTGATCATGACTGTCAGTGAGAGAGAGAGAGAGAGAGAGAGAGGCAGACTTTCGATTAACACTTTCTCTGTTACTTTCGAGAATGTACCTTATGCAGCTTAACTGATTGCTCATTGCAAATAAAATGCACGATATACATAATTTCCGCTTATATGATCCGTGGCGACCAAACGATTGAAATAATTCGACGAGTTTCGTCTAACTTTGACAGAGGACAAATTTCAGAATATATTATCACATGACGAAAAATATATTTAATTTGAAAATATTGCATTATCATGGAGCGAAATGGCTTTCAAAACCTTCGGATACCTTGTGGATTACGTCTTTGTGTTGTATGAGATCATGATCTTATAGTGTTTTTTGGTTTGTGATATATTTTTTCGTGATATTTCAAATGTACGTTCAGTATCCGCAGCACAGCCGTCATTATATCCGTTATAACGTGTTATCTACGTTTTAGCGTGACTGGATAATATGAATGCAGATGTTATAACATTTACGTTAAAGTATGGCTGTTACTGGTGGAAGTAGTTTTAGGTGTAGCTTGCAAAATAATATTTTGAGTGCTGACTGATAAATTATAATAATTATTATCAAATATTCAAAACTGTTATTCAGAATGATCATAAGTTAATATACGTTGCTTCATTTAGATCATTAACGTCTGTATGACAATTTTGCTCAATGCACAATGTAATTATGCATGCCATCAAATGAGCACAGCATAGACTTTAAAATGTAATCAATCATACCTTATTACCGATATTGTATTATTCTAATTGCTAATCGATAAATTGATTTAATAAACTGCTTAAAAACAACTCATTTTTATTTTAGTTTTTAAAAGCTCACTAAACATGATGAACTTAAAACATTTCGAAACTACTTTTAAAGACCAATAAATCTACTGAAAGCACGTGCACTTGTGCATCCATGTCATGTTGGTAATAAATTTAAACCAAGTTGGTCACTTATGTTACGGAAGAGTGACCTCAGCAAAAAAAACTACATGTTTAAGAGGTCATTAAAAAACATTAATGTGGATAATTTGGACTAGATCTATTGGTATGAAATTTTGGAAACCAATATTTTTTTTTTTGAAGTTTCGGGTCATTAAATAATTTTCTTTTATCTATTTAATATAATGTAATCTGGGTACTACTCTCATTCCAATCCTTGCCGACGTTTTGTTTCTGCTGTTCTCATTTAATTTCATATGACTGAAATACAGGGTGTAATTACCAACTTTGGTACATACATCATGAATCTTAACATAATCTAACTAAACACGGCCAGATTTACAGATGCTTGAAGTGAATGAAAACAAAATCAGTTAATAAAAACAAATAAAAGGTCATAGGCCTTCATCACCATAATAAGCAACATAAACAGCAAATAATATTCGCAATGTGAATTTGTGAAAATAAATAGCCGGGTAGGTTAAGTCGGTGGTCTAGAATCTGGCAGTCGTGGCATGAGCCGAGAAGGCGATGATGTGATTTTTTCCCTTGATTTCTTCGATTAGAAGATTCACAAAATATGAAGAATTAAAAACAACTAAAGCAAGCATTGTGATCATACAACTAGATAAAATATAGGCTAAAATGGCCAACGTAGAAGAACTGGTCTAAAATAGAGAGTTCCTAACTTGCAATGCAAACTAACGTTACCGCTGGACATCTAGTTCATAGTTAAAATAACTTATACGTAGATTCAGGTAACAGGAGTTATATCAATCGCCCATTACAAAAATGCTCGTGGGATAAATGAATTGATTAAAAGGCAACGAAGAATTCGGTATTATTGTGAACATTTGTATGCGCATAATGCGTAATACGAAACAACCCTATAAATTAAATTGTATTGTACCAAAGTTACTTTGGACGATCGTAATTCTACACAAGATGGAAGAAAATTACTTCTTTGCTACAAAAATGTATTTTCGATAGTTGTTATTCGTGAAGCACGCCTGAGTATGAACAATGACACGATCTGGAAGGAAGATCTATTACAAGCCAAGACTTTAAATAAAATATAAACTGCTATGAAATCTTTGGAAGGTTAACACTTTAAAAATCTGGGTCATTATGACTGGGTTATGCTTCCTTGTTTTTGCTTATGAATGTTCAGGTTTAAATGTGAATAATTAGTATTATTCGAAACATCATGGATAGAAAAAGGAGGGCGTATAAAGACATACCTATTTAAACGAATTGGATCTATCATGAAATAATTTAAATATTTTTTCCCCGTCTTTAGGCGTTCTGTTACTTCAATATAATATAAATCTGTCACTTTTGCTTCGGGTTGCTTATGTAGCACGAGTTAGTGAATGGTTAGTGAATGGGTAAATATCTTGAATGGGTTTAGATGATTTTAATTTTAATGATATTTCAAACAGAGATAATGTTCATCGCAAATCTTATTCAGAGGCTGTGTTTCTGAAAAGATATCCAAGTTTAATATGATTTTCGATAACACTGTAAACTAATTAAAGGATATCTTGTAAATCTCGTTTAGATTTATAATACATTTTGAGAAGAAAATACGTTCGCAAATAAATTTCAATTAGGAAGATTTGACATTCACTAACAATATAAGATATTATGGATTTGAAAATAATTTCCTTTTTTCATGTTTACCCTTTCCTCGGGCGAAAGAAATAAATTAGTTTATACTTTGCTTGGAATCCATATATCTTGATTCTTTTTGGGGGATTATTCAGCGAAAGACAGATACGTAAGGAAACGTATAAAAATATTAGTTTATACCGCAGAATTATAAGAAATTTTAACGCTTTTGTTCGTAGCAGTAAAGCTTCTCTCACATTATGTTGTATCAGTTTTAACTGCTCTCTTTTTATATAGTTCAAAGCTTTATCGGGTGTAGTGTAGTGGGCGTATCCTTGTTTCAGTCGAGGTAGTAGGGTAAAACTCATACAAATCTGATGAATTATTTTCTCCTACCCAACCATGGAAGCTGGACAATAAATTTTGAACGCTTGAAGGAAGCAAGTGTCAAAATCGCTAATCTTATTTTAAGCCTCACTTAAAACGTTGTTGAACTAAGCAACATGATTCTTTGCCTGGCTATAACATGGATTTTGATGTCCGATCCGCACACATGCTTACATATTGTATTACTTATTAAAGAAATTGGATACATATGTCGTTGGTTTTGTCTTCGGTACTTAGTCTTGAATCTCAAAAACCGTAATTAACGATAGATCTTCCTTTTTAGAGTGTGATATATTATTTCCACACATGCGTCAGAGTGATCTACATTATTTGCTAAAATTATTTATGTTATCTCGGTCTGGTTGTCTAAGCCATGGTGTCCACGCGCTAGAAACCCTTGTTGTCTTCTGATGCTTCTGATGGAGCAGTTAGAAAATAAAACAATAATATATATGCAAGAATTTTACTCATAAGGCAAGTTATGGTTTCTCCATCCAACCTTGATAATACGCTCTACAACCAAACCATTTTTATTGTGAGAGAGAGAGCTAGAAAGTCGAACTCCAAATACACAGGCAATAAACAACACTGGCTACACATATCCAGACTCTCTCGAGAGCCACCGTAAAGACGGCAACAAACAGAAATATGCTATGTCAAAACGGTTTCTTCAAATACTCCCAATCAGCTCTAATTGAATCAAACATAATAACGCGACTGCAAATAAAAACTCATGCACTTACCAGAGTGGCGCATTCATCAGCCAAACGCTATTCCACAAGAAGATTTCCATGTAGCTTATCATTGTTCTAGTAATAGCAGTACTTGCCATATTTCCAGTACAGAAAATATAACTTTCCAAGAAAGGTATGAATTATAAATCTCCTCACAGTCACTAGAACTGTGTACCCGGTAGTGTATTGCACTGTATCGTACAGTTGCCTAGCATATAACATATAACGTTTTTTAAGTTAGAACTGGTGGAAGCCAAAGGTTAACTGTATAAAAGATATTAATTAAGTATTGTTTGTTTCCTATGACATCCATCGATAAATGTGATTTTGCAATATTAATATCAAGTGTTTTTATGTGTCTACTTTCTCTTTTGTGCACTTACGGTCACCAAGGTCACACGATTGCCCTCATTAACATAGTCATATTAATGCGTGGTATTTACAAACAACAGCGCGTTGCTTCAGGCACTCATTGTGAAGTACTTCCAACTTGTAACAATTGTAATTTTATTCTAATTTTTTAAAACTTCTTTTGAGAGCGGAATATATAGATAGATGTACTACTTTCATAATTATTGCTCTTGTCTTGCCTTGGAGGAGTCAGGACAATGCAGTTCCTTCCAGACGGGAGATTAATTTTAAATATCTTAATAAACGTGAACGCAACAAAACCACGAGTGAAATTGCTAAATTTATCCAGATGAGCTGTAAATGTGGCACTAGTAGTTCATGACATTAATTTTAAGAATGTTATTTTGCCGACCAAAGCATTGATTCAATCAAGATTTTTCCATCATTAACAAGAAATGAAATTTAGTCTTGAACTAATGACATTAAATTTGCCCTTGTTGCAGGTTGCTCAAGAAAGGATGTACTTCCTGTTAGAAAACGGAAAGTAAAAATCAAGGAAGCAACAAAATCTTTTTTTCTTCTCATTCTTATAAATTGTTCACCATAAGTATTTACCCAAAATACAATCAATTAGAAACAAATTAAACTAAAAACAATTGGCGATCACATGGATTTCTAATGTGCATTATATGTGTCTGCTTCTTCGATCATCTTCCACCATCTTCCATCATCGTCAACTTGAAATTAAAATAATTTTTAGAAACGCAAGAAAAAATAGTTGATATATTGCAATCATATTCATTGTAACAAAATATATCGAATCAAACAGGGAATATTGAAAGATAGGAAATTAAAATTAGATTTACAGTCGCCTCATCCTAAACTGATGTCACTATCCCACCGCCATTCAAGAGGTCAACCGAATTTCCATACGGACCGGGCTAATTTAGATTTGTAGAGATGCTATCTCCACATACCGTAAACGTACATATTGAACAAAACAAGGAATATGAATTGTATTAAAAATTATAAGCGCATTTGTTATTCCTTTACTAATTGTTTTGTATCAATGTGAATTAATATCTGCATTACATAGAAATGCATTAGAAATTATACCTGCTTAAATTAACGGTGCATATGTATCTTTAGCAATCGTTATCCACACAGATAAAAATGACGAATTTATCTTTTAGTTGTTGAACAAAAATTCTTACTAGCATAAATCATGTTCTGAGCTATCATAATTTCATTTCAGTAGTTACAAATTCGAACATTAGGAGATAAATTTAAAAATTGTTTTATTTTTCTTTCTCCTGAATGTTAATGTATTCAGTCGTTTTACATTTTGTCAGCCTCTGTAGATGAAATTAGGTTGATAATACTGAGATAAATCCCAGTTGTTCTCCCCTCTGAATATTCCATTATTAATATTACTGGTGTCTTAATAAGCTACTTCTATAAATAAGTCCTGCAAAGCATAATACTTGGTAAAAGCATGAGTTGAGTCACATTGATTTTGAATGTTGTAATTTGCAGCTGTATTAGAATGCACTATTACGACCTTATGGTTTTACACTAAGAAATAGAACAGAGCGAAAACCAACAGTTTTGTAAAATTTAACAAATAATTTTTCCCCTAGAATACAAAGTGAAAATTTAAAAGAACTTAACAGTATTAAGAATTAAATCCCATATAGTCCAAAAGGCTTATCACCAGTCCTAATGAAAAAAGTTCTAATTAAATCCAGGTGGTGTTGGAATTAATATCCACGCTAAAGGTGTTGAAGTGGGTGTAGTGGCCTGTGTTTTGGTGATGTGACACCAGTCTTTTGATGGATCAGAACACTATAATCCAGGTTTACTTTACTGAATTTACTATAATTCCCAGTTAATGTCTCTGTACAACAATATTATTGATGATTACTGTATTTCCAGTGAATACATACGTTGAATAAATAAATTCCAGCCCAGATGAGATACTGAACACACAAATAAGACTGATATCTACTTCAGTTGTCATTGCAAAAATAAATCACTTCTTCCCCGTGTAAACAAGATTATAAAACCCTCTAATTGACCTACTTCACAATTAGCCTTTCAATTTGGTTTATATTTTAAAAACGTTAGTTAAAGGAAATTTCCATTCTGGAAGATTCATTTACTAAAATTATAGTATAGAATACGGTAAACATCAAGAAGACTAGGTATTTTTATGGTATAATTGCAATAAACATTACTCAAACCCTAATAAATATGTTTACTTCTGTTGATAACCCATGCCCATAGAGCAAATATTATATATTATTTGTTCATTAAAGTAAAACATATTGGTCAGGTACAACATGAGCCTGACTTTGGACATGGTCAATTACAAAATACAATTATGATCTTTTTTAAAAATCACGAAGAAAAATAAGCAAATAAAAATTACATGTACAACAAAGCACCAAAACCATCATTTTCGACCATAGCAACAATAACTTTTGGTGTCGTTTTTTGTAAAGTTTTAATTATTTTTTGTTTTAGGACAAAACTTGGAATGCTCCTGCTAAAGATTTCTCATTCCGGTTGCAACAATGTTTAGTCCTGTAATTTATATGTAATATATATTGACCATATGCTTTAAAGATGTTATATTTTGTGCGTTTTCATTTTGCTTCGATGAATTTTACAGAATGCTTACACCTTTACTATGTATCTTTTTTATTGTTATACTTCATGCTTATATATTTTGAAAGACTTTAATGTCCCTTGAGATTTTTCACAATTGTATTTTTAGGACTTTACTTTTCGTTACAACCTTTAATAACGCACGCGAGTATTTTCTGTCAACATAATTTTCTGTGCTGAACATTGAAACTAAGTTAATTCATTTTCCTTTGTTAGCTTTTGCAGATGAAATTAATAATGTTACCGTTGTCTATTAATGTCAACATATAATGGATACTGTAAGTCCATAAAAAGTCTGACCTGATAGCTAGATACAGAACATAGAGATGCATCTCGGATAAAGATCGATTCCGTAAGTAGTATGTGAAATGATAGGTATAGACCACTTTTTCTTTAAGGTGTTTGTTCTAAAAACAGGAAAATAATGGTTCCTGGCCACTTTTTCTTTATGCATACGAAGCTGGTCTTGTGCATGAAAGAAAAGACTTTATTTTTTGAAAACCAATCACGCTGTTTTCTGGACAAAACGTATCATACGCTTATTAGCATAAATAATGGCGTTTCAAAAGAGACGCCAGCTCTTCCACCATGGCCAGAATCATTGTCATAGCAGCCTGATGTGTTGGATGACAATACTGATATTTTGATACGTGTTGGTGTCATGTGCTAATAGCGATTTGAGTTACTTTGCAGAGATGATTTTTCGCAGACGTAAATATCAGGATGAGCAGTGGAGGAAGCGATGTCGTAGCTATCAAAGACCAGCGCAAAGATATAAGCAGCAGTACCACATTAAAAACACGCTAAATAGTTTTAATATGTCAGCAGCACAGCGAGATTAGTTTAGTTTTGTTAGTTACTTTACTTGGTTACGCGATCTCCGCTTCCTGGAGTCGTGATATTTATTAAGTCTGATCATATGTTTAAGCGTATGTTTGTGGTCATGCGACTTCCAGAGATTTCAGCGAAGTGTAAACTAATTTTTGGGTAAAAGCGTATCAGCAGCGTACGATAAAATTATTTCTCAGGCACTGACGCCATTGATGACAACGCCGCCGTCAGAATCCACGAGTTAAATTTATGAGGATAACGAAACCATTTGACAAGAGAATTTCGCCTTTAGTCTAGGTGACTTTTTCAATCCTGAACATTTGCTGTTTGTCTGTAAGTCATGCTCGTAGAAAGAACATTCGATTGAGGCATCCTTAAGCTTGTACGTGACAGGTAACGTTTTCTTTATTTGATGCACCACAAACACCTCTTCTATCCAGTTAGGTGTACATTCTTTTTGAAACGTGCCTTTCTGCCTGCCTTTTCTAATTCACCTAATTTAAATTTAGATCCAAAGAATTAATGCTCTGTTACGTCCTGTTTTCGGTTCACTGCAGTGACGTCGGCTAGAGTCACTTTAAAGCTGCGATGCCACTCATGATTATACTAGTATGCGATCTCTGGTAAGAAAATCTAAGTATCGGTCGGTATTATTATTTGTGAATCTCTTAGGCATGCGATTAGCGTCCTGTTTAAGTGGTCAACGACAACAGCTTTGATCCGATTCTGCCTGCTTGACAGGTCAATATTGTTTGAAGCCATTGTGAGGTTTTCTTATTGTAAAATGCACTACCACGAGCCACCCATAACGTTTTAGCTTGCGTGTGTCTACGTCTTCATACAACGCCTAAACGATAGAGTTTCCTTTCCTGTTGTTCAGTGCAACCATCAAGGCGTACTTGCTAAGCACAACGATGATCGTCAGAAGAGTGCTGTAATCTCTCATATCGACGAGAACATCATACCAATTATCCTCTACAGTAACAGCAACGAATCTGTGACGTGGAAAAGGCTAACAAGCAGGTTTGTGAAGCTCTTTTAACGCCAGACTTATGTGTCTATGCAGGCACCAGAGCGAGGTCAACTCGCTCCATGAGATGTTTTGGTTTTAATTACATTAAAATCTCTTAGCATACTTTTGTCAGATCCTACCTTGTCGTTTCCTGCGTGGTGGGCAACGACGGCTTGGTAAAGGGCGCCATGATTTTACGGCATTTCTTTTACCAAGGCTCTGAAAACGCTTTGCGTCTGTTGCCGTTATTAGTCTTAGAGACGTTTACGTCTTGCGTCTCTGTACGTCGTTACGTTGCTGAAAACACCTTTCGGCGCACACGCAGATAATTTAATTGTTGTTATCTATTGAACTTGCTGACTGATACGTGAGCCAAACGGTAATTTCCGAAATCGCGTACTTGTTCACGATTGTATAATAAATTAAAGGATTATGTTTGATTTGCATTAAAGATCCCGTAGGCACATTAATCTGAGTGGAATAAATCAAACTAGAGCCTGAACTTAGTGAAAAGAGAGACTCCTGGGTTATTGAACAGTTGATGAGTAAGCTGTTGACATTGGTGATATTCACAGGTACATCCTTGGTATACTCCATTTATAGCTTAACATTGCTTGCGCAATTTCTTAGGATATAACCGATATAATTGGGAATGTCAAATGCAACATGATACACGTCAGATGATGGGATTGTGGGCCACAGAGTGGAATAATTAGGTTCAGTTTTGATATTTTCAGAGGTGTGTTGATTGTTGGTGGCGGTTACATTAAAAAAGCTGTTCCATATTTTAGCAGGAATTAATGCGATCTCGTATGATGCATTTTGGTCTCATTCCAGTGGCGGACGGTACCTCACAGTAGAGCTTATCTAGCACGAGTCAAATAAGAACGTCGTGAGGCATCTTCTTAATTTAGAGTGGCAACGAAGCTGCTCACTGAAATCATCTGGAACCAGCTTTGGACAACAATAAAAATGCAAAGCATTTCCACGGTTACTGTACTCTGTGCAGTTACTGTAGTCAGTACAGTTACTCAGCTCGGTGTAGTTAGTGTACTCTGTGAAGATGGAGTTAGCATGGCTCCAGATGAATTGCTTTTGGCAGTGGCGAATCTGTATATGGCAACTCTTCCTGTGGTAATGATGCTGAGAGTGCGATTGACACCATCGCGAAGTTTGAGTATAGTGCTGCTGTACGACTTAAGATCAGAATTTCATTTAATTAGATTATGGAAACGACGCCGATTGTGAATCTCTTCCCTAAATTTTTTTGTCCTCCTGACTTTTTACTTTTTCAAGCTTTTTCAACATGCGTTGCAACCTATTGCGATAACGAGAAATACCCACACTTAGTCATATCAATAAGGTCGATTTTAATGTCATCAAAGATGATAATGTTATGATCATCTGAATCCAGCTCCTGCACAGGTGGTATCTCATCTGGCTTCCCGATAATTAAGCTGTAGTTGGTGTTCCTTATAACACTCGGAACAATTTGTTTTCCCAGAGACATGTTAAATTCGGACAGTGTTCTGTATTTGTCCTGGTGAGGATTTAGTGTGCAAATCATGTATCGGTCGTAATTAAGCATGTTGCTTAATAACGTGTTCATCAGTAAGTTTGTTTTACCCCAACCTCTTGGACTTGCGATCATATAATGACAATCAGGAAGTAAAATAATGTTTTTCGTCATTGTGACAACATTTTGTAACGACAAAGAATCAGCGTGGCTGGCTAAAACTATCAAGGGAATGATAATTATATTATCCAACATCCGGGTATTGTCGATGCTCTTGTGAAAATGGGTCCGTCAAACGTCGTAATTGCATGTATCGATACAACCGTAGCACGAAAGCGATTTTGCAGAAACGATAACTGTGTGATGCCATAGATAAAGAAAAGGTTTCAGCGTGTTGGGTTGGAATACGAAGACGATGATAAAATCATTGAAGTAATGCGCTCGAAGACAAAGTTGGTAACTCTCCAGATGAGAACACGCAGTTGTTCCAGAAAAAAACCGATTTCACAGGTATCAACAGCAGTGGTTTTTGACCTAAATAAAAATTTAGAGGCACTTTTTTATGAGTATGAAACGTTTGACAAACCTGCTCGTGGCAGCATAATGCTATTTGGGAAGTCTCGAAATACCGGGTCGTGTTTTCGAATCCACATTGATGGATGTGAGTAAATTTACTAAAGGAAATTTCATAGATCCTCTAGCGGTAGAACTGGAAATGAAGAAAACAAATCGAGGACTGAAAAGTAGATATTTAGATGTACAGGGTGTGTGGTCCAATACGAAATTTATGGAGAAATGTTCAAGTACGAAAAGGTATATCTCAACGTAGATAGAATAACTATGTTTTCTGATCTTTAGAGATATTACCATAAGCTCAATGGTGATTCTAGAGATTTTTTGCAGCGATCCTCTACACGTAGGACATTGATCTTTAGGCCACTCCCAGGATTTTCGAGTATCATTGTTTAATTCAATCAGCTCGCAAAAATATAAATAATAAGTTGTATCACGTCTCCTCAAGTGATCATTCATCCAGAAAAAATGGGAGACATCGAAAATCTAACGTTTAGCGTCGAGAAGCAAATGAATTTGTAAGATCTTGAGGTGATGTTAAGGAATTTTAGTTGACTCAGGAGCATAAGATAAAATCAATCATCGGTTTAGATCACATCGACAAAGGTTTACCAGAAGAAGACAGAAAATAATTAGAATCATATTAGTGCTATTACCACAGAAAAGTCTCTGTGTACAGAAATGCGTATCGGCATTTTCGATGTATTTTAAGAATTACATTAGTGGTACCTCTAGCTGTGACAGCAGCTGGGATTGTGTCCACCGTGTCCATGCTCGTTGTATCCGGAGCCGGGTTAGCTTTACAAACAAGTGTCTAGCCCACACTGGAGGCCAAACAAATAATAATTCCATGCAGATGGTTTTACCATATCGAACAGTTCTTAGCAAAGCAGATCATACCTGATGTTCTAAATTCGACTTGTCTGTTTCATTCGCGTGGTGAGAGCGCAGGACGACCTAATAATCGATATGACATCGATGTCCCTGAACATACTTGAAAAGGAATACGACGCTATCAGCAACAAAACTTATCGCTCTTGGATCTATTCCTAAAAATACAGAAACCTGATGTATTCTGTTTGATCTCACGTGCAGAGATTTACGGCGATCATGGTGCGTGCTGGACCAAATTAAAAGCACCACCATGCCAAACATGTTTACACTGCGTCCCGATATCTAAACTTTCTAATCGATTCTCGAGTTTATTACCACTGAGATGATAGAAAACATGTCCGATGGGAATGAAGCCACTGAGCTTCAAATACAAAACGATGAAGGCACACCGTAGCTCTAATGCAATTTCCACACACTAATAATGGAGTAGCCCGTGTTGCTATCTCCTTGTGCAAAAATGTTCTCGTCTGCACCTGACGTACATCACCATGCTCGTTAGCCTCCTATCGATCAAACACTGGGTGAGCTCTACTGTTGATGCTGGCAACGAAGCTGCTCGAAACTGTTTCCCGCCATGATTATACTACTAATGTAGTTTGTTTAATTAAGCGTATTTTTTTCGTTAACATGCAGCACAGCGTTGCCAATCATGTCATGATAGCTTTCGCGGAGTTTTATGTAAATTTTTACAGAGCCATCAGGTTAAACGGTATATTTGCCAAGACTGTTTTTGTTTTAATCCAATCTAATCAATGCTATCGGTGTTTAAAACCATTTCCGTTTCCAGTCCCTGCTGAAAAAAAATCTAATATTGACTTTTTGTCAGCATTGCCGTAATGGACTCGGTCGTCGTTATAGTCGTCTGCGACGTCAGCAAATAACAGTATCAAGCCAATAGTCAGAGGATCTTTGTATCTACCGAAATCGCGAAAGTGATTTTTTTAGAATCATAACCTGGTGAAAAATCTAAAACTGTTACTTAACACTTTCGAAATACCGCATCAGTCAACCCTTGAGAAGATAGAGTAGATACTGTTAAACTCGATAACACCTCTGAACAATAATAATACACGGGCATCGCTCCCACGTGTCTCACAAACGGACACACAAACTCGAGAAATAAAATTTGATTGTCCATCACAATGTAACCATCAAGAGAGTAACGAAATCCAGGAATTACATGATCGATGCAGATATCACTGCCCACAATATTACCTCCATGAAGCGTGATGCAGGCTCAAACAAGGTATCTCAACAGACACGGTAACGTCTAACCACCAGGAGGGGATACTTTTCAGCGAAGATCGAGTCGATCTGCCAAATGGACAGTAACCCATGACTGCAGCTATTTTAGATTTACCGATGGTTGACTCTACTTAATTACAACACTCCAAAGACTTTTGTTTAACTCTGTACCGTATAATAACATCATCGAGCTGCTGATGCATATCAATTATGCTTTATTTTAATACATTTTCTCTAATATAAAAATATCTGACGAGGATGTTTTCATCACTGACGTCATCTTGCGAAATCCAGGATCGCTTGACTAAGCTTCAGCTACTGTGCTCATAAATAACGTGCCAGTCATAACAAAACATAATGCAACAAGATCTATAGGTGTGGTATACAGATTTGCTTACAAGGAAGTAGGGAAAAGATCTGTCGGATCATGGCATCATCAGGATTACCTAGGATGCAGACCTGACCAGAAAACAATGTGATTTGTATGGGAACATACTACGTTAATAAACTCTTAAAAGTATCACAGTCATGAGTATAACACCTACGTCACCAAGGATCTTGAGTATGCCACCTACTTAAGGTAGGTATTGGAAAATACACATGACCACAGTCTGTGCAGAAACACGAATTTATATTTTACGTCTTGATGACATGTCATACTCCTTTCTGCTGTTTACTAGTCGCGGAATCTTTAATCTGAACAATGAAGTCGTCGATGATCGATGTGGATTTCTTGATCTTGTTGATTTTTCAACTTTCTAGTAAAATTATTTGGTCCCCCAGATGTTTTTACTACCGCAGTTCTGACGTGCCTAAAACGTTCCACGGACTCCAATTCCACAGCCTAGACAAGGTTTAGGTCCTGAGTTGTTTTTTCTTTTGATCATCGCGTTGTTTGGGGCACAATACTCGCCTCTACACGTGATGTTGCATCTCTCCGTCTTGATATGAAATAACCATTGACATCGGTTATTTCCTCACGGTGATATTTCCATTATGCTAAATATTATTAATATAAAAAAATGAATCTCTAATTCGAAAAAAAAAGAAAGTGACAGGGTATGCTGTAAATGGTATTTAATATAGGATAAAACTTTCTTTCTATCTTAACCATTGCTATAATCATGGAAGGAGTGTACCCTGGAAAAGATTTCATTATATAGAATGAACTTATGAGTATATTAAGATCGATCTGCTTTCTCATCCTCTAACCTCTTTGGGTCATCCTGGTTGCAAAGTGTGCTTCTTTTCTACTGTGCACCACATGCATGGTGCTTTTTTTCTTTATAAAAAGTATTATATTGAAGCTAAATACGTATCAGTTTTCTTCCTCTCCTGGGATCAACAATATTCTCGCTCTTGGCGTCGTATATCATCTATTGTAATTCAACAGAACAAAGCTATGTTTATTTACAGATACTAATAGATACACACACCCATCATAAATTAATGTTTTGTTAGCGGCCACTCGCTTCCTACCGGGATATGTTATAAATAGATCTCCTATATTACCATTATGACTTCCTATGGCTATAAATTACTAGCTGACCTATCGGTTGACACACGTTTCTAATTCTAACACCATCGGTTCTCGGTTTGAAAAAAATTCAAAATTTCATCGTACTAATAAATTCATGAACTTCACTCCTTGTCCCAACGATGTTATTTATTTTTAGCGATTCATTGACATCTGTTTCCAGACATTGAAAAATCTATTCTGGGCATAAATAATACCAATCATATAATACAGATAATTTAACTCTCACAATTCGTATCATACTAATGCGTGAAATCGTTTCACGACATGATTACATACGATCTAAATCCGAAGCATCCATATTATACTTTAGTTATGTAACATCTGAGACAAACGCACGCTATCCTTAACTTCCAGTCTCAAGACAAAATTGTTGTATGAAGTTTAAACGAAATAAATTCAACAAATAATTACAAATTTACATCAATGCGAATTGTATGTGATTTAGACCAACCTTGTGCTCTATGGAGATTCCCCTTACTAAGCAGCTGAACCTATCTCTTTCCGTGTCCTATACTTTATGATACACGTCCCTTGGACAATCTAAGGGGAAATTATGGCTTGCCTTAAAAACTTAGAATGTCTAATTTTGCAAAGGAGATTAACTTAAAACCGTGAATTCCGTCTGGGAAGACAAACTCCTTTATTTAGCTGAGCAAATCAGGATTACTATCTCAAACCGCCCAAAAAATTAATACTCCTATTAGACTAATCCTCTAGGTCGCCTTCATTAATAATTATTTTGGAGAATATTCTATGACACCTGTTTCAGATTTTCCCAAGATCTCCCCAAATGTTTGTTCTATTTTGTCTCAATTCTGCCATTTTCCGCCATAGGACCTAAAACTGACATATCTGTCGGACCGTTATCGAATGAACTCTAATTAAAATTGAACTCATGCTCCAAGCAGAGCAGATCAAATTTCTTGCTGTCAGCAATTTAATGCGAGCCTAGCATATACGTCATTCTTAATGCTTACGCGTCACGCTGACCACGACAGAATGTACTGCGAAATTATCTCTACAGCATCTTTCACCATTACTCACACCTTTTATAGAAAAACGTCATATTTGCATAAGCTAGTGACAGTTCTTTTGTTTCCTTTTTGCACGACTATTTTAACATATGATTTTATATTGTCATGAAAGACGTTTGTAAATATTATACTAAAAGTGGTAGAGTTATATATTTAAATAATGGATATCAACCATATTTTGAAACTATAACAATAGGACATAATAATCATATGACAGATCCAAGCAATAGCAGCAACCTCTTTTTGAAATGTGCACTTTTCAATTCCACTTTCGCAGGTATAAAAGATATTTATAAAAACTTGGTGGTATGTTTCGGATGACCGGAAAGAGTCAAAACGTGTCAAATATTTCAAGGAATATACACTGATTAACCGGAACAAATTCACACTTTTGTGCAACAGATTGCTCTTGTTGTTGTGTTGTTGTTTAAAATAAGAGATTAATTATTGCAGACATAGATTCCGATATGTTTACTTACTTATATGTCACACTAACGTTATACACTAAATCAAACCTGTCCTCGTATTCTTCCATTTTGAATCTGTCATCAAATAGTGATAAAACGATATGCAACGTGTCTTGCACTCTTCTCTTATTATTAGCGAATTCGATGATGTACAGCAATCTCGCACTTTCCTTGTGTCATGAGAAGGGTTGAACGAAATTAAGCATTCATCCACGTACTTACTCTCAATACAAACACGCATTGATTGGCAGGTCACAAAATGGCATTGTCCGACGGAAGACAATAGCATGTGTGCTATTTAATTTATTAAGCTTCAGAGATTTTGTAAAAACGAATTCATGTTAAAAATCGATAAGCACATGAATTTGTCTTTCAAATGTGTAAAGGACATTATACTTTAAATGCAAAGGCCCTGAAAACGCCAATGCCAATTGACTAACGACAATTATGCTTTAATGCATAGATAACTATCGTAAAAGTCTGTTTTGAGACCTAAGTAAATATGTATTTTGTTAGACCACAATTTTGGGGGATTTTTAGATATGAGCAAATTGTCACATTTAAAAGGCAGAGAAAAGAAAACCACTTCATGCTGGCAATAAGCTTCACCAGTGGGTCTAAATACGTTGGAAATTAACATAGCATTACCGTGCGGTGTAACTTACAATGTACATGAGATTTGTCTTTTTGTCCAATACTGAAGAATATTAAACGGGGACTAAATACGTGATAGATGTTTATGCAATGGTGTTATCATATTATGCTTTTGAGTCAAGCCTGGAATTATTGTGCTACATTTTAACTGTCTGATACATCATCTCCTTATGTGCCCCCTAGGGGCTCTGGGATGTAGAATAGGCCTGGTCCATTTTCATGCATGCGGTAAGAAGTGACCGAGAGAAGCTACTATTTCCTAAGTCCATCTGAAACGATAATACAGCCAGTGATGAAATAAGCCTTTCACTTATGAAATAAGTTGTCTATCTTCAAGACGCATTAAAAAAGTTAAGAACTGAGTTGATTTTTCAAGAAGAAATGCTGCAGTATAGCCGATATGTTGTGGCCGTTTTACAATGTTGTTGTTGAAAAATTGAGTTAGTGCTGGATCATGGATGGTATCGATTTATTTGAAGGACGTTTCTACTATCGCTAAAGCGTGTGGATTAGTGTACCGAATGAAGCTTATGCCTGAGAACAAACCACCTATCATAGCCCCCCAGACATACCTCTCATGATAGGCTTCATTACGTATGTGAAAGTAAAGACAAATGGATACAAAATGCTAGTAACGCTGGAGAAAAGATAATTAGAATTCTTTCTGTGAATGGCTGGGATTTTGAAACCCCTATATCGTTTACAAATTCCATGGAGCAAATATCAACGACACTTGATAATAGAAAGAAAAGGACACAAAGTATTAGAAATGTGGAGCATGAATACGATTGACGCTTAAAAACCTATTCAGAATTTAGACGCATTCCGAAAGTTACGACGTGGTAGAGAGAATGCACCTAACCTTTGAATCCACGCGATAGTTTGTTTGGAGGATGAACCAATGCAAGACGAATCTCAAGGAGAAGAAATAAAATATATTGATGTGTGTTTTTTTGTATCCTATGATGTGCAAATATGTTATATTGCCCATAGGGCACCATTTACATAAATCATTGATGTGGAATACACTCGTTAGTACGAAGGATTGATGAAGTGAAAGTCTTACCTCCTACTGAATTTAGCCATCCTATCTAACTACATCATTGCCAAGAAAAGGTGTTGTTTTCTGGTTATGGCTCATGTACTTAAAAGTCTACGACATTTATCACGTTCTATCCACACAAAAATACCTAAAATAGCATCTCTAATAAAAGAAATTTTCACATGCTACGTCAGCGAATTTCTCAGACTGAAACAAGAAGCTAGTGGCTATCCATTTTCGTGTTAGACTCTAGAGAACAGAAAAATTAAAAAATGTACAGATCCTTAGAAAGTTTTATTTTTGAACAAGTGGAAAAGAACGAAGAAAGATGACCATTTGCTAAAGTTGCGTTAAACTGATGCGGGGGGTGGGGGGAATGGCGTAACGTCCATTGACACCCAAGGTGGACTCTTTGGCAGACTCAAGTCGCTTAATTAAACTTGTGGACCACAAAGAAATACACATGAATCACGAAGATCTCGTCCGTGAAGATTTGATCTTGGTGAATTACGAAGAAACGTTTTCACACACACCCACCCCCCACCCCAAGCATACGTTACAGCTGTTCATTTAAATTTAGATGATGCCTCAGAAGTTAGGAGATCAAGTTTTTCAATTTGACACCAACAGTTGTATGTTCAGCCATCTCTGGCATAGCCATCAACCAAACATCAACATCGAAGGCGACCGTTTAGATGCACGGATGGCTGAGCACCCAGAAAACACGCCGACATCCTGCATAAACAAGCACGCCGAGTTCCAGTTAAAAAATGGAGAAATTTCCAAGACCAACACTTCATTGTGAATACAAACGTCTACCAAGAAAGATATGATGCATAATATAACACAGAAATCGAGTGATAGAGTCATGGAAAACATTCAGTTCAATTTTGAGGCCAGTACATTTTCTCTGATACGGCCGATCTAGAAGCGCAACTTAAATGAGGGCTCTATTATGAACTCCTAATTCGACACATCAGTCCAGTAAGGGCTCACTACAGATATAAGGTTCGATAATTATCTCGCGTGCGATGCTGTACCTGGCTGAACGTGCACTAGCACTGAAAGCCTAACCACTCTACTTGCGAAAACGATGCAGCAAGATATTTCTGCTTTACTGGTAAAAGTGATTCCGAGCGTGTGCCTAACTGTAGATCTCATCAATGCACTCGCAAACCACTCTGGATTCCAGTAGCTGATCGAGATCTAGATAATCAAAGAAGAATTCACGTTTCATGTGGCTTTCCCTGGTTATTGTCACTTTAAAACAAGATGCGAGTGGTTCAAACAATTTTACAAGACAAATTGGATGTAATGCCAAGTAAGGAAACATTAACAAGAGGAGACCAAGTATAGTGTTTTAGCTATGGTATGAAGATACCCGAATGAGAGTACTAAGAGTCAGTCATCACAGAACACGCCAGAGTGTGTCCGTGCTGTTACTACTTTTCTTTACTGGGACATGATTATTATCTTGTTGGAGACTGTAGAAGAGAGCATGTATAGTTTGCTTTCTTAGTTTGCTAAGAGAACGCATTTATAAAGAGCTCCAACAGTTGCAAGTAATACGCAAAGAACAATTGCATCGAAAGATGTTTTAAGCACTGGTACTTGAATGCTATCAAAGAGTTAATTTCTTTTGAAAGTTTTCATACGTTCAGATATTGATCAACAACCCACGACTAACAGTTTTGATGCCACTACCAATATCTACAAGGTTGCAGTACTACATTACTTCTGAGAATGAAGACTTTGATGATTGCAGTAATCTATTTACAGGAAAGTTTTACCTCAAGAGAAGACTTCTTCAAGATGTGTAGCGTGTGTGTGTTAATGACTAAACAATTTTTCTTCTACACTATAACAGAAGACGTCCTGTGTAGAAAGTATGACTGTTTCCTCAAATAGAAAGACATACATTACCGTGAATTACTTGTTTGGAATAGCATTTTCAGAATATGTCTTTAGACCTGAAGGAATGCAATGAATTTGACATGATTCAATTAAAACGAAACCTCAAAAGCATTTCTCGATTTTTTAAATTATTGATATTTCCACAGTATAATATTAAATATATTTAACTTACATATTGTTCTTGACCTTTGTACGTGATTGAGGGTAGGTTTTTCGACAACCTAACCTTGTATTTTTTAAGGATGTTTACTTGGATTTGAGTTCAAAGACTTGGGTTTCTCCCAAAAAAAAAACAAATGTTATTGCAACATAGTCAAGTGAAATATGTAAATAAATGGTTTGGTAAACATTTGTTCATTCTTGTTTTAATGTCAGTCTTTGAGAAACGTTTATACTTTTAGTCAGATTTATTATACAAGAATGATTTATTTATATCAGTAATTTAAATTACAAAGTGCACATTGACATTTTTGGACTAAATCACTACTTTGGGATTATTAAGTACGCTTTCAAAGACTTTCAAAGACTTTATTCATTATATCATTTTGATACATTCAAGGCTATTGTAATTCATTGGGAACATTATATATATTTGGACTCCTGAAATTTAGGATTATGTGGGATTTAATTCACTATAGTGCAAGTGTCTTTTAAATATTCTTCGTTTATCCTAGGGAATAGGTTACAGATGAGTCTTAGGAATCTTCTAATTGGGTTTTCTACCAATTAACAAGTGTTACAAGATCTACAGTTTCTACAAACATTATACTTAATTTCCGGTAAATAAAATGATTCAAGATCTCGTGATAAGTCTAATTGACCCCAATATGACCAGACAAAGGTGTTCAATGGACAAAATTAATAATTTCCTGTTTATACAACGTAGGAACAACGAACTGATAAGTCAATGATCGCTCGTCTATAGCGAGTACCTCAGGTGATCCTCATAATGATCCCATTATAACAAAATAACAAACAGGCGCTTCTGTGGCTTCAGTTTCGCTAATAGCTCTATGAAACAAACATGAGATCTCAGGATCTTTTTCTTGTACGAGAAAAAAGGAGTATCGTTTATCACTCTGATTAAAATGAAGAGAATGAGAAGCTAAACGAGGATCAGCTTTTGATTGATCCATATTGATGCAAATGCGACCTCATCAAAAGCCTGACCAATAAATGTCTCAGCTATGAGAGTAATTTCAAATTTATTCTCAATAGATTTATTAGTTATATTTCTAGTAAATGTACAAACTGGATATTAATCAGTGATTTATTTTGCAAAAGGATCGACTTTCTTATCCAAACAAGGCTTCTTCTTACAATAGTTGTAACAGGTGCACGTAGGTAGAGATAATGATTTTTGGAGAGTCTTGCCAGAAAACGGGTTCCTAAAAGTTATGCCATTTTGAGATATGGACTTGCTGGTATGAGACTGGAATGAATTTTTATCAATTAACGGCTGAGTTGGAAGACTTACTGACGAAAGAAACTTAGTGAATTAAGAAATAATGGTCACATGTACGAGCAGCATTATCTAAGGTGTAAAATAGGTCTTAATGTCATCATGGAAGCAATTTTTTTAACTCTTTAACTAATAAGGTTTTTCAGAGCTAATCGTTATCACGATCAACTTTCTTCACTGAGCACAACCTGTCAAATAGTTATTATTTTAGTCTTGCGAATTCGACATGGGTCTGTCCAATTTCTTTCTTATAGATTCTAAATTTGTCGATATGCCTCATATACCAATTCATAATCCTTCGAAAAATTGTCCTTAACAAATCATTGTCAGCACTTAGTTGCATTGACACTGAAGGTTAAACTTTACGAGCTTTTCCACACTTTGTAATAATAGAGTCCAATGTTCTTTTGGCAATTTCATATTTTCATCATTAGTTTTTCAAAATGTGGACTACTTTTTTTCAAAAGGGTGCCAACCTAATACAAAAACCGAACTTGTACATAAAGGGGGTATGTTTACCACCAGACAGCTTTTAGTCTTTCAATCTAAATTGAAATTCCCTTTCATCCTTTTCACCTTCTCTCGGCATCCCTATTTCCCAGAGTTCTTTTTCTCTTTCTCACAGCATCTGTTTTCCTTCTGTTCCCTTTCTCATTGCATTTGAATCAGTCCCTCTCTCTCTCGTTCTCTCTCTCTCTCTCTGCAACTGCAGTTCTCTTTCTCCAAATACATTTGTCTCCCTTCTTTCTCTTTCTGAAGCTGAAGCTTTCTTAACTCTATTTCCATCATGCGTTTTATCTCAATTCTATTACTATTACTTTCATTTCTGAGCCCGATACAGACTTAATAATCTAACCCAAAGTATCAAAAATATTCTTCTTCACTATGTGAGCGGTTGAGATGATCACCTGCCTGTTACGTTTGTTTAGTTATCGTTATCAAGGAGATAATGGACCACGGTGTTATTGCTCGGACCGAGCAGACAATAAAATAAGATATAAAATTAATAGATGGAATAACAGATCTGAGGAAAGATACACAATAAAACAAAACTAACCCCGTATGTAAAATATAAGAATTTAGTAAATTACATTAACAAAATGTTCTTGAACATGACACTTGATTGATATGCTTTCTCTTAGAAATATTATTATATAATGTATGCGAACTGCTATTAGCCGTTTTTTTATAACGATAAAATAAATTTTATCACAGAATCGAGTAAATAATCGAACTCAAATTGCCGGCATGTCAGCAAAACCTGTTTGCTTTCGGTCCTTTCCACATCACTGTTGGTGATAGGTAAGCGTTGCCGTATTACTTCTTTCTGCCTCTCTCTCTCTCTCTCTCTCTCTCTCTCTCTCAACTCTCTCTCTCTCTCTCTCTCTCTCTCTCTCTCTCTCTCTCTCTCTCAACTCTTGGGGTCATCAACCACTTTGGTTCTAGCCTGCATTCCTTCCCCCAGAGCAGCACAAGTATGTTTCCTCTTCAGATAAATACATTACGCAACCTAAATATATGTCAGGTTGTTTTTCTACTCGAATCGAATGATTCTCCCATTCTTTTTATGTCACTTATCGTTGAATTGTAATTATAAAAAAACTAATGTGGTCAAACATTCTCTATTATTATTCCGAACAGGAACTTTGACATAACTAGACCTCTTGGATATACTATGACATCCCACTGTGGTCTGTAAATTACTAGCTGAACGATGTCGGTCCATACATGCCAATTGTTTTCGAATAAATCTGTCCACAACTTAATTATATAGAATTCATGTCATATTGTAACTGTATTACTTTCTATTCATTGACATAGACATAGTAAAATCAATGTTATCATACATGCTACAAAATTTGTATCAGAGTAATGCGTGAATATTCCGACAATACATGTAAAAGCACCAGTCCAATATGGTTCAAAATAGGTATGTATTTATATGTATTTATATGGGTCAGCTGTTAGGTACAATAGGCTGTTACAACATTCATGATTGTATATGTATACAGACAATATATGCGCAAGATTTAATTCAACGATTGTTGCCGAACTGTATGGCTGTACACAGTAGATAAATCTGTTACCCTTCTTTGGTTCCGAGCTTCAATCAAAATCTTGATTTCCACTATTGATTTACTGCTAAAAGAGGAATTGAATATTTCTCTACGCTCTATTTAATAACTCTGTTAATGTATCCGATATTACCTTCATTAAAAGGAAATTGATTCAGAAATTCGATACTTGTATTAGTAGTGCAATATTTTTATGATACTTGCTACCCTTCTTTCATTGAGTCGAAAGATGCAACAATAACCTGTCAATTAAAGAGTCTTATTTTTGCATATCCATAAGCAACTTACGAATTCCATTGTAAATAGACTGTCTTTTCAAAATAATTTCATGACTTTGTGTAGTTTAGCGTCTCTGTTCCAATAGCTCTATTATTTCTTGATCCAGAACTTAACAAACTCATAAAAACTGTAAATATCGGTAAAAAGATATGTAGTGAAATAGCTATCGTTATCATCTGTTATATCACACGTTTGTTGTTTATTGCAGATAAGAAAAAGTCCGTTTTTTTTGGTATTCCTATTTATTCTGTATATTAAGACCCTTAATACATTGGGAATAATGCATGCCTTTCGTGATTAAATACATTAGTCCCCCGACGCAGATCTAAATGTTTACAATATAAACTACACTTCATAAAATATTGTATAAACAGTTAAAGAACAAAAATACAATATACGTTGCTGGCTTTAATTGTCGGAACACTGTTTTGATTTGCTTTACTTTCTCAGATACAGAGAAATACCCCGATTCAGTCATTATGAAAAGTTTCATCCACGTTTACAAAGAGATTGAGATTAATGGAATGTATGTTGTGGTTTGGACCGAGACTAGGAAATTCCATGCATCGTGGGGAGACAAATAATGGATAATAGATGTCGCTAGAGTCAATTACTGAAATATCTCATCGACGCGCGAAGGTGTAGATACCCTTGCGAAGATGAGCTAGGAGCCAAATTTAGAACGCCCTTGTTTCGCTTGACAAAAAGAAGAAAACCAAGAAAATAAGCGTCATTATATATTTACGACAACGTTTAGTCGTTGAGTCGTTTAGTCGATTTGACAGGTGGTGTTCTTATACCGAAGGTCATGCTGCTCAGTTCGAAAGAGGCGCAAGTTTAGATTTATGCTTCAGCTGGAGGAACATGCCAGTAGCCCTTAGATCTAACTGACTCATTAACCGTCCGTAACCAACTTTCTTAAATAAATCATCAATTTGTGGGACTGGATACGCGTCGAACAAAATGATATTTTAAGCTAGTGGTATTCTACACTTAGCCAAAGAGTTCATGCTTCTTATCAGCTAATACACAATGAGACTTCATTGACTGTTTGAGGGTCGAACGAGGCCTTGCTCCAGGATGGTACCAATATTATGTCCAGTCTTTATGCTATTCTATATAGCCGTGACATCATTGGTGTCCAAGAAATTGTATTGATTCTGTAAGCGAAGATCTCTGTTCGACCTGGTCTTGTTAGAACATCCTGAAATTCGTTGCGTCGTTTTACGATATCCTCTCATCGCTCCCAGCTTAACACAGTCATCATTTTCACCTGCTCTTCGTCAATCTCCACACCATCTTCCTCGTCTACCAGCGTTGCAAACTACCGAGTACGTATGTATACACAGTCTATTTAAATTATATGTTACTTAAATGCGCCTACCGAGCACATATACCTGGTAGTTATCATCGTTTACAGTTCCAACCACACGATAGGGACCCTGCCATTGTGCATTCATCTTTTGCAAACTTGTTGGCTAGATAATAAGGACTGCATTTCCTGGACTATCGTACAAGATTAACTGCACAGCGACCCTGTTTTTTTCCGGAAACTGTTCAGCAAAGGTCCACATATATCGTGGAAGGTTTACACCACTAGGGAAGACCGATTACTCATGTACGAGGATATGGTGTACAAGATCTATCGTAGACCACTCATCATTCCATGCCGAAATAGATGTCATATCATCCGGTAACGGACCTGACCAGATTGGATGTCTAGAAGCCAAGCGGACTGCTGCATGTGACGTGATTTCCCTATACAGTGGAATTTTCTCACTGGTATAAACCTTAGCCAACAGTTTTGTGATTGTTTCTAGGCGACGGAGATGTTGAAGAGGAATGTTGCTGAGAACCGTCGATTATGTTGGTTTGGGACGATCGAGACCAGACAGGAGCGCATTACTCGGCTGTCGAGAAACAGAGGGTCAGTGCAGATGTCTTGGGTGTCCGAGCACTAGTGTCCCATGTTGAGCCAGCCAGTTTGCAGAGTAGGTTGTTATGAGTGCACAGTTTTGTTGCAGTTTTTTTCCCAAGTGGTTGTTGATTGTTAGTGATCTGTTTAGAAATCACACCAAGGTATCTTGGTGTCGGGTAGAGTTTTATGTGCTGCCCCTTCAGCAGGATGCAATTGTCACGGTTCGCATTTCATGTGCATTGTTAAGGTGGAAGACGCTGCAAGCTGTCTTTGTTGTGCCTGGATGTAGCTGCCATTTCTTGAAGAAATCCGTCTCTTCCTCCAAGTCCTTGTTCAATACCTTCTTAAGCTCAGGAAACAGGCGACTTTGGGTCTCGAGAGTAATGCCATCTGTGTTTCAGGCAAACCGTTGATATAAACATTCACCAGACCTGGCAAAAGCACAGGCCCCTGTAGGAGTCCATTAGTCTGACGTCTCAACGAGGTGCAACTCACACGAATGTGCACTCTGAAGCGAGGAACAGTTAAATAGTCTCAACTATCAAGCGCAGTAATATTCTCGAAATGTCAACAACAGCCCTGTATGCCAGAAAGTGTCATATGCCGCTACTAGATCAAGAAAAGCAACGTAAGTTTTATGGCTCCTCTGAAAACCCTTTTCAGCAAACGAAGTCAGAACAAGGATTTGATCGCAATTGCTGCGACCATGCCTGTTCAATAGCAATGATGTTCTTCAAGACGGGACCGCTTCTTTGGAGGATCACGCTCTTCACTACATTGACACATACTGAAGGTAAGGAGATATGTCAATAGATTGCCGCTTTATGGGGGTCTTTGCAAGGCTTTGGGATCGCAATAATCTATGCCTGGCGCCACAAAGTCGGCATGAACATTTCCCTAACATCCCGGGTTTATAAAGCGGCGACCACTACATTTGCCTTCGGGTCAAGATGCTTCAGGAACTCAGGCGGGATACTGTCATATCCTGCTACTTTGCCTGATTTGATGTTGCGTAGCACCTTTTCAAGCTCTGTTGTTGTGAATGCTACTGTAGTATTTTGATCTTGTTCATATCATTTCCGACGGCAGTAATGTCGCCACTCATCTCTTACTTTACGTCGGTGCTGTTTCTTCAGTGGTGCTTTTGCTACTTGCAGTACATGGCTAGCAACATCATTTTGTTTGACAACAGGGTGGATTTGAACTGGTGTTTGCTGAGCGATGCGTTTAAGCATGAAGATGAGTGACAGTATAATTTCCTCTCAGCATGATCTGCTATGACTAGGTCTCCAGATGGTTCATACTCCTTGACAAGAGCTTACACTCTTCATCCAAACAGGGTGTATAGACTGGGCGACGGTCGCGAGGGACAGACAGTTGCTGCTTTGAATATGGCTCTTTGGACAGACTGAGCTGTTGCTTTGAATATGGCTCTTTGGAAGCGGTGGTAAGTTCTTTGATTGTGATGCAGCGATATAGTATAGTGACTATGCTATGCTCCAATATGTCACTGTATTTCGTCTAATCTGTTTTGCGGAAGTTCGAACGCCGCTGTGGAGAGCTGTGTATACTCGGCATTTGAAGTCCAATATGGATAACTATTGGTCTGTGATAACTGTGGCAAGTCGTCTAGAACTGTGTGGCTTCCTGGGTCAGGATGGTCACCAACGGAGCTGACCCAACAAAGGTCCGTTGATTAGTCCTTTTGCCATCTTGCAGAATGAAAGGTCCCACGTTGCTTGGAGTCGTGAGTCAGAAGGAGATCATTATTAGTTGCCCACTCTAACAAGTCTTCCCCGTCTTCATCAGCGGGAGAGTAGCGCCAGTTGTTGTGATGACTGTTGAAGACGCCATTATAGATGGCTGAGTTTTCGAGAGTTGGAACCGTGATGTTGTAGACATTAGCGATCTTGTACCTTCCAACCTGGACTACATCACATAATCTGGTGAAGGAAACTGGAGAGGCATCATCAAAGTCACAGCGTGCATACGTTCCGAATTTGGTGTCAGACGTTGACGAGATGAGGTCAAAGAGCCCACTGGTGCATCGTCCTGCTACCTAGTCTGCAACGTGAGTCTCCTGCAGACACAATATATCAGCATTATGACGATGGGCTATAGTGCTGATGATGATTCGTTTGGCTGCAGAGAGACCCTCGAAGTCGAATTGTAAACTCGTAGGGCCGGTCTAATGGTTTGACAGTCAGAGGATATTGGCTTTTCAAGCGCTGCTCTTGGAGGTGGCACGCAACCAAGCTTCAATGATGAATTCGGTTTGAAAGTTGGATCCTTTGTTAACCAAGCGTTGAGCAGAGTTTTGGCTGAATACTGGCGGGGACTGTGACAACTATGTGTCAAATTTGGAATAGTGTGAGATCCCAGCTCTATATGGTTTTCATAGTTTCATCAATTAGGAAATTATCGATCGCGATGGAATATCAAAGATCTGAGCAAAACAAGAGCCACCATATGTAAAATATAACAATTTAATCAATTACATAAGCAAACATGACATTTGTTGATACACTTTCTCTTAGAAACTGAGTTATAAAATATATGCTAAATTCGAGTAGCCGTTCTGTTACACTGATAAAACAAATTTCATCGTATGGTCGAGTGATTAATCGAATTCGCATCGCTGGCGTGTCAGCATCACCGGTCTTTTCCAAATCACTGTTGCTGATAGGTTGGCGTCGCGGTACGTTTTGTCTTCTCTATCTCTCTCATCCTCTAGCCTAGTCGGGTCATCAACCATCTTGGATGTAGACTGCGCTCTGTTCAACTGTGCAGTACAGTTATGGATTGTTTACCTTCAAATAAAATGTGATTGTTATGTATATCTATATTTTCAATAACGTGATTTTTATTTCATTTTCGTCATTTTTATTCATGGTTGTAAACTGTATATAATATATTTTGTTATATATTGTACGTGACTTGACTATGTAAAAAATGCAGATTTCGTAAGATATATAATTTACATATATTTTGACAATTAGGAATAATAATCGTAACAATATGACTTAAAATGGAGCATATGGCTCAATTTCTCGGTGACTGATGGAATATGGAAGTTTCAAGTATAATTATATCGTTTCCTATTGGTTGCAATCACTTAGTGTATCAAAATCAATAGTGTATGCTGTCAAATGAAATCTATTGCAAAGTACAGTCGCAATATACGGTGCATGTATTAAGCATTTAGCTTCATTCCGACTTCTGGAGTAATTCACACTTTTTGTGTTCCTGATGTAAGTCTGCCGACATGTTTTATGTTGTATTCAATTCTGGGTTAAAAATAGTTCACAACTCACTTGCACAAACGAATTAATGGACTTCACTCCTTGTCCTAACTACGTTCCTTGCTAATCAGCGATTAATTGACACACATTTCCAGACATGGAAAAAGATTAATTCTCAGCATACATGTTACAAATATTTTAAGACAGATAATGTACAACTCACAATTCGTATAAGAAGAAATGCTTGAAATGTTTAGAATACATGATTCTTAGAACATTCAATTAATTAATTATTCTCACAATGCGTAGCAGAGTAATGCATTACATTCATACATTACATGATTTTTTATTACACTCAAGACAGATGAATGTACGATTATGTTCTGAATTCAAGGCAAATAGAAGTATGAATTTGAAACGAATAATTTTACGAACATACATCAACGAACATACTGATTAGAATTGAGACCAACCTTGTGCTTTATTGAGACTCACTCTTACCATGCAGTTGAATCTCTCTTTTCGTGTCCTCGGCTTTCCGATAAACCTCCCTTTGACAATCTAGCGAAAATATTTGTTATTCCCCGGAGCTAAATTACGCCAGACCCCCTCAGAAATTTAGACTGAGGGAGCTTACTGAACACTTGAATTTTGTCTGGGAACACACACACACACACACACACACACACACACTTTTAGCGTAGACAATCAGGATTACTTTCTCTAACCAATACAATTTTGGTAACACTCCTACTGAAATCAGAATAACTCTCTCTAGACCTCCTTGATTAATAACCGATCTGGAAAATATCATTTTATCACAAACGTTTCCAAAACATTTTGGCCTGGGCTTGCCTTATCTTTGTCAGTTTCCGTTCCCTGACTTTACTTTAATATATGTTTCACCATTATCGAGCGGACTCTAATTTAAATTCAATTATGCCCCCGATGCCAAGTTATTTCGAGCCTAGTCCATACCTGTCACGCTAACCACGACATAATGTACTAAGAAAAATATTTACAAAAGTTTACAGCAATTCAACATGTAATGCTTCAAGGTATATAGAGAACCCGATTGATATGAAGGTAAAATGATGCCATCAAGCATAGGCATGATTTGTTTTAGAGACAGGTCTTCCTCAAAAATAATAGCAGTGCTACGTTGGTAATTTTGGAGATCATGAAGCGTGAAAGAAATACCAGCAGCAAATTAAAATGACAAAATATAAAGTTTTAAAACATTGATTTCTAGTATGCTCTTTTCTTATTGAATAAATATTAAAAAGATAATTAGTTATTACAGTATAAAAAAAAACTAATTCAACCCACCCCCATAAGACAAAACCCTCTGATAAAGTCTACTGTATGTCCATTTTCTATTATGTTCCATTTATAACATCTTTTCAGTAGAAATATCTTTGCCTTCAGTCCTTATGGGCTATAAGAATAAATTTCAAAATAATCATATTTCTTTTCTTTAAGATACATCCAATTGCCAATATTGCAAATGTTTAACAACGCGAACTATTTTCTGCCAAAAGAGAGAATACCGGCAGTTTGGTTATTTACTCTGAGGCTCAAACCGTTATGTCAATGCTAATCTAAGTACCGATCCTAATGCGAAACTCACAGTGGTCTGTATCAGTAGTTGTCTCATAGAAGCGCACTGTAGCGGAAAATGTATGGATTGATTTTGCCGTGATCGTTCTCTTACATCGTAAATGTGTTATTAATTTGTGAAGTCAAAAGATCAGTGCAATCAAAGACACGTTTTTTCATTGAATAATGCTATTCTCCGAATATAGAGATCAAACTACATGCAATAGTACTGGGGCATTGAATTCTAGCAAACAAAGTCACTGTTGTGAAATAGGAAATGTATGCTGATGAGGAAGGGACACAGAGTTCTAGATATTTATTTAAATTTTAATAATAACTCTCATCCACAGGAACATCACGATGACCGTTCATTAAAGCAACTTTTATTTAAGAACTGACCAATATATTCTCACCCATGCTACAGTGAAATTTCCATATCAAACTATTTTATGTTTCTATTTTCACACTCGTAGCACATTTGTACTTAGCGTCGACAAACGGCCCTCATTATCATATTCGTATTAATGAGCTTGTATTTAGGAACGTTGCTCCAGACGCTCCTGGTGCAATACTGCCAACACGTAACGATTTATATCTTGTTGTTTTTCTATTAGCGTCATATGCAGATAGAAGTTACTTGGATAATTATTCATTATTTTAAAAGTATCCAAAATTATTTAGCTTATAATTTTCATATATAGTAGACGACTTGAAACAATCTACTCAGAAAACGATATATTTTCAATTTATATGTATTGTGGTAAACAAAAGCTACCTTAGCTTAGCGCAAAATGCATACCTCATCAGTCAATCATACAATGTTAATTCCTACCATGTGGCAGAAGAATTTTTATACTCAGATGTAAGTGGCGAGATGAATATCTACATCATTTCAACATTATATTGCGTGATGAAGGTATAGATTTACACAACGGTTTTCAGATTCCTTGTTTCTCAACGTTTGCTCAGTATGAGGTAATAGTTTCTTTACATGCGTTTATATCAGAGCTGGCTACCACAATTAAATGTGTACCTCGGTATACCGCGGTATTCTGAACTTACCGCGATGCTTACTACGGTATACTATTGTTATATTAAGGACCAAGAATTTAATGTTATGGGACAGGGACCAGACAATCTTCTTTTGCAATGTCCGTCTGTCAATAGCTGGAAAAATATCTTGCCCTGAAACAGAATAACAAAATAACACCATATGATATCCTTTATATTATTTGAAAAAATATGATAATTGAAGAAAATAAAAAGCACATTTAAAAACAATGCAGCACCCGCCCAGAAAATTAAATGGTCATTACCTTATAGCAGTGCTGTCTAACCTTTTCAACCTCATGAGCCACTGAAAAATGTTTTTCTTGAAGCCGAGGGCCGCAGCAGAAAGCTGTAAAGCAACGACTATATAGCTGCTCGACCTCTGGCGGGCCATTTAAAATCAGCGGGCCGCGAGTTGGACAGTACTGCCTTATAGTATATGAATTTGTTGTTGTTGATGTATTGTTTAACGCCATTTTTCAGCACAAAATAGGCTATACATGGCGGCTAGCATAAATGTTAGAGGAAGAACCCGGGAAACCCCAGAAAGAATCACCGACCCACGAGAAGCTACTGGCAAACTTTCTCACACACCCACATTGGCCGAGTCCGAGACTCGGACCCACACAGACAGACCACTCTGCCACTAGGGGCCTCCATATGAGTTTCTCTTATGTATATTAATTGTTTAATAAGTTGGAGCCTAAAGCTGTAACTAAAGTGGGATGAGTTAGCTCACACCATAGCTGACACCACGTGGGAGAAATTGTGATGGCATTAGAGAGCTTACTGATAAAAATAGGTAAATGAAGTCTAGCACCATCAAATATTAATTTAATGGAGTAATGCGTGATGCGTAAACCTAAACGTTGATGTATTGGCTGAGTCCGTTATAACTTAGCAGCTTATAAAAACTATCCTCTCGCGCTTGGATACATGGATTGAATTTTAATTAGAGTCAATTTGATAGCGGTCCTACCGATTGTCATTATAAGGTTATGTAGCTGTAAAAGACGGGGGTTGAGACGAACCAGAGAAGTCTGAGTCCATGTGAAAAAGTTGTTATAAACTAATAATTTCCAGAAATGGTTACTGATAAAGGCATACTAGAGAGGATTATTCTAACTTCAATGGGTGCGATACAGAATTTTGGCGGGTGAATGAGTAATGCTGATTGGCTAAACTAAACGTAGGCCCGCATTGTTCCCAGATGGAATTCAGGGGTTTTAAATAATTTTAATCGCGATATGTGGCAGTCCACGTTTTTTTCTGCCAAGTGGAAAAGTCTGAAGGACTCAGAAAAAACTGATAAGTAATATATCTCGTTAAGCAAAGTGCTCTTAGGACAAGGGGATCTGGAACTTTTAGAGACCCGTATCCTGAGAAGAACAAAAGGAATTCTTGTTGAATTTATTCAGTTTAAATTAATATTTCAATTTTTCTCTGAATTCAGAAATAATCATTCATGTTATATGATAAACATATAGTAAGGATGTCATACAATATTTCGTTATATGAATGAGTTCGGATTTATTTGTTTGGCATGTAATATAAATCATTCAGTGTAAGATTGTGTGAATATATAAGTTATCGTTCGTAAATGATTTTATCATTTATTCTGAGGACTGATTTGTCCCATTTCTGAAATTGTATGTCAATGACTCGCTAATTAGCAAAATAACGTAGTAAGGAGAAGGAGTGAAGTCCATTGATTCGTGTGTAATTGAGATGTGAATTCTCTTCGACTGGGAATTTAGCAGTATGTGCCGACTGGCATAGTTCAGCTGGTAAATATATATATATAGCCAGAACGGTGTGTGACATACGGGGCATCGTGTTATACTATTCTGTATCTCTTCTTAAAACTCTATTAACATCCTTATTTTCTAATTTTCTTGTACTGATCACTCGATCCGGGTAATAGCACCGTTGTCGATCAGGTCTACTTATGTCATGGTCAGATGGAATGCGGTAGCCGCTACCAAGACATCGACTTATGGTAATACGATATAGAGTGTGTATTGACTGCTGAATGACCATAGCTGGTTCTGTTGGATTTCAATAGATGATATCTGACGTAAAAGAGTGGGAATAGTTTTTTATCTTAGGGCAAAGAAATCTGACATGTATTTAGGTTAGGTACTATATTTTATTTTAAAGGAAAGAAAATAGGTCCATACGGCTGCTCATTGGGAAAAGAACACAGTCTGCAAGGAAGAGGTTGATGACCTAAGAGGCTAAAGAGAGTGGGAGAAAAGGAAACAGACGGAAACACTGACCGATCATCATCAGTGATTTGGAAAAGACAGGAAACACCAGGCGATACTGTCAGGCCGGCAAATTGAGTTCGATCAGTCACTTGATCATATGATGAAATTTGTGATATCAGTATAACGGAAAAGCTAATTTAATTTCGCAGAAGAAATGTCATGTACGATTTCATTATGTTTATGTCATGTTATGTTATGTTATGATTAACTTGTTATATCTTACATACGAGGGCTAGTGTTATTCTATTCTATATCGCTACTCAGATCTTTGTTATTGCATCCTCAGTTTCTTATTTGATGTTATTAATAACTCGATCAACGCAATAACACCGTGGTCGATCATCTACTATATAACGTTAAGTAAACATCATAACTCGAGGGGGGATCACACATTACCACCAACTCCTGACAATGCATAAAATTCGTTGAATAATACAATATACCACACTCCATGCAGGTCACGAGAAGTAGTCTATTAGTTACCTTGATGGCAAACATGGTCATGCGTCGGGAAGTGGTGGCATTACAACAATAACAATGGTATCTGACACCCCCACCCCCCGACAGCATAGAACATTGTACTTAGTTACTCGTGGAGGCAAGATAAATGTTTAACAATGAAAATAACAGTGTATTTTATTGCAAGTTTCTTAAGCTGTGAGTTTTGCAGTAATGCAGTAAATATTACCTACAGTATTTCTGTCAGGAATTTTGATCCCATTTTTATTCATTATTTCCCTTTCATTGCTTAATGGTAACTTGCACGAAAGCTTCTAATTCACCTCACCCTACCCACGAAAATGAAAATATGCTATGTTTAAAATCGTATGATTCTGGTCCCATCTCGTACAAATAAAATTCATGCATTTAGTTTTTCTTCTTGCATCTTTGCATTTGCGTTACAACAGAAAACAGTTTCATAGTACATTTAGAATCCATGCAGTGAGAAGTAACGTAAATCAGAAGTTTGTGAAGCTCAAATAGTTTTGCCAGGGAGAAGAGTTGGAATCCGAACCTACGTCGTTTGTTGAACCACGTCTGACACAATTCCAGCAAATCAACCATCTCTGCTACTTTTAATTCCCAAGTCATCTGACTTTTACCCCTAATGATCGAAGAAACATATCTAACACCGTTCCAACTATTTGCCCCACATCTGCCGCTAAAAGCAGCACATCTCTCCACGTTCGTTCCTCCCCGTGTCATATCATCATTGCGTTACCTTGTACTATAATTGACTGTTAAGTACTCGAGTTTCATCCAGTCATGGCATAGCTGTTTAGAAGCACGCGGCCGTCTGTTGTACTAGTATAAAACTTCATACTTCATACATGGTTAGTCCGTAGCCTAAATTGATTATCTAAATCCGAGGTTGTAAAAGCACATGTAACATTGACAGCTATCAGAGAGGGAGCAGTTGCAACGCAAGAGAGATATTTAAATAGTGCGCGATCAGCAATGCTCTGGGAATTATTCACAAAAGTGGCAAAGCAATAGCAGATTTACACTTTTCAGGAAGGTTTGCTATTTTGTGATTATTTAATTTAGATTCTATCACAGAATTATCTTCCTTGGGGTTCATTCATTTTCGATTCTTTGCGGGATTATTACAGATGCCGAACAGGTTAGTAAATACGTTTATTTTTTCACCTGTAGAAGTAATTTCTAGGTTGAAAGTTGCATTTGTAAAGATTACTGTAAATTGTTAAAATGTAAACAAGCATTTCCATGCGAGTTATAAATTATGTTACCGATGCATATTCATGTTGAAATTATTAAATATCAGCTCTGTATATTCAATTTCTGTAGTTCTAATTTGTATAGCATGCTTGCTAAACGGATTTATCTTTACGATTCATTTAAACCTAATCGGAGTGACTACTTTATAGCACATATATACACAAAACATTTTTTCATCTTTCTCTGCTACCTTAATTGTCTTTTGCATTTAAATTAAACGATCGGGCCGAGAAGGATAACAGGTATGTGCATGCGGACGTTGGTTTGTTCGTTATGCAGAAACGTATCGAAACTTAGTTTAGCTTGAATGAGAGACGCAACCATACAAAAATCTGTAAGTAGTTTATTATTGTACATACTAAATTGAAACACCCCTAGCGGAAAGCGATGATAATTATATTCGAGAGGGGATTTTGATTGATATGAGAGAGAAAATGATGTCTTCTGAGCTTATTCCAGTAAACGTGTATTATATTGTTGAGCACACTTAAGGCTTGTGATGCTCAAGTATTTAGGGAAATAAATAATATTTAAAAAAAAAGTAAAATCAAAGAATTTCGCATCATATTTTATGGTTCCAAATCTTTCATATTTTCTTAATCCTACTTCTCAGATGTTGCATTTGTAATTATTATTTAAACGTTCCATCTATTTTCGCCATAAGTGGATGACTAAGGTACAAATGCCAGATCGTTTACAGGAAATTATATAATTTTGCTATTATGTGTAATTTAACATATATTTTCCAAACTTATTCCAGTAATGACTGAATACTATTAAAAAATTCCAGTTATCGCCACTACAACCTGAATTCAGGGTCACCAGAAATCATAGGATACATCCATGATTTTTGTCAAATCTTATTGAAGAATTCAACGTTAGTGCAAGATATTATGGCATAACAATAATAACATACTCAGCAATAAAAAGTGTCACGAAGATCAAATGAAAATTTTGTATATTGCATTGTCACAAATCATTTTTGATTATCTTTTTGGTATGCATGCCAAATTGATCATACTCCATATTTGGGGTTATTTACAAGACCACATTGAATAATTACCAAGTTGACACAAATTATAATGGATAAATAAAATAATTTTACAGAAGCAAATAAAAAAGACGAAATTTCTGAATTTGTTAAATTACATCTTTATCCGTTCTTTGTTTTGCTTTTGAGTATGTTTAAATAAAGCCTAATATATATTACAATGATACTGATAGTTAATAAAAGTTACTTATAGATAATAAATATTTATATAAATAAACGTCTCACCACGTGCTTTCCTACACTGCGCGCAATTCTGTATATTGACATTTCTAGTGCTATACTTTAGAACAACACCATGTAGCGACCGCTCCGGTGGCCTAGTGGTTAGAGCGTCCACCTGGGATGCATGAGGTCGTGGGTTCGATCCCCGGCCGAGTCATACCAAAGACTTACACAAATTATACTAAGTGCTTCTTCGCAGTGTTAGTGTTAGAACTGTTCGGTCTGGTGTCAGCATAATGTGACTGGGTGGGACATATGCTACATATCTGCGGCATGATGCCCCAGTGCTAGACATCACTGGAAACTGTCACACTGCAGACATCGTAGCGATATGACTGAAACATTGTTAAAGCTACGTTAAAAATCCAAACCTAATCACACACACACACACACACACCATATAGCAAGTGTTATGCTAACGTCCCGATAATCCTAATACACACCAGCATGCATAATTATGTGTGCTTCATAATATGGGCTGAATACTAAAAGAAAAACGTATAACTTTATGGACTTGATGCAAAGAATATAGCTCTATATATTTAATACACTCATAGTTATTCTTATCATATTATCTCTCTCTCTCTCTCTCTCTCTCTCTCTCTCTCTCTCTCTCTCTTTGGAATCTACTATCGAGATGTGATAATCTTCCTAATGTACTAGGTACTAGCTTATTTATAAAATTACCCTGAGAAGGAATTGCATCGCCTGCCTACGTTTCTCATTCTTGCACATATTTTCTTTTCCATCAAAGTGTTCCTTTTCCTTCGCCTTTAATAAAAACCTTTTGAATAAAAATTGAATATTAGTGGATGGATATTCTTATCGTTTGAGCATGAATAGTTATACGACAAAACGAATGTTTAGACCAAAATTGTTTACTTACATTACATGCAGCTCACTTATAAATGGAATAAAAGTACGAGGGCGGGTTGAAAGGGAAATCGTAGAGGGGCATCAGGCAAAGCGAACAGTTAAGTATATTGTCCATGAAATCAACAGAACTTGGTAGACAAAAATGTTAACCCTAAAACGGTTCAAGGCATCTCATTAGCCAAAATGTACTGATACGATGGTTATTGGAAATAATTTTATATTGAAACGTGTGCGTCATATGCATTTATACAGGATGAGAACACACAATAATTGGTCTAGAAATGCTTCATCGTAACCTTTAACCCTTTTTACCCCCAGTAAGAAAAAGACTTGCAAATGCTTTAAAGGTACATGTGTCACAATATTTGCTAAAGTGTGTGCGTATCTGCTGAGTGTTGGCATATATACATACATACATACATACATACATGCATGCATGCACATGCATACACACACACATACATACATACATACATACATACATACATACATACATACATACATACATACATACACACATACATACATACATGCATGCATGCATACATACATACATACATACATACATGCATGCACATACATACACACACACACATACATACATACATACATACATACATACATACATACATACATGCATGCATGCAAATGCATACATACACACACACACACATACATACATACATACATACATACATACATACATACACACACACATACATACATACATACATACATACATGCATGCACATACATACATACACACACACACATACATACATACATACATACATACATACATACATACATACATACATACATACAAACATACATACATTCATACATACATACATACATACATACATACATACATACATACATACATACATACTTCAGTGGTTTACTTTGTATTATGAAAAAATAATCAAAGACCATTTGATTAACATTTAAATAAAGATATGAAAAGAATTGAGCTTATCTGGTAAAATTAAAGGAAGCAATTATTGATTTCTGACTCATAAAACAGATACTAATGTATTTGATCGAGAGACTTTTGACAATGTTATGAACTGATTCAGTGAATTGTAAGACGTGTCTTTAATACTTGCTGAACGAGCCCTTAAGATAAGAAGATTAATCATGATAATGTAACTGTCACTAGTGATACAAAAAGTTATGCATTTGAAAACACTTGTCATGTTTACTGATTCGGCGTTCCTGCTGCCAGATTGTATCAATTTAAACTCCCTGTAGGAGGATATATTGATGTCTTTATGAGGATTAATCAATGTGATAAACAAGGAAAGCAGCAGCCAGAATCCATATATCAAACGCTTTTCACCGGGAGATTCAGCAGAAACTTTCGGAGTACGCTGGTCAACCATTAAAATACATAGTTCCATTTGTAACTTTCTGGAATTGAAATAAATGAAAATAATCGAAAATTACTTCAGATACTATTTTAGGATCAAGTTTAAATAATTATATCATAAACAAACAGACACGCAAACACGCACGAACACTAACACACACACGCACGCATGCATCCACACGCGCGTGCGCACAGCAAGACATGTATGTGACAGCTAATCCTAAACGGGGGAATTTACATTGAACGAGGTACCAACCAGACATTTATGTGTAATCAGTACGACTGACTGAGGTACCATTAGGGTAGTTTGGAATAAAACAAAATAAAAACCAAACAGACACACACACCCCAACCACCCCCAACAGATGGTAGAAATAATTTTCTGTTGTGAATGATAATAGAACAGCTAAAAGAAACTCCTTTTACCGATTAAGCAAATTTGTGCACCGATTTTAAGAAAGCAATATGTCATTTGCATTCTAAACTGTCTCAGCGTTATTCTAATTAAATAGTGTAATTTGTCCTAGTCCAGTGAAAGTGAACCGTTAAAATGTAGTTCCATGTATAGAAGGGACTGATTAATTGATGTGTTCAACAGCACAGGAACACAAAGGAGAAAAAATAACGAAACATGCTAGTTCTGGAAAACTTTTACTCGCAGTGTACACAGCGGATGATATTTGCCAGTTATAAGAGTCAGTGGTTTCTATCAAAGCCATGATAGATATAACTTACTTAAATTGGCAATATTTGAAATATTAATCAAGTGCTTTAGCTGCCTCTTCTATGATCTTCAGTTTACAGTTTGCGTTTCTTTCACCAGCTTTCGTTCAAATTAAGTCAAATGTTTTTCTTCATTGCGTGCTAACATAATCCAGCAAAATCAGAGTAATCTTGAATCCCAAAGAGAAAAGGAGGAATGCATGTTGAAATATATACGCTTCTTAAAAGTCTCCATCCATGTCGCATAGCCCATAAAACAAATCTGAGACTATAAGACGAATGATTTTCAAATATGACTAGTACAATTTTCAGCTCACTCCACAGTCGGAGAAGTGTTTGTTTTTTCCACAGTCAAGATTAAATTAACTAACATTTTACTTGATTCAGTGCTTTGCTTCTTTTATAACACTCGCCAAAGAAACTAACAAAGTAAGAGTTTAGCAAAATGAATTACCAGTGTTAGCCTTGTAGAATGTCAGTGAACATACATAAGAGGAATCCGAAATGAGGTTTCCTTGTTCTAATCTGGTATAGAACAGCACTCTGAGGAGTAATCACAGTTAATACAATACCGAATCTGACCATTCTTGCACTCATTCAAACAACGAGGTCTTCTCCAGTATTTCGGGAATGTAGGTAACAGCAGCAACAATTCAAAATTAGTTGAACAAAGTGAGGGTGAGGGGATAAAATCACTCGGAAATTAAAAAATGGGGAACTTTTCTCGGAACAGATCATTTCATACTGGTTGCAGGGTGTAATTTAACGAGTTTGAATCCCAAAATATCGATGGACAAAGAACAAATAAAACTCAAGAACTGGATCGATATCAGCAAATCAATCCCTTGATGGTAAGGAAATAACAATGAAGAAATAATCGCTGCTGATACAGACTTTTTGATGAATATTGGATGTCTGCAAGCTGAAAAATAACAAATAAATAACTAGACAAAATTTAGGGTTCAGTATTTGCTCTGAGTTCACCATAGTTCTTGGATCCTGACGAATAAAAACATCGTGTCACATACACTGTGCACTGAACGAGTAAAATATTTTCAGGCCACTTTGCGGGCTGCCTAAACATGAATGCAGTCGATATAGTTGTGTCTATCCTTTCTTTTTTCTACGACAAAATCCTGATTATAGTAGAATGGATATTTTAGTTTCTGCAAATTTGCTAATCTCCCATTTAAGCAACATTTCCGAGAGGTGTTCTTTGCATCGTTTACGGGCTTCATATCTAGAGTTTTGAAATTAACTTTTACTAAATATGTATTACACTATATACTCTTATGCGGTATCATTTGCTGTTGTTGCTGTTGTTGCTGTTGTTACTTACAGCGGACGTATCTGAAATAAAAGAACCCAATTTATGGAGTCCATCTTGTGTGTAAACGGGGAATAAAACAAAATAAAGATTGTTCGAAGATTAATGTTAAATGTATCCTTGCTGTGGTGTTTAAAGTCTTACATCCACAGTAATTATCAATTCCGGTCACACAAAATTAAGTAATACAACCAGCAGTCCATAAGCTGGGATCATACCATGTTGTGTTACATAAACGCATTCTCAATTTGGTCCTTACACCGTGTATTTAGGCCATATGATTTGAAATGACAAAAAAATATATATTGTAATTAATTCCAGTGGAATGTAGTAACTATTTTACACTATGGTAATGGGAACAAATATGTTTTAAACGGCCATAAGAACAAACTATATTTTAGTCTCAAAACTGGAACAATAATGACAAAAGTCCAAAATATTCAAAAGTTATTTTGAAACAACCCCTATAATTAATATCCAGGTGTAAATTTAAGTATTAAAAATAAGATGTAGAAAAGGTATTTCAGTAGCAATCAAGGCGTATTTCTTTTGTTTTTAATAATGTATTTACAACAATGTCTCTACAGACACAACACTCGCATACTTCCTAAAAAAAATAATAAATAAACCATGATTTTAAAAAATCGAGTCGTGATACTCCTCGGAAAGTAGGATCGTTTTTTTATGTTACGTCCAAAATGTTTTTAAATAATATGTATTGAAATTTGCCGTGATACAAATAATAATAATAATAATAATAATAATAATAATAATAATAATAATAACAACAACAACAACAACAATAACGATAATAATAATAATAATAATAATAATAATAATAATAATAATAATATTATTATTATTATTATTATTATTATTATTACTTGCCTGGGCTGGAATAGAACCCGCTACCCTTTGTTATATAAAACAGAATCTTAATGAATATGCATATACTGCATGGATTGGAGAGTGGGTGGGGTGAGGTTGGCTCGCTTGGTTGTGTGGTATTGATCGCATCGCTCAAATAACTCTCTCCTCAACCAGTAGTTATTTTATGTATGGCCGGGTCCTTGTCAAAAGCATATAGCTTATTAGTTATACAGCAGTTTTTCTACGAGTAACAACATCTAAATTGTTATGATCGATTGAAGGTCGCATAGGCGTTCAAAACTGCAAGATTAAGGACAGACGTGTGAAATAATTACTGTCATAATAATTAGAGAATGGTGGCACCTTGCGAATTCACTCTGTCTTCTTATATAAGAGGCATTGTATGTTACAAATTAACATCAAGTCTTATGCGTTAAATTACCTTTCATTTGATCGCTCCAGGACGTTCATTAAATTAGAATTCTTGTAGTTAAGTGCTTTCAGTTTGAATGTGTGTTATAAAGGTGTTCAAATTGAAATGGTAAATTTAGCCATGATTTACTCTATTTCGAATCGGGTATAGTTGCAGCTGATATAACAGTATGTATTAGCTACGGACTACAAAGAGACCGCATGAATTGACTCGAGAGGTAGCTATCTCGTATGTCACTCACAATGTAACAATAACGTCAAAAACCTGAATGGTCACATTGTTAACTTAATTCGCCATTTCTATTCATTGTCATTCAGGCGCTATTAAAAAGTTAATAAGACAAGCTGGTCAAGAAAATGGCATGGAATAGCGGACATAACATCAACCCTTTCAACAAAGTAGAAGTACTTAAAGTATTTAATACTTGAAATCATTTAATTCAGTGTTTATTTGAGTTTTTGCATGTTAAAATCACAAAATAATTGTCAATGAATTGTCAGAAATTCTGAGCACTCCTTTTTTTCTGCATCTGAAGTCGAATTATGCTATAGTCATTATGAACAAATAACTACTTAGGTAATTTATTTGTGGTGGCCACGTATCTAATTAAAGAAGCAATAGAGACTGACGCTTTTTGCCTTACTCCATCTGAAGCTAAATGTTTTTTTAATTATTTTATTTTTATTTGTAACTATATTGAGATTGAAGATAACCAGGGAAGATCGTGCCAACAATCACTTGATTATTAGTCTAATTTCAAAAAAGAAAATGTACACAAGACGACTGAAGTCCACATTGTTTTCAATGCAGCTTGGTCATGTGATGGCGATAGGGGACAGTGTCAATAAGGTAGACCCCAACGAAACACACTAAAAGACGAAAATATATATAGGTTTGATAGCTTATTACCATCGGAGAATATTAAAATACATTCCAAGAATATTCCGATAGGATATGTTGGTCATAATTTCAGCTATAGTAGGTATGTTTAAAAAAATATTCAGACCAAATTTTCACCGGCTCTTTCACATCTGTCACTTATTAGAGGAAGAAAAAAACTCAGAAGATTGTGTATTTAAGTTAAACAGAATTGTATGCATGTACACAATGTTATGAGCCTATACAAAAAGCTGGAACTTCAAATGCTCGGCTACTCCATTTATATATTACGATATTTACGATGCGTTATTAAACTGTTACTGAATGTGGTGGGTTTTTTTTCTTTTTGATGGTGGTTATCGCTGTCTAGGAAATTATCGATCTATAGCCCGTTATATCCCTGATCGAGCTATTATTAAAATATGAAATTAATGGTCGGATTAAGTGGAGATCTGAGCAGAGATTTAGAATAGAACAAGACGAGTCCCCTTCATACAGAATATAACAAAATAACTAATTAAATAACTTATTAAAATTGTAGAACACCAGTTTTAAGATGCAACTCTTCAGAAAAAAAACCCTCAAATTTCTAAAATGCAATTAGCAGTTTGGTTTTGTATATATATATATATATAATACATTTCATCACAGAATCAAGTCTTCAAAACGTGATAAGTGGCTGCAGGTCACACTCCAGAATAAACATAGCTTGTCGGTTGGGGACGACTTGAACAAGAATTATAGGTTACTGCATTTGTATGGGAAAACATGAACGAGTTCACATTTTCCCAAACAAATGCAGTAACTTTTTAATTATATGCTCAGTTTATTATTCTACCTAAGGCTTAATTATATGAACAGAAATATACTATAAGAAACAAAGTAACTGAATGTATACCGTATTCTAAACTAATAAACAACCGCAGATTCAGCATTGTACGACAACATTATTACCGCGCACATTACTCCGTCCATATAAATTTGAACTTAGTTGCGCGCTAGACGTAACTTTTGAAAGAAAATGGCGTCTTGGTCTACTTAAAAATGAAATTTGAAGTCATATTTTGAATGAATGCGCATTGCAACAACTTTTACATTTGATCTGGAATGAATAGAATTTTGTAATTGTGTCGATTCTGCTAAATTTCGTGATTATGGGCTGAATGTATCTGTGCCAATTCTACATAAAACACATCGGATTGAAGCAGCCAGGGAGAAGCATGTTGACATTTGCAAGTGTGCTTCTGGTCTGTCATTAAATGTTTGAAATAATGTGGGAACAATATGAAGTCTTTCAATTCCAGTTATCAAAAAGCCCCTGTGGAATTTAATGTTTATTTCATTTTAAGTCCAGTAAGGAGGATGTAATTGCACATGGAATATAGTCAAAATTACAGTACAATTTCGAAATGTGTAATCAAGCTTGAGAACCCATGACATGGCTCATGTAATTCGGATTTGCAGAACTAAGAAAGTACATTTTTAGGCAATTCAGGATATAAAACTTAAGTATATTTTTGCCATTCTTATTACAGGCTAAAAAAGACAGTTTATGACTTGTCACATGCATGTTATATGTCAAGAGCCTGTCGGGTGTGTATAGCTAGCCTAAATCCGAAACACTGTATCAAAAAAGTTAGCGCGCAATGTGCCAAAGTAGCTGGCATGTGGCAGTCCACTAAACATCTCGTTTATTTCATTTAGAAACAAATTTGATCAACCAAAACGTAAAGCGTCTACTACGAGAGTGTACATGATTTGTTTACAAAGTAGTTCCTAATACACTCTTGGGAACATGTGAGTTCAATAAGTTGCGCGCGAGTACAATATCTTAAAATACTGAACGATTTTGACAATATAACGTTAACGGAGAAAACAATGAACATATAACAACACTTGTTCTCTCTGGTATGCTCTTGTGTCACCGCCTTTAGTGGCCTCTCCTGATCACCCGCTCTTATGTTCCGTCGTTTAATTTCCTGATAAAACAAAATAAATGCGATATAACCTAGTTTATTACAGCCTGAACAATAAATACATTCCGTTACGCAGAACAACAAGTATTATATTTCACAACAGATCGGTAATACTAAATGGTTTCAAGTCGCAATCTTGCATTCAACACAACAGTGCTGTATTTGTATATATACACTCGACTTACTCTCTCTCTCTCTCCCTCTCTCTCTCTCTCTCTCCATAGACAATTAACATAGTATAGGGAGAGTAATGTATTTCTCCAACATAACTAGTTTCCAATACATATTGATCGATAGCATTGTCTGCTCTCACTTAGAAGCAATTACGTCCCTCCAGTGAGAACTATCGATCATTATCATAAACTAAATTTCCGATACATCCATACATACGGCGGGTCAGTATATTCGGCCATGCTGCTCAAATTGTGATGCAACCGATTCATAGGTTAAAAGAATTTACATATTTGATAAACAAATAGAGCAAACAAAATTCACTTTTTAGCTTAAATACACTATTGCTAATTAAATATTCATCGGCAGGAAACATCCTACAATCCTAAAAAATGGTCAATTCCTAGCATACATGATTCATATATCATTTAAGATAATCAATACTTCTATTAAGACTCATATTAGAAATAATTATGAAATTAAGATACAGTGCCCTTTCAGCATAAAAACGTCTCCTGACACCCATGGTCACGTGTTTCTCGTCGACTCTGAACTACATGTACGTTGGACAGACTTTACGAGAATTTCGCCTTCAACTCGGAGTCAGGAGCTTTCTCTTCGCTTAAGACTGGACTGTCTGGTTTGCGGTGAAATTCATTTATAAACGCCGAGACTTTATCAGGAAATTCATCACAAATTGTTAACATTCCCAACCAGAACTCATGTTTATCTAAGCGCCATTATATATACATTTTCCTCAAGGTTTGGAAAAATTTACATTCCCGCTTTCCTTAAAATACTAATTTCTGCAACGTTTCAACTTATGATAAATATTTTAGCAAGTACAAACGATATTTCTGCCACATTTCAACTCTTGGCAATTCGATAAACAAAACCTATTCTTCACCCCTTGTCTAGTTTCGCCTGACATAGTTATCAAACGGAACGCCATTAATAATCAATCAAGTCCCTACTAGATGCATTCAAGTATTAACGTCATGAAACGTGTCACGGATTTACCCCAGTGCATATTCGCATGCATCAATTTAAACTTGCTATATGTTACAATGATATCCACAAAATTCACTCTTTTACCCTCCACAAAGCAGACTAACATATTGTTGATAAATAATCAATTACTTCATTAAGGAAAATAATATGTTACGGATACATAATCAGTTATTCCGCTACCTTAAATAACTAGTTATTGCACTAAATGGAGCGGTATATAATGAATAGGTAACTTTGTCAAGCTATTACACTCATGATTGAAAACAGCTGCCTTTTCTTAGGATGGCTGATTGAACCTCATTTGTGTTGTCTACATAATAAACATTAACACTCACTGGTTTGGGAATATAAACTATTAGTTATTTCCAAGTTGAATTGCTTTGTTAAAATCAATTAAGACAATACATTTATTTGTGGCATCTTTATCTGTGACTACCCGGGTACCATATTTTCACGCATCTATTTTACTATTTTCAAAATGCAATGATTAATTTATATTCTGCTATTGTAACTTCCTGATTTGCAACCAGGGGCCCAGTTCATGCACCTAAAACATTTAAAGGTAAAAATCCTTTTTAAACCCTCCCGCTGCTTATTAAGGAGTCCGCTTTGGACAAGTCTGTCCGTCAATATTGACAAATTAATTTCACTAACATATTTGTATCATACTTAGGGACAGAGTTAGATATTCAGGACATTATAACATTTTGCACTATTTTGTTTACACTTTCTTGAACTATTTGAAGCTAGACTTGATGAAATAAACATTGTTAGTACAATTAAGCAAACAATTGATCTAAACAAAAATGTATTTAATGGCTTCTTTGTAGTCAAATATAGATGACCTTCTTATATTTTCAGCACATAAACGTAAGATTTTTTTTTTGTTTAGATTAAGTTTTTCAAACTATTAAATGTTTTGTGACGAAAGTTTTGTTAGCACAGTTCCTCAAATCACGCAAATTCAATTTAGCATGTTTGTATGAATATATAGTTAGCCTGAATATATATTTTCAGAGAAAACACATACGTTCTTTAACTATCAAATATTAGGAGATTTTCATGAGCAGAAGGTCAGAACAGAACTTCTTACCGGTGTTAGTGTACCGATGGATATGCACAAAATTCCTTTTGAGAGCTAGGTAAATATTTAATATGTTACGGCAAGTTTGTTGACTGTAAGATAATATTCCTATAAACAGTTTTCATTGATCAAAGACTGATATCATCCCAAACATGAAAGACACCAGTTAAAGGTAAATAGATGTTACCTCTGAGATAAAATATCGGCCTCTCAGTAAATTTTGGTGTAAGTAGCTCAGGATCAATAAATAACGGCATTAAAGCGATCGTGGTTATTTTTTAAATAAATGCTGTTGCTGATTATTTAATTTTGTTAAATGTTAGTGAAAAATATCCCTTCATGCTTCTTGGGCTTGAACTAAATAATGAATGAAAAATACTTAAACTATTACTGTCATCTACGGTCTGGAAATCTTATTCTGATCTTGGGACGTAGATTTTATGGCGTAATATATTTTCAATGTGTATGAGTTCGTACTTTTATTCTTCAAGGGGGACTAGAATCATATATAACACAAAAATTATGAGTTCCTGGAAACCTCGAGAGTAAACTATAACTTTTATTATCTGCAAAAGAATGACACTTTCTGAATTGACACACACTGCAAAAACGAATTGCTCCAGTTTTCCAGCAAATATGGTCATTCGGAAGCGAGGGCTTCTGTTAAGAAGCGAGAAATAAATAATGTTATGGTCCAATATATGATAAAACATATTTTTTATAAAAGTGCTTTACATTTGATTATTAGGTCTTTATCTGTTGTAAATTTGTCACGAAAAAGCAAAACAATTTAAATTAAAAAATCAGATGGAAATAGGGCAAAGAAGCTTGGGCTTCAAAAATAATGGTAGAGGAAAACAGAACGAAAAAGGGAAATAAAAATGCAGAAAAAGGAAATAACGCGATAGGTAGAAAACAGATAAAAACGCAAATGTAAATCAAAGAGATAACGATGAGAGGGAAACACATCTGCAGACATTTTAAGAATTTTGCTTAAAATTTGAAAAGGCTAAGTGAGCATTTTATTATTACGAAGTGTATATATTGGGAAAGTTCGTGAAGTCTAGACGTCACTGTCGATACAACGAAGTGCTATTTACGATGTGGTTAAGGAATATATCTTGAAGGTTTTGGGTTGGTAGCTGAGGCATGTGGACAACGGATTACGTACTTTAAAAAATGAACCTGGACTGACCGAATTTGCAAGGGAAAAATACAATTATTTAATAGGTGGTGCTCAGCCAAGAAGATTGATCGGGATTATGATAACCTCATAAAACTCGCAGTAGTTGGAGAATGAAATAATTATTTCCACAATGATGATCAGGATTACGATAACTTCGTACAACTCATAGCTGGAGGATGCACGAATTATTTCCACAATGATGATCAGGATTACGATAACCTCGTACAACTCATATTAGCTGGAGAATGCACGAATTATTTCCACAATGATGATCAGGATTAGGATAAGCTCTACAACTCATATTAGTTGGAGAATGCACAAATTATTTCCACAATGATGTTACGATCTACCATAATGAGCAATAGGTCAAAACTTCAGAAAATGCTGCTCGTACAGTTGACAATTATTCCTTTACAAAGACTATTTTATTTATTACTAAGTCTATCTCTCAACAGTATTTGGTAAAAACAACCAACTGTCTCATGCAAGCACATCATTTGGATACGACTGATCAGACATCCTTATCTCGTCCTTTGTGCAGTTATTTTAAAAAGATAGGCCACGTAACCTTTGATTGCTTCAAATGGCAACGTAAGCAACAGAACAAAGACAGAGCTATTACAAATGCTCTTATTTTTATGACGTCACGTTCATGACCATGTGTTGAAAGCAATACGTTTGTTGGGTCAAAGACATCCCAGCCTGATTGTACCATGGCGCAGTATGAACCTTTCATGTCGAAATATTCTGTACCGCTTGCTGGTGATCTTATCCCTATTTAAATATTAAGGGACATAGGAGCTTATCAGAGTCTTTTATTATCAGGTACATTGCCTTCGTCTGCGAAGTCTAATGCTAGTGAGATTGTTCTCATTCAGAAAGTAGAGTGTTGCTTTGTTAATGTTCCCTTCCATTGTAAATTTGTCATAAGACTTAGTCTCAGTACACGTTACTTTCGGAATAGTGACTTATTTTTACCCAGTTATTATTAGTCAATGGCCTAGCTTGACATAAGGTTGTGGTTAATCCACTTTTAACTGACAAGCCTTGTTTAGATAAAAAAAAAAACAATTGAAAATGAAATTCGTGATTTATTCCCAGCTTTTGCAGTTAATAGAGCCCTTGAAAAGAGAGCTCTTGAGAATGATGTTGAAAGTATTTATGTATTGGACAGTCTTTCAATGAGGTCACCTTTGCTCCCTGTATTGATCAATAAGTATCGATCACAGTGCTCCTATTTTTTTAACTGTCCAATTCTCTCAATTATAATCATGGTGAAAAATGACATTCACTTGTTGTCGAGCATAATTAAGATTCGGAGACCTGTTTGTTTTAGAGTGTTATTATCGAAACTGAAGCTACATATGTATAGTTTGTTTTGTGACAGATCGGGCCCTTATGAGAAAATGGGGACCACGTGAGATACCCTCTAGTGACAAATGATGAATGAGCTGTCCAATTTCGTTCCTAAGTCTTATGGACAGGACATTCTTAGCCTAGTTCATGAAACTCTCTTGGATGGTCATTAAGGATGCAAACAGATTTAGCACAAGATCTTGAGTAATTTTTATAGACCGAATATTAAAGTGATGTTTCTAAATAATGTAGATCTTGTCCCACGGTAGGAAAACCACAAAAGGATACCTCATACTCATCTGCAACTATTCCTCCGTTTGATGAATCATTTAACATGACAAGTCAGGCAACCAATACTTTTGACCATAGTGTCAGCATGATTTCCAGAGACAAGAGGAAAATTAAACCTAAAACCACAGTAAAAGCTTTGATAAAGTTTTTTTTCAAGGTTTTATATTTTGCCTTGCTAGATATATTACATCAGTTCAACGGTAAAATTGTATGTCGGAAATTTTCGAACAAATTATGAATTAGGAAATCAGAAAGTCAAGTCTACTACCTATCATTTGAAATCCAAGGCACTTTAGAAAGATTTGATCAAATTTTGAAAAGTATGATTCGGTCATATTGTTTTGACACCAGAAAAGACTGGGACGCATGTGTTCATTTACTGTTGTTTACGTTTAGGGAACCAGGTTCAAGAATCTTCAGTCTGTTTTTCCTTTTGAACCAGTTTTTGGACATAATGTTCGTGGATCACTGCAGTTATTAAAATAGACGCTTCGTTCAACCGAAGATTCATACATGAATTATTTTGACTATATCTCTGATTTCAATATAAATTGTGAAAGGATTGTAAAGTATCAAGAACTAGTCTTTACTCTACTCGGTCAGACATGAAATTTAGGCTTGACAAAAATGCCTGGTGATAGAGTTCTGTTTCTGTTGCCCAAACTTCAAAATCCTCTTCAGGCTAAGAATGATAGTCCGTATGCAGTTGAAAAGAAAGTAAGTTAAATAAATTATATAATTAACACTCCTGGAATGCGAAAACAGAATCAACTCTGCCATATAAATATGTTAAAGACTATGTTGAGAGAGATAGCCCTGCTAATAATTCAATCAATTTATTTATACCTGTCCAACACAGTTAGGATGTAAACGATGACATGGAAACGAACTGTGGTGACTTTGGTGCAACCAGTCTTCGGAAATAAGAAATACTGAATAATATTAACCAGAAACTTTCACATCTGAAGCCACAAGAAAGAGTGAACTAAAACAGCTATTATGTGAAAATGAGCACTTGTTTACAGATGTTTCAACACGGCAAATAAAGTCTAACATGACGTTGAAATTATAGGGTATACACCTGTGAAACAACATCCTTACACGATGAGTTCCCTCAATCAGGAGTGTTTGAATAAGGAAATTCAGTATTTGCTAGAGAAGTATTTCATAAATCCACGTAACAGTAACTGGAGTTCGCGATGTATTCTTGTGCCGAAACTAGATAATATTGTAATGATTATGTCAAAATGAAAATAATCACAAAAACAGATTCGTTTACATTGCCAAGAATCGATGACTGCATTGAGAAATTGGAAATGAAAAATATGTCACCAAATTCGAACATTTGAAAGGATTCTCGAAAATTCCACTGACAGAAAGGGAAAGTAAATTGTGGCATTCGTAACTCCAGATAAACTTTATCGATATAAAGTGATGTTTTTTTGGATGAACGGTTCGCCTTGTACTTTTCAACGTTTAATGAACGTTATTACGTCCGATCTAGATAATTGTAAGCCTTATATCATCTACAAGGACACCTAGAATGATGACTTGGAAACCATTCAGAAATTCTCCGATGGACTCAGTCATGAAAATTTGACAATTACTTTTGTTAAAGTGAGCTTGCCGTGCATCTTCTATATTTTAGAAGATATTGTGGGGCATAGTCAAGTTAAAACAATATAAGATAATGTCTCCTAATTCTCTGTTCCTGTCAGTAATAAGTAACTGATGCGATATTTGGGTAACGGAAGTTGTACTCCAGACTCTCCATAATTTCTGAACCTCTGACCAATTTATTGAATAACAAAACCAGGTTTCATTAATCTGAAAAATGTTAGGAGGTTTTTGGTAACTTGATGGCCATATTTAAGAGTCCACCAGTTCTTTCAGCTCCAGATTTCAGTAAATCACTTAAAATTTATGTTGATGTAAGCGATGTTAGGGTTAGTAAAATAGTGAGTCAAAAAGACAAAAATGCTGTAGATCATGCAGTTTGCGTTTGTTAAAAAAAGTAAACAAGCATCAGAGAAATTATTCCTCAACTGAGAAGGTGTAATTAGGTTTGATATTGTGTTTGCAACACTTTGAAGTTTATTAGTTCAGCCCTTTCTCAGATTATTGTATTCAGTGATCACATCACCTTACTTTCATTTACAAAATGAATAGGAAAAAAATCAGAGATTATTAAGTTATACTGTGATGTTGCAGGAATGCAATGTTGAAATTATGCACATCATAGGAAATGTTGATCTAATTACAGATTCAATTCCACTTATATAAAAGTACCATCTTGTTTATGTATATTTGATTAATATGTTAAGAAAGCTTTATTACATAAACCTTTCTTTACGAGAGGAAGTGTTATTTATATTTAATTTGTATTGTGTGTTGGCTTTTGTCCATGATTATATGTTATGTGCATTTAATTTATATTGTGTGATTGAGGGTAGGAGATTGGCCTGCATACTTAATGTCATGTAGGGCAAACACGTTTACTAGTTTTGATTTCTAGTTATAGACTTCATTCTGACCTTAGAATTTTCTAGTAACAAATTTCATTTACAGTTGATGGAAATTTAATTTACGATCACCCCCATCCTGATCATCAAATAGTGTCCGTGGTTTTTATATTAACCTTGACTTTTTTATGGAATTATTGATTTCATATTGTACCATCATTCTTGATAAACACAATGTTTTGTTCTGTTCGTTGATAAGATTGTGTTTATTTATTTCAATTCATTCATTGGAATCACAAAATGCTCATTGAATTAGGACTAAATCACTATTCTGGAATTATGTGAATTCATTTTTGATTATATTGTGGTACATCAAGACTGTTGGCACGTAATCACATTCAAAATTAAAATTCATTCGGAACACTAGTGGAATTCATTCGGATCACTATAATTTTGGACTTATGATCGTATCTTTAGGACAATTTGAGATTTAGTTCACAAACCTGTAAATTCTTTTTAAGTTTTCATTTTGGTCCTAGGGAAATTTAATTATGTGTTAAATATGACAAAACTTGGTTTTCGCTGTTAATATTACTTAATTTAGGACCATAGGTCGTAACACACTTGAAACTATGAACAAGTGTACCAAACATGTACATAGATTAAAACGTTGGGTACAACAAAAACTTTGTACCCCGATACACCTCGGTATTTCTGACATACAGTGGTACGTACGATGGTATACCGCAATTATATTAGAACCAAACCATATTATGTTTTGGGGCAAGAATATGGCACTCTTTTTTAACATTTCCGTCTGTTTTAATAGCTGGATAAAGATCTTCGTCTGATTTACAGCAAAGTAACACCATATTATATGTTACTGGAACAATGAGGGAAAAAAATAACAGCAACCTAATAATCTTGACATAGAAGATAAAATATGCCAGCTCAAAAGACAACCGCAACCCCGTGTCTAAAAATTAAATGGACCGTACCTTGTAATACAGGAAAATTTGCTGTATGTATGTTTTAATCTAAAAACTTTACCCTAAGTGGGATGATTAAGCTTGCACTTTAGTTAAACCCCTTAAACACATTGACGGGAACCACAAAAATACAATGCAAAAATACCATGATACGTACCAATAGAAAACAAAGCACCTGGTAACGGTATAAAAGAGAGAGAGAGAGAGACAGACAGACAGACAGACAGACAGAGACAAAGAGAGACAGAGAGTGAGACAGAGACAGAGACAGACAGAGAGAGACACACATAGAGAGACAGAGAGAGAGAGACAGAGAGAGAGAGAGAGAGAGAGAGACAGAGACAGAGACAGAAAGAGACAGAGAGACAGAGATAGAGACAGACAGAGAGACAGAGACAGAGAGAGACAGAGAGACAAATACAGAGACAGAGACAGACAGAGAGGTATAATTGCATAATAAGAGGCATCTTCTTGAATTCTTATGCTGAAAAGGTTATGCCTGTTTCCGTTAGTGCAGTATAATGGTATAGCTTGTAATATAATAAAAACATGTACGTAATCTTGAAACTGAAAATTGCCGATGTTATCTTGCCAGATGTGTGCCTTGGCATGTATTTCCATGCACTATTTTGAAAGGCATTATTATGAGGTCAATTTACAATCAATTGTATGCCGACTCCATTCAGTTCATATGCCGATTGCTGGTAAACAGTAGTTTCTGTCTTCAAATTCTTGCAAAGTTGGCTGGGCAGAAATAATAAAACTATTATTCTTCAATCACACAATAACATAATATCAAGTGTATTTTGGATTAAAACAACAAAAGGTCGCACACGACGTTGTACTAAAGCATAACCCCTCTCGTACTGACCTTTATGTTATTTTATTTATTTATTGTAAAGACTGGTTGATCAGTAAATTATTAAAACGAAGCTGAAAGAAAAATATACTCATAATGTCCATGGCAATAACATAAAAAAATTAATAATTGATAAATTGGTTTATATCCCTTTTGCGGATTCGGAAAAGATATAGTTAAAGACTGGCGAACAATTGGAGATACAATAAATCATGGGAATAATAAAAATTAGGGTGAAGTAAATAAAAAAAAAGAAACTCCATAAAAGAAAAGGAATACCCCCTAAAATAGCAATAGAAAGATACAAATAGCATAATATTCGCAATTTCAAATACTCAGCTTACTCTCTCAGATTCCTCTATCCGTATAAAAAATACATGTCTAATACACTATATATATATATAGATATATACACATATATACATATAAACATATATACATTTATTTATACATATATATATCCCCTGAAATAGCAATAGAAAGAAACAAGTAGCATAACATTTGCAATTTCAAATACTCAGCTTACTCATTTACTCAGATTCCTCTATACAGGGAGGGTCTATTTTACGAAACTGATCCAAATTGTCAGAACATCTCGTGGATGCTGTACATTATGACGTCTGCTCCAACAAACTGACTAATCACTCGGGTTGAGGTTGCTGACAGAAATGGACGTTTAAATGAAGTCTCTTTAACGAGCCATTAAAACAACTAACCAATACCGACTAGCCACAATGAATAATATATCACTAAAATCTAGCAAAGCTATAAACAGATACTTAAATGAATAATATATCACTAAAATCTAGCAAAGCTATAAACAGATACTTAAATGCAAATAGTACATTACTAGGTTTAATACAAAGTTACTGAGAAAACATCAATCGTAGGTTGGGGTGGGGGGGGGTGCTTTGGAAAATAATGTCCACAATTCCTTTGCTGTAGTATAACAAGACACCTATAGAAACAATGGCTAATTATTTATTAATCCACCCTATATTCGTTTACTGCAACCGCATCGTGTTCATTGTATCAAAAATTTGAACGTGAATAACATGTTAGTACAAATTAGTTCGCTTGAAAATTTCTCTACTAAAACATTTTTCTCTTTAACACATTGTTGTTTTAGCAGCAGTTGAAGAACGGAGAGTGCTGCATATCACAAGAATTTCTCCTAGTTCAAATTATAAATCGAAAGCTTTCTTTTTTTCTTAAATTGAGAAGGTAAATTCGTTATTTTTATACATTTCTACGATATTCTGTCGCCATGCTATCACCGAAAAGAAAAATATTATTTAGACCTATTTACCAGCCTCTTTGTAACCGTTTTTATACTTTCTCAGGACTGTTGTGTTTTAATGCATGTAAATGTCTAAGTAAAGAGAAATTTTAATTTTTTTTTTATCAAGGTCAAATATTCTCCACCAATTATTCACCACCTGATTGCTGTGTAAACCTTTGTTGCATATTTTCAGGCACGAAAGCTTTGGAAAGCAAACAAACAGTTGCTGAACTGTAAGCTTATTATCAAAAGCGAAATGTTTATGTTTCGAAACATGAAATAAATCATCCACCAGTATATTTTTGTTACCGAGTAATAGCGTTGTACACACCATATAAGCATTGTCAGACTTTGTTTACTGTGTGCAAAAAGTAGATTACAATAATTGGAAAATCAGGCTATCATTTGTATTATCGCTCTGTAATCCATATTTTAATAATAATAAATTGCACCTATTCGGATTACCGAATTAACTCCCTTGTTCTTTCACTGTCATGACACTGGCATATTTCACTGGTGATTGTGGTTAGAACGCACACCTTTTTTCAGACAAATATTCTTGTCCCCTATGCTCCTTCATTTTTTTGTCTAAATTTTGTATGTGTGCAGAAGTAGCAAACAGATGTATTTACACATTTCTCATATCACTTATACGCACCGGTGAGCTCCAAAGGTCAGAGGTCATTCGAAGTAAAACAGTTCATATACAATGAATTTGACAATTATGTCATATAAAAGTTTGTTTCCTGTAAATTGAGACGAATATATTATCTTATTTTTTCTTAAATATTTTTTGTGAAAAATATGAATCGACATCCCATTAAGCATAATGTAATTCGACCTCGAATAACCCTTGACCTTACATAAAGGGACATCACTCGCACAAAGCGGAAATATGTGTACTGGTTCGTCTTTAGAAAACGATTTGTACAAAATCTGGAGAAAAAAGCGAGAAGAACTGTTGCTCATAGACCAAAAGAGCTTGCAGGATGAGCAGTTATTCGTCGCCTGTCCGTCTATTAGAACAAGATTATTATCGCTTTTCCTCCTAAAATACTTGAAACTTTATTCATATTTATCCCGTATTCTAGTTGGTCGTAAATAACAATTCTGCTGCCGTGACATCCAATATCGTTCCCACAGCGGCCATATTGAATATGTTATAATCGCTACTAGTCATGCAATAATGGTCATATAAACAAGTGGTCACATTTTAAGACTTCTTATGATGAACAAATGGCCCTAAATAGCAACTTTGGCGATGTAACACCCAGTCTCCAAACTCATCTAGTTAGATACAAATCCAGGCAGGTACACCCCAACAGATAAACTAGCGCAAAATTAATTAAATGATACGTAAACCATACATGGGAAACAAGTTTAGGATAGCTCTTTTTATTTTGATATATGTACTAAGTGACTGGACATGCTGACAGGATACATTTCAAACCTCACGAGTTTGGCTCCTATAAATTTGGTAATTTTATTTAGTAGGAGAGTGGTTGTTGGCAATAGTTTTCTTTTATCACTAAAATAATGGTGCCTGTTTTGCATACAGACTTGCTCTAGATAAGATTTATTCCTGCTTTTAAGTCTGTAGAATCCATTTGTTATCAGAAGTTACAGATGTATTCGGATATAATGCGAGCATTCGGGAGGAATTATTTACTTGAATTATTCATTAGAATTACTAAGTGAGATTACTATTTATTTGACTGCTTTTATTGGTTATAATGGTATGTGCTGTTGCTCGTTGACCGTCCGTAGTCCATCCTCCTCTGGCCAACGGTTCTCACAAGCTTGTACCGTTACTCCTCGTTCTAATAATATTGGAATATTGTCATTCAGCTTTATGCATGCTCATTGAGCCGATGGTATTGTTGGTCCTACATGAAAATGGTACCAATCTAATATACAATATGGCTGCCACAGCAACAATATTGAAAAACATACCACTGCCTTTTCTGAACAGACAGCCATATCAGCATGTTGTTTCCTTCAGAAAACGTTTTATGATACGTACTTGCATCTAAATAAAAATGGTGCCAATGTGACATTCAATACAGTCACCACGAAAACCAACTTTACACTCTTATTTTCCAAACTTCTCCTGAATGGATAGTCATTTCAACATTAGGTTTCAGCACAAAACATACTATCATGTGTAGTTGGTGCGAGAATTATAATGGTACCGATATGACCTATATAGTACCCATGATGGCCATTTTTGTTTTAAAAAATCGCTACTTCACTAAGATTGATGGTGTAAGTCATGTCGACATTAAATTTCCGCAGAAAACTGACTAAAATGTAGAGTTGGTAATGAGTAAAAATGATGGCAATCGGACTTCCAATAAGCCTGCCATTGCAGCCTTCATGGAGTCTCTTTATCGCTACGCCACCTGAACGAATGGTCATTATTGTATTGAGTTTTCGCCAAAAGACTTCTAATGATGGATGCTCTTGGTCCTGTATGAAAGTGGTGACAACTTCACGTCGAGCATGACCAACTCAGAGGCCAATTTTTTATCGTTCAAGAATATCAGAAATGGTTTTAACACACTGCAGTGAAAAATAATAAATGCCTTTATCATGGATTCCTGAAAATTCTTTTCACCCAATAGAGTGTCGTCACCTTGAAGTACATTCACTTTGGGTTCACTTGGCTTTTATTACTGTGCTATAAACCAACGACTTTCACATCGTCAAAAGTGCTTTCAAACATGAAGTCTTAATAAGTAGTCTTTCTATAATATAATGTAAACGGTAGTATTTGCTGTGCCTGTGAACAAGAAACCGGAAACATAACTAAGGATTTCCATATTTTATTCCACGTATGTGACGAATGGCAATGGTTTTCAGGATGAAAAGGTCATTCTTCAGCTCAGAAATAATTGTGCTTTATTAGATTTTCAACTTAACTTAAAATTTAAAATACGACATGGGATCAACCGAGACCCAGTCAGATTGACTCATCTTCTATTAATGTTTTCCACACAGAAGATTCATTTTTGCTAAATTCACGTCACCTCGGTCACTTAAAACTACATATTAGTCATTCAACACCAGTATATCAAAGCCGAGAGTTCATTATGTTTCTAATGTTCGATTAAATGTACCATGGAAAAAAGTTGGAAATTTCATCCTTTTAATAATATACAAAATGTACTGAAATGATTTTAAAAATTAAAATAAAATAAAACCTCTCAAATATTGGGAAAATCTTGACGTGCTTTGGTAACTAATTTCACCAATATCACATCGTGATACAATCATTGACAAATTATGTGAGTGATCCTTTTCATTATTTCTGTTCCTCAAAAATTTCAACAGTTTTAACTAAAACCATGTAATTTAAACCTCAACGCAACACCCTCCACCGTACATTTATTTATTTTGTGAAAGATGGAATACTTTATTTAAATTGGACAACCGTAGCTGACTTTGCATGACCTGCGTTTTAATATAGGTTACTAACATAACGTTTTGTGCATTTGAAGTGATACAGTATAGAAAAAAGACTCTTTTATTGCACATTTATATGTTGTACTTGGTTAAAAAGTGAAAATGGTATAGTCGGTCCGAATTGGTCTTGGTCCTGTTTCTGGGCATCTCTCCGATCTTATTGCAACCAACCGATCTGAAGTTCTAGTTTAACTGCAAATTTTCATAGATCAGATCAACACATTAGTTTTGGGAGACACGAACCCTGGTTCTATCTTCCTCCCAGCGGCACCGGCAAATATTCGCAATTAATGATTTTCTACCCAGAAACAGATAATCAGAAAAGAAGACATTATATTTTGCAGAGTGGCAGCTTTGTGCATGAAGGCAGACAGATGGATGGATGGATGGATGGATGGGTGGGTGGGTGGATGGATGGATGGATGACGGATGGATGGATGGATGGAGGTAATTAGGTTAATATGTAGGCAGGCAGGTAGGTTGGTAGGTAGGTAAACGCATGTAACAAGTATGTTCGTATGTACACATTATTGATCGGTCAAATGACAAGTCTTCTTTAAGTCTATGTATTGTTATAGACAACTCTTATTTCAGTCTATGTATTGTTAATCAACGTTTCGTTGACAGTAGTTTCATATGTCGGTATGGTGCATAATCCTTGTTGAAAGACGTTTTAAAAGTGCCTAAATCCGAATCGGGCGTTCCACATTTCTTGTGTTGCATTACAATTCGGTAGGCTTTAATACCGCCAGTATTCTTACTGACACTTTTGTATCCTCTCAGTTGAAGTGTTTCGGACGATTCATGACTTTCAAGATGTCCGAACGTTCGTGTGCAGGCACACATACCCACATACATAAACAACAGGCATATTACCATTGACGTGGAATTTTCCAAATGAAAGAAACCAGGTTAAATTAACTTCCGAAAGTCTTTACTTCATATCGATGAATCTAAATGAAATATATTTATCGCAAATTTATATGGTTTGAATTTCCATGTGTATTAAATCTACACGACGCAAATATTTCACTTTTAAATATGGGATGAAAGACGTGCTTCCAGAAAATACTTTTAGTTTGAAAATTGTATTTTGGCATCTACATTACCGAAAAACATGTTGTACGCGAATGGTTTGTTTCCCCAACCCTTTGTACGAATTTCGTTACGTTAGGCATATCGTGTATAGAACCACAGCAAGTAAAATCTAAAAGGGCACCTGCCATAACATTGGGTATCATTCATGTTCACTTTGTGGTCTTTATTTGTTTTACCTTCTTTTGCTTATACATGCAAGATATGTAAAGGGAGCTATATGTCTGCAACTATACCCTCAAGTACCGAAAGTCACCTTCAGAAAAGAGCCAGTGCATATTTTCTCGCTGTTTATATGATCTAGGTAGTTTTGTTGTGTACATTAATGTTTTTCACACACACATTACTGGAGGAAACAATTGGCGAGCGGCAACAAGTTGCAAGGTTATTGACAAAGGATTAGTACAACTTTCTTCCAACATAATGTTTTAGTACGTTTTTCTATTTGGCTCAAAATCTCGGCAACATATATGTGCTAGTGATAATTGATTTGAGTGTGAGTTGCATGTGGGCCTCTTTGAAAGATGAATTGCTACATAAAGACTATCTGCATGTGAAAAAACATGGTACACAAATTATCTTAACAGAGAGGTATCTGACTTGAAGACGTACCATCGATTTGAACAACTGAAACATGAAAAGTTCATTATTTCTGAGTTGTACACATTTTCCTTGTTTCGTGCAAAGCGGTTTATAAATCGTAAAATGCAATATAACAATGCCAAGCTAAATCGTCACTAATATTCCTGTGTTTTACCGTTTGAAGTATTTCATCTAGAAAGCTTTCATCGCGTTTGTCTTCTAACTCTACTCATCACTGCAATGTAGATATACATTTTCGACGATTGTAACCTAAACTATGAAAATTAATCACACCGAAAATGATTGCAAGGCCCTGCGTGTTTAAATTATTGCACAGCCCTTTCTGACTGATTTATTGCACGGCATTTTCGGTTTAATCAATACTTCTGTTTGTACAAATATAATGTAAACGTGGTACAGGCATTTTGTTTTAGAACCATGTGTTTTAATTTAGCATGCTAATAAACGTTTAAACCAATTAAACATAAACTAATATTTTGTGATTTTTACCTTTGCATAAAATGCAATGATTATTGTAACATTAAACCGAAATGAACAGTAACTCCATTAACTTTCAGATTTGCATCTTCTGACTTTTTGGAGGAAAAAAAATTGTTCAGCGTCAAAACCTTATTTTAAAAAAAAAACTGCACTAAGTAGTCCCTTTTATATGTATAATTATTTTAAAATATTTATATAAATTAAAGTATGCATCAAATTAGATTAGGTACAATACAATAGAACTTACAATTTTAATTACTTCGCGAATCTAGTGCGCTCGCAGTTTATCTCTGCTGAGATTCACGATGATTCTAATGCTTCCATATACTAGCAAATAAAGTTAATATCACTAAAAACTTCAAATAAGATATGGGCTTGCAAACATTAACAACATTACGCTAACCTGGAAAGACAAAACAAAGTCTGACTAAAATATCTATTGGTGTTTTATTTATGATTACTTTTACAAAAATTTAGCCTCGACTCTACCACCAATTAAGAAAACAGCTACATGCACTATAAAATTTATTGTAGGTGCAGACGTTATGACCGCGTGCCTCTTGCCGAAGATAATTAAATTATTAACGAGCGACTGGAACAATTGCACATGTTAGTTTATTTAAATTAACTTCACATTTGAAGAAAAAAAAAGATTTCTATTTCTGGTCTCAGATTGTTAGTTTCTTGATACTTGCATATGACCACCTGCCTATAAATACATACAAGCAGCAGAAGATGTTTCCCTCTTTCAGCAATCACTTCCTTTTATCCAATTAAATGTCTTAAAAGTTGGTGGGATTTCGAGATGCGACATGCCATTTCTGATCAGTTGTCCACATGATCGAACGAATCATATATTATAGTCTGAATCGGTAAACAACTGTCATAGAAAATAGTTTGCATCTGATATTGGCTGCTGGAGACTTTAAGAACAGGGAGCAATCGGAATTCGAGCTGCCGCAAATAAGATAAACTTTGTTAACTTGGAAAGGAAACTATGATGATATCTAGGGAAAAAATTATATAGAATATAAAATGTTGTTATTTTTTTTTTTATTTATTTATGTAAATGTCTGCATTATGCAAGAACTTTGTTACAGCCGCCTTTTTTTGAAATAATCTCAAAGGTAAACACTTTCAGCAGAAACTATAGCTTGGAGACTGATTTTGTTGTTCAATTGCTGTTCCTTAGATAATGGTGAATATAATTTCTACGTAAAGAAATTTATGTTTCTTATCAGAATTATTTGAATAAAGTGATTATTTGATGATTATGAGCTATGTAGTGATTATTGATGATCAGGAGCTGTCGTTTCTTAACCGGAGTAATTAGCCAGTTTCTAGAAGCAGACATCATCACGTACATCATTCACGGGGCTTTATGAGAGCTTGGATTAGTTTCGTAAAATTGGGTCTCCCTAATTCCTTAACCTGTTTACTAATTGTTCAATAGGAATAATTCTTTATATTAGGGGTCTGTGTCGTGTTTTGTATTGCCTGACATAAAATACTAATAATTAGATCGAAGAGGCTTAATAATAAGTGATACACATGTGAATTAAGACAAGTGTGAAATTAGATTTTCGTGGTGTGTGGTCATTAGGTGATTAGAGAAAATAACTGTAGTATTTGTTCGTTGAAGAAGTTTGCAGCTGATAGTGACTGTTGCTTTAAGGACATTGAAATAGGGGAAAATCAAGCCGCGCTGACGCAGATCATTATTTCGCTCGTCTAGAGACCCACTTGCGTGTAACAATACTAACGTAATGGTGTGATACAAGTTTAAGTAAAGCCGATAATGAAATATTACTGGTCTATAATGAATCGGATTAGGAGCATGAAGTGTTTTCAGAATAGAGTCCTTCGGGTCCAATCAAGAAGGATATTTTTCTAGATATTTGCAATGGATGATGAAGCGGTTTATGACTTAGGAAAACTAACCTCCTTATTAGGTGAAATTAAACAAGTCCCTTAATCACCTAATTAATTCTACTGTTTCAAGCATATATTAGATTACAGACGTATATTAGTTGTTTCAGTTCTAGATATCCTGAAGCATTCAAGTACACCAAAAATGCATTTATTTTGCATTCACGTTTCAATCAACTATCCCATCCTTTGTTATTCATTATCCCATATTTTACCGTGTTAAAACAATCAATTCGAACACGCATTTCCAAACGGTTCTAAGAGACTATACAAAGGAATTCACTCCAACTGAATTATAATAAATCGTTTATTTTTTCATTTATCTTTGTTTCATGTTTGTTTCATGCGGCATGCAAAATTAGGTATTGCATTTATAACGATAAATGCAACGTTCCACAATCATTTTTTGCTCCTTATACATTCGTTCAGCGTTCGTTCTGCGTTTATTTTTCGTTATGAACGATTTTACTTTATTCTATTTGCAATAAAAATGAGGTACTTGATTGTTTAAGGGTTTTGTACAAATTTTATTGTCATTCATATCTTAATAGATTTACCAACCAATCATGTCAATGCACAAGACAATAATACAATACTAGTATCCTAGGGAGCTGAAATTTGGCAATCACTGCTATCCAATGAAGTGAATTCATAAATTCAATTACGTCTAGGAAAACTGTTCGAAATTGTCTGAACATTACCAGAAATGTATAGGCAAACATTACACATATTATTCCATCTTTGTTTACAAAATGGTATTAGCTTAACACGTAAGCTTAAGTCCATAAAATCTTACTATGAAACCATACACAGTAATACTGATTAATTTGTTTTCTTTGCTGATTGCAAAAGACAAATGGTGACACTAAAGCCATAATCACAAGAAATTCTATATATTCGTTGTTATTTGACTCTCTTCATGGTATTAATTCTGACTAAGAAGCATTTCAGGTTTCAAAGACTACTGTAGAACAACTACACTCTCATTTTCGGATCTAGTATACTGTCATTGCTGGTATTTTGCATAAATAATATCACAACATCTATTCTAAGGTTTATAGCGGAAAAGAGTATTTAGAAATATTTTAGTATGTAGAAAACAACCAATGTTAGTGTAACCCTGCAGTGCTTTTGCTACTGTAGTACACAATTCTTATACACCGAAACACACAAATATAAGGATTTCAAATTATTTACTACTCCTAAATAATTATTTAATGCCAAGGGAATTAAAATAAATTTGCTTCTGTCACTGATATGTCAATATGTGGATTGTTTTATAAGCAAAAAACTAAATTGGTTTAATTTGCACGCCACGAGTTAGCATGGTTTTCTCATTATTATTGTTACTAATGGAGACGTATTCAAACCCATCAGACATTTTAAGAAGTAGGCTATACTGTTTGATTTCTTTTTTTTCTTAAAGTATTCATAAAGTCAATTGCTATAATAGAATGCAAAGAGTTATTGCCGGAAATGTGTTTTTAAAAAATCTTATTATTCAATTTTCAAAGAAGTCGTTAACTTTGTCCAGGTTATTGCCATATTCATTAGATTAAAACATTGCCCATTTTAAATGCATACATTGCGTGCGTTGTTAAATATCTAGACATAGTCTCCTTGAAATTCATGATCGTTTTTTTTTTCAGATGACGACTCTTTGAACAGTCAAAACAAGGAGATGCATGGAAGTGTGGCAGGAATTCCAATTGATATAGTCAGTTTTGGATATTCGGTTCATCGCCTGATGTTGTGTAGCAGAATGGACAGAATAACAAATAATATAGAGCAGATTATTTTATGAAATGTGACTTGAACTTGAGATTCTATTGAACCAATGTGGCATTCCTCAGCCAAAAGTAAAAAGCTGCAAGCTTCTATTGGAGACAACAATTCGAAACGCGTCTTTTAAAATGAAATATTTCTGGAACTAATCGTTTATCAATGTGTTTTATGTCAATGTAAATTCCACGTGTATATGAAATATTTTCAACCAGAGGTTTAATGCTGTTTTGCAAAGTGATCCTGCTTGAAGACCAGATCATGTGACCATGCAATATGTGGATCCCAAACTTCGGAATTAATGACAAAGGTTATCGACTGTTGCTACTTTTCGAGATAATGTTGCTGTATTCATTTAGAGGTAAGTCCAAACTTTCAACGTACATGGTACAAATTGTGTATCCAAACTCTTGCTACTTTAAGTTCTGGTTAAATTTGGGCAAATCTGTTCGTCAATGTAATCCGAACTGAGCTTCCGCCACTCCAATAATTTGTCTTCCACATCTATGAACTGACCAGTCACATGTTTCCCGTGATTTCTTGAAAGCCTAATTAAATGTACAAACCTTACACACACTGAAATTGTTTTTGTTGTATTGCAATCAATATCTAGAACAGTTATGGGTGTAATTCTATAACTTGATCTTTTAAACTCAATATCGTCAGCAATTTCATTCTTGACAATTTTTTGATTAAGTTTGTACGAATTAAAAATGAATCCGCATGTGAGTAGAAAGCAATACAGGTCTACTGCATTAGGGTAAATTGAAATAAAATACGGTAATTTATTTACTCCGAATATTTCTCCCTCTTTCCCTCCTCTTTCCCTCCTCTGTCTGTCTGTCTGTCTGTCTGTCTGTCTCTCTCTCTCTCTGTCTCTCTCTGTCTCTCTCTCTCTCTCTCTCTCTCTCTCTTCCAGACATAGTACATATTGTAATAGACATTTGTCATTAGTATTTTCTTGCTTGAAAATTATTTCATACGTCGGTGGCACGTTTTTTCAAAATCCTAAACAAATATACAAGTACCAGATTTTCCTGTCTATGAAACATGCTATTTTCACAAAATGAAATTGAAAAAAAAAATTAAATGTAACATTTTCGTAGAAAGTTTCATTCAGGTATCCATTTTCAGCTATTTCAAAACACACAGCCAGTGTTGTTAAATAAAAGTTACGAAGTGGTTTATTACACTTTATGACCACTTGAACCACTTTTTTCTCGTTTTATCATTTACAATTTCTTCTTGATGATTGTTGTCGTCCAGTGTCTGGTTAATCGATAAGTTAATCTATCAAAACATGTTTTTTCGTCGCACAATGCTTGTATGTACATAATAAATTACATTATGAAACTCTACCTAGTGGGTCAGGCGTGAAAACCAGTTTGTTAAATGCATAGATGACACATGGTAACTTGTTAGTAGTTGGTGGGTACGATGTGCTGAGTAAATTTCAGGATGAGAATAAACACTTACACGGCTGTTCGTCATTGTAATATATGTTTATTCACATTCTCCTCAGAAAAATAGCCTGAACAAACAGTATTCACTACTTAACAATATTGTAAACGGAAATGCGTTTCTAAACACAACGCCACAGCACCTCTTATGTATAGATCTTTTCAGTTATTCCATGTTTAAGTTACTTGGGCCAATAAGTGTCAATAAGTGCTTGATTTAAAATGACTAAATAAAAAGTCGATACTTCAAATACTTCCGAATTACTTTGTTACTATTATTCTGCAAGTTAAATTGCCAGAAAAATCTATAAATTTGTACTTTGAATTTACTAATTTAAATAGTCGCAATAGGATATAGGAAAACGAAACCAGGACACTGGACATGATTCTTATTTTCTTTAAATTTCTTTGTCCGAATTTTGGAAAACCGCAAATTTACGTCAAAGAATTTTAAAACTGGAACAGTGGAATTATCAATTTTACAAATTAACCATGAAATAGCGTCAAAAATACTGTTCCAGTATTATAACAATACTGAAACAGTAGGGTACCCAAGTCACACAATACTGGGTCACAGTGAACGCTATTAACTTCAAATAATTGTGCATATAAATAATAATTACAATAAATGTGTACGAATAATGTTCACATAGCACCGAGCGCTAGGCGGTTCATGATACAAATTATGTAAAAAATTAATAGAAGTAATCTAGAAATGAGTGAACATAAAATAGGGGATTAAAGAATTTCTGAGGTTACGACTGGTTGTCGGTGAGAATTAAAATCAAGTAAAAACAGTTTTCAAAGCTTGTCTTATGTTTAACTAATGGGATGGTGACAGGGTTTTAGAGACGACCTGTCATTTTTTTTTTCCTTACTTGTTTTTTGATAACAGTTTATTGGTAATGTAGCCATGGGCCCATAATAATACAGTACACAACAATATTGCAACGAAGTAGAGTGCCAAATTACAAATAGATTTAACACAGTGAGGTGAAAAATGAAGGAAATAAAAGAAATATGTGGAAGATGAAACAAACTAGAATTATATAACTACATGAATGTGATCTTTCATATAGGTAGAGAAAAATAAAATCAAATAATAATATAATTACGTGCATATTTGATCTCTTTTGTGGAATGCTGAAAAGAAGTATTGTGCAAATTGTGATATTATACCATGATTCTTTGACTTCATCAGAGAATAGATTTCTTCACATGGGTGTTTTTGCTAAAAACAAATTCTGGTATGAATCTTTTTCTAAGATCTGTATAGAAAGGGCATTTTCTTTTATCACATAAATTACACGTACGTTCATTTATGGAGATTCCATTATGCTATCCTTCCTCCAAGTTATGAGCGGAACAACGGAGTCTGCTTAACGCATTTTGTAGATGGGTAGGTGAATTAATGGCGGTATATCTGAACGGAAAAAAGTATTTTAAAATTGACTATAGTGATATGATTTTTGTTATTTATTTACGACTGAATTCTAATCTTGAATTAAATTGTCTTTAAATTTTTGTGAAATTCAATAAAAATACGTTTTTGTCTCCTAAATCATGCGCGAGACAACTATAGTCAAATCCATATCTGAATAGTATGACTTAAAACTTCCGAAACTGATGTAACTTAACCCGACTCGTCCAGTTTTTTAGGCGTAATATAACATTGTCTTGGATGTCGGATATCAACCATTCTAATCACCTCAATCCAATACTTAATACGTTTACAATAATAATTAAAACACAGAGGTAGTCTTCCACATTCCCCTCATGGTAGAAGGGTGTATATATGTCTCAGAAGGTTCAGAAATCTAGTGCAGAACCTATCATATACCTTTTCATTTGTATGTGAATATTCATACCACCTCCCCCATTTCAGCAGCATATTTTTTGTCACTTTCAATCATTTCTACAATGCTTTTATATTAAGTTATTCAACACCCTACCTCGTGCTTGTTGGACCTGACATCTGAAGACATGCATTGCTTGTTTATTGTTCTCGTGTACTGCTTTTAGATAATAATGCATGCTGGTCTATTTTTCTCGTGTCGTGCTTGTAGATAATAATGCATGTTGGTCTATTGTTCTCGTATACTACTTGCAGATACAAATGCATGTTGGTCTATTGTTCTCGTGTACTGCTTCTAGATAATAATGCATTTTGGCCTTTTGTTGTTGTGTGTTGCTTGTAGATAATAACGCATGTTGGTATATTGTTCCCGTGTACTTTTTATAGATAATATATAATGCATGTTGATCTATTATCCTCGTGTACTGCTTGTACATAATAATGCATGTTGGTCTATTGTTGTTGTGTGTTGCTTGTAGATAATAATGCATGTTGGTATATTGTTATCCTGTATGGAACGCCAGAGCTGTCTTAAGATGACAGTTGTTATTATAGTATGCGGAAACCTCTTCATATGCTGTGCTTTTGTACTTACATGATGTGTGAACTTGTTTATATGCGGTGCTTTCGTCCTTATATGATGTGCAAACTTCTTTACATGACGTGCTTTTGTCCTGATATGATGTGCAAATTTCTTTATATGCGGTGCATTTGTACCTATATGATGTACAAACCTCTTTATACGATGTGCGTTTGTACTTATCTAATGTACAAACTTCTTTACATGTTGTGCTTTCGTACTTATATGATGTACAAACTTCTTTATATGTTGTGCCTTCGTCCTTATATGATGTACAAACTTCTTTATATGCTGTGCTTTTGTCCTTATACGATGTGCAAACTTCTTTATATGTGGTGCTTTCGTCCTTATATGATGTGCAAACTTCTTTATATGCTGTGCTTTCGTCTTTATATGAAACTTCTTTATGAGAATCAAAAACGGAACTTGCCCAGGCGCGTGAAGTTGCCAAGCTAAGGAACGTCAGAGCGCAGTCCTTTGACAAAAGTAATTTGGTCGACTTAAACTGAGTAATTAAATTTAAGCCCTGTTATCATCATCTTGTCAAATAGATTACACACTACTTAATAATCTAAACAGTGATCACCACCAGTTTCTGTATCAAGATATCTATACTTATGAAGAAAGAAAGCCTATGTGCAATCATTCTAGTACGAGAGAGAGAGAGAGGGAGGGAGAGAGAGAGGGAGAGAGTGTTTATAATGTCGAAGGTTATCTTGGTACTGATAATAATCATCGCAAAAAATGTTCTCAATGAATACAATTTCATTGCATAACAATCTTTGGTTAAGAGAGAACCTGATCGACATTCTTATTTATTTAATTTGGGGCAGACATGATTTTATTTGATTACCCTTTACATATGACTAACATATTTCATTCAATGTCCCACGTACTGTTGCCCATACTATTGGTGAACATATAACACTCTGAGTAAGTAATGATTTTATATCAAGTCTACCATCCGTATATATTTTCTTTCGCTTGAATATACTTTGTTTTCTGTGGCACCAAAAACTCCCATACCGATCATCCCCTTGTCAAAAAAGCTACACGGTTCTGCGAATCTTAACATTTTTCTTCATTGGTAGTGTGACCAGATTCCTCCCCACAATAACTATTTTTGGAATGGGTGATGGCAACATGTAGTTGTCAGCCATTATGTTTTACGGATGTAGGCCAAAATATACTTAGAGGTATAAGCGGGGGGGGGGGGGGGGCATGCTCCCCACGGGAAGATAAAATGTCTGTGTTTATTAATTATTTTCAAATTGAAAGTGCAGAGGGAGCTTACAGACATTGCTAATTACAATAACTCATGTTCATCGATGTATGGGCAAAATTAAATCTATGTAATCAACATAACAGTTACATTGAATTCATATCATTCATTCGCTGTTTAATTTCGGTTTATGTTTAGCTCTTGTATCACCCGTTTGGTGTTAAATGTTAATTCGTATATGTGCCACTAGTCCCACAGTTTTTTTCATCCATTTAGTGTCAAATGTTTATTCTTGTATGTGCAAACTAATCCCACACCATGTTATCACCCATTTGGGGTTTGTTAATATTTGTATGTGTAGCTAGTCCCACAACTTTTTATCACCTTGTAGTGTTAAATGTTCAATTTTGTATGTGCAACAGTTCCCACAGCTTTTTATCGCCTACTTTTTATTTATTAAAATTTTCGAGAAACATCTGACTTAAATAACACATTCTAGCGTACAAAATACAAAATGGATTTTATATATATATATATATATATATATATATATATATATATATATATATATATATATATATATGTAAACTCTTGATAGTTGTGTCGACTGCCGTTTCATCTCATCTTGTCATTGCATAGCCAAGCTATTAATCAGAATATCTGTCTTTCCCAGATCTATCCGCTATACCAACACTATTAATACTTTGCATTTTTGCTTTAATTGTTATGTCTATTGTTAGACCCGAGTTGGCAACAATGTTCAGTACTGATCGTTTTTTTTAAAGTGCTCTGCTGTTTCTGTATCTTAACCGCGTAACTCATTTATGGATTTGTAAAGGATTCTATATTGCCAAAAATCATTGTTTAACAGATGAGAGAGAGGGAGAGAGAGACAGAGAGACAGAGAGAGAGAGAGAGAGAGAGAGAGACACAGAGAGAGACAGAGAGAGAGAGAGAGAGAGAGAGACACACAGAGAGAGACAGAGAGAGAGTCCCAATTCAACATACACGAAAACTACTTGTGTGTGCATTGGGTGTGTTTTTTCACCCAGTATATTTGTATATAACCAATGTATTTTAATATTATCATTAATCAGACTTGATAGTAACAGTGCTTGTTGTATTTTCTCAATATAACTCAGTTCTGTTAGACATATAAATTGTTGAGTCTTCCGCCAAAGAAAATGTTCTGAAAATTGGCAACTTTACATACATTAAAACTATACGAAATGACCGCTATTATGATTGCTGATTCAACATCTATATCGTCAATGTATGTATGATTTCAGTAGTAATAGGGGAATGTATAGCGACAATGGAAATCCCAGTCAAAAAGATCGTGGGCACGTATGGCAACAAAATGTAGATAATGAAGTCCAGATATTCATCTTTTGTATTTCTACAACTAGCAATTCCTGTGAGTTCTGGATAGTCCGTCCCTCCCCCCATTTCCGGTCGGCTTCGCCATTCGTCGCTATGCAGTGGAAAGACAAACCCTGGGCTGATGATCAAACGAAGTGTATCAAACACGAGACGCCACAAATTATGGGGAGCTAGATAGATCTGTGTTACCAGTTCAAAGTTAAATTTAATAATAAAAGCTGTTACGAGTCTCTGCTCTTAAAATAAGTAACATAAATAAGTTAACAAGCTTTGCATAATATAACAAATATTTTATTTCCCTTTAATACAAAGTGAAAATGAGAAAAAATAACTGATGGTATTGCGAATTAAATCCAAAAATTATCGAAGAATAACAGACAGAAGTCATATTAATTCAAAATCATGAATACAACTCAGTACAAGTCCCGAAGAAATCCAAAACTGAAGGCAATGACGTGTCTGTTATAGCTTATAGAGTGTTGATGTGTAAACAGTCTTTTGTTGAGTCACAGTAATATAATTCCAGGTTTGATTTCATTATAAATTATAGTGGCTGTCTCTATCCGAGAATTTTCTCAGAGCACTTTTGTATTCCTGGAGAAAATAATTACTTGAGTTCAAGAATTTGAAGAAAATATTTCCAGGCTGAAGTAAAAAATTAAATATTGGTCATAACATAGAATACAACTTGATTGTGCTACGTCTTAAAGCACGAATGACCAAATACTCACTATTACAAGATTATAAAATTCTCTGCTTGACCTCAGGTCACAATTAGCAGTTCCTAAAAAAAATACCTAATGGCAAAACACCTTCCTGAACGATCTTGATGTTTACAAAATCAAAACCATAATCTCAATTACATTCAGGAAATTCCAAAAACGTAGACCCCCCAAAACATATTTACTTCTTTTTTTAATAATGATCCTCATACACAGAGAGAATAATTTAGCTTTCTATTAGTTGTTTACACAAAATAGAATTAAAAAAGAGTCAATCAGGTCAAGCAGAAATGAACTCAGTTTTGGACACTTTCAAGTCCAGCATACAATGTTACGTTACAATAGCATGTAATGACATATTGTTTTTTTAAAGAAAAGAACTAAGAAACAATAACATTAAATATACTTAACAAAACAAAGTGTCAATTCAGAACTGCTCAAAGTAAAAAAAAATACGAATATGTATGTCATTCAGCAAGAATGTTGTTAAACTTCTCCTGAAGTGGCTCTCTTGCTTCTTTCGCAATCAGCCACCTCTTTCTCTTGCAGAAACACATATCTATGCTTTTACCATGTTTTTGAATAGATTTGCAAAATGTAACGGAAACTATAGACATGCTAAATTAACCAGCAAATATAGCACTGCTGTTGTTAAATTTTCATCTTCTGTCAACTAAATTGATGGTAAAAATGACTGAAATTACAACTCGAACTGAATCTGACTCAAGGCTCAAATGGTCTTTTCAGTAGGTGGCGTTGTTCGCCGACGTTGTTTTCAACGCCACTAGGAAGCAATTTAAAATAAACACCCAATCCCTCCTCCAAACATAATTTATTTATGTATATGCCTTGTGTTATTTATGCCGTCTTAATATATATGATATCAATACTTAATCAAGTTATGAGATCACAACGTATACTCTTCGCGTAAACAACATACACGTGTGTGTGTGTGTGTGTGTGTCAATTTGTAGCGTTCTTTTCTCACAGCGACTCACGAATATCCTGACACTATTAATGACAAATATTATTCGTATGTCTTTATCTTTGAAAACAGAGTTTCACATACCAAAGCGAGCGAAACAAAAGGAAATGCGTTCCAAAGATATCGTCCTCTCATAGGTGCGTCTAAATTGTGTAAACGTGCTTTCCATGCGCGAATGTATGAATCCAATATATAATCACTATACAAATCAGCATAAATATATGGATCCAATATATAATCACTATACAAATCAGCATAAACATATGTCTGTATTCTTGACAGTAGTATCTTTGTAGAAAACCATATGACTAAATATGTATATTATATGGAAATTTTGTTTAATATGTGGAATATGTGTTGTTTTCTTTGGCCGGAATATATTTATTTCGGTAAAATATCCTGAAAAATGCTGCAAAATGCTCTGAAGCATATTGTCAATTTAGATGAACAGTTCCACGAGAAGAAAATATGTGATCATTACACCACTAGAACATAAATTGAATCCTAGTAGGATGTATTTATAAATGCATTGTAACTAATGAAAACAATTTTAAAACTTAAGTTTTTCCGCTGGATGCCCAGCATGCAAGTTAGATTACTAGATTAAATTTAGGAATCATCTATCTTACTTGAAATAAAAGATGAGTAATGTATTTCTTTCGTTGCTTTACATTTCATTTAGTTTTAGTCACATTGATGTAAATATTTTTTTTATTATATTTGACATGTTATCATTCTAACTAGTGTGTTTACATGATATCCAGATGGACATCTCTTCTTTCTACTGGGCGATTGTACAAATGTATACCTTATCCAAATTAAAAATCGTTCATAACATTTAATGTGATAATTTGGATTTACGTACTGGGTTCGGAAATAGTGACATTGCCATTGGTGTTATAGACTTACTAAAGTTTGCAACAGGAATAACGTAGTCGTTATTGTTTTCAACCCAGCTCATGTATGCATATTTCTTTAATATCTGTTTTATTTTGTCTGTCTGTCTGTAAATTTGCATGCATGTATGGATATCGGTAGGTAAGCACTTACGTAGGTAAATTGGTTGGTACGAATGTTTGTATGTTCTGATATAGGTCTATTTAATTTAATTTGTTAGGCATAAGAGTTTTTGGCTCTGAAAAAATGTGCATAATTCTTATGGACCTGTTAATATCGTTTAAAATTCAATGTAAAAGTTTAATTTTCGGAAACCAAGTAAATCATTAGCCATACTAGAATGAAAGACAACGTATTGCCAAATTGTTTTCATATGTATGATCTCAATTATATGACACAGACCCCATATATATATATATATATATATATATATATATATATATATATATATATATATATATATATATATATATATATATATATATATATAAATAATGGGTAATGATTAAGTTGCACAACATCCGGTTTTTCTAGGCTTTTGAGCTTCTCTTTATCACATAGTTGTTATTTTTTGTTAAAACCTTAATATAAATAGTTTAGAAAGAAGGAAGAATGGATCGTTACGTTCATTCTGACGCAAGCGATGCACCTTTTAGCTCTTACGCGGAAAATAACAGTACCAAATGCAGTTCTAAAACCATTAACATTTAACAGGGTTTTTTTTAAACAAATTGTAAATCAAAGAGCAATGTCCTTCAGAATATATGGAACACTTTACACAGGCAAAATCATTTTTCAACACAGAATATCCAGTAGCAATTCCATGTGATGTCATGTAGTTTGACGGACGCGTGTGAATGTCACTACTAAACATTCCAATTGTTCAGATATTAATGTTAAGAATGATTACCGGATGCATTAATTCCAGACTGACTGTAGTGCATTTGTGACTGGATATTTGCATTATTTATTATATGGAACAGTACAGATATGATAAATTTGTATAGAGACTCGGAAATGCATCACATAATAAGAAACAGCTCGCTTGAGCTATTTTCCTCATAAAATGCTGTGGTCGGTAAAATGTCAGTCAGATGGGGGACCGGCTTATGTCGACATTTTTCTCTGAGCGGAGGTGAGTTTATTTGCTCCTGTCTGTTTCTGTTTTGGAGTTTTAGATTATTTTTCACGATTTGGTATACATGGCCTAGCGAGTCCATGTGCGGTACATTGGCCATATTCAGACAGATTGGAACATTTTTTGCTCAGTTCCCTTTGGGCAATCTAGTCGAAAACAGCCGCCAAAATGTTAATAGTAATAGTTAAAACAAAATGTTCCAGAAGGTGGGGTAAGGAAATATTCCCACCATCGTAGAAATGCATTGTAGAAAATACTGCGTAGGAATTTCATGGTCTTCGACCGATCAGTATCACTTAAAGTGATATGTTAGCATATTGCAATACCAAAACAAAAACATTAAACTTCAAACACTATATGTAAAGTGTAACGGCCGTGTATATATATATATATATATATATATATATATATATATATATATATATATATATATATATATATATATATATATCCTTTATGGCACACTCACAGACGTTGAAAAATAAAGTGTCTCAAAAGAGTGTTTAGTTTAAGAATTTAGTTTGTAACAATTTGCAAATTAAAAAAAAATACATCAGGAATCTTCAATTTTACTCACTTGTTATTTTTCATGCCAAAAAGTTAACTAACCCTAAATCTAAAAAAATAAACGAACACTGTCTGATTTCATAGTTTAAAAGAGTATTTTAATCTTACTCTTTGTATTATATATGTAACATACACTTGAAATCCTGTTTGTGATTTTATACTTACCAAGTCTACTGAGAATTACCGGGGAATCAGTATCCCAAGCAAATATCTAATTGTCCCGTTTCGAAAGCGCCCGCATATTGTTACGGAAGAAGTAAAGTAGTGTTGCAATGGACGTTTTAGGTTTTTGGTAGCTTCAATATCCCATTATTGTACCATCGAATCATACTGCATGGTAAATTTTAAACCGTGGGCGACCTCAAATGAAGTTCCTATACTACGTGCTTCAGTCAGATTTATATTATTACTAAACTTCCAATGGAATATAGTAATACGGAATGGGACTTTTGCCTCATCCAATATCCTTTAGGTCCCCGGACACCCGTTCTAGATCCAATCCCCCATGACAACCGATCCCCCCACGCGATCCGTAGATGTTTCGTTACTTTTTTGTCGAGGGGTTGATAGAGGTGTAAAACCCGCGTGACGCGAGTTTGTCAGTCATAAGGGTTAGAGCCTTGTACTGCTGTCCGTGTCCCCATGTGTAATGTCAAACAGCTCTGTTTTCTTACTAACCTTTGCTACTCTGCAGTAATTGTGGAAAGAAAAGAAAATATCTGCAAAGAAAATGAGTGATGATCCATTGTAGCGATCGATATAGAGACACTGCTAATCCTACTATATTAGCTTGCAGAGTATTGATTTTTTTCCACAGTGAGTTGCATGTATTTTGTTCATTTTCTGCTGGTGAAAAAAGGAAAACAATATAGCCCAGTTGTGAATATAGTTTGTATTAAATGCCAGGAGTGGCTTAATATACAAAAGTTTGAGACACAGACAGGCAATTGGTTGCGAAACATTATGAATGAGTTTACTGATTCGCTAGCAATGACGTAATCCTGCCAAAAGATTGGAAGATCAGAGATAGAGCAGAAATGTTAGATCGCTGTATCGCTCGAATGCGTCATGAATATTCTTAAAAGAGGCCCAACCAAAGTTGTACAAATTATCCGAAACAAAGCAGGAGTGCACTGAAAAGCGGATAAATTTGGCAATAACCTTAGAAATGGAAGGAAAAAAACACGGGCAGATTTATTTAGAAAATAAAACAAAAAAGAAACTGATGAATCTCGAGCATGAAATAGTATATCCTCAAAACAAACAGGATAACTCGTCTGCTCGCTTACTGTGAGTGACGTTTATGATGATGTTTCAGAACAGGCTAACTGGGACCATACGTACAAGAATGGCACCCCAGTTCGCAAAAAAAGGTCGCACATGTATGTAATGAAATTTTAAGACGTTCTCTTTTTGGACAAAGTGAGTGAAATTCCTGATGCAAGGTTCCGCATTATTGATTACGATCGCCCCATACAGTCTATGCTGCTACTGTACTTGACGATGACTCATATGCACTTGCTGAGGCGGACCCGTTTCTGAAAAGTTTTACTTAACACCGCAGAAGGATGTTGTTGTGGTTGTTCTGCCAGTAGTAATTTTTTTTTGGCAAGGATTCATTTACAGCTTCGTGTTTGCCATGGAAAGTACGAATGGGAATGCTTCTAACAGAAAATCATGTCCATGTTTATGTCAATAAGATAAACGTTCGCACGTATAAAAATAGGAATCTCCATGGCATTGGAACGCATAAGGCCCCGTTTTATTGAACGCAACAAATGCAAAGCAGCCTGTCTTGTACAATACGAACCCTCTGGCTGACCAAGCCATTATGAGTTCTGCAGAACACCTACTCAAATACTATACGACGGGTTATGGGGCATGATCTCGCCTGAAGTGTGGCATCGGAGTCAAATCATGAAATCAACTTTGCCAGCCTTGTGGATCTGTTAGGGAGTACTATAGATTGTGCAGACAGAAATCAAAACAAAAACGTCAGTGGCTGTCTAAGCCCAAACACGAACAGATACCACCACCACCACAACAACAAAATAAATAGATGAAATAATTACAAGGATTGAAGCAATCGCAGCTGAAGAGAATTAAGAAAACTTCGTCTCGCCTCTGCTATCGCTATTGATGCTGCCAAGTTCGTTTGTGCAAAAACTCAACTACAAGTGCCAGAATTCAAATATCAGAAACGTAGATCGCGTCGAAAAATCACTTGGCCATTATCCCGCCCTCTAATACTCCAGGTAAGGACGTTCGACAATTGCTGACCAATCCGATTCCTTGAATCGTAGCGGTGTTACAAAAGTTTTGTCATGCTGCGATCAAAGCAGACATTGTTCTTGGAGCCCATCTGGTTATGCAGCTAGCTCGCGACAAGGATGTATTTAAACTGCTACATCGTGGACTTAAAGTAGTGCTCACCTGATTATGAATCACAAAGACAGCAGCATCATCAATGATGAAATTGGCAGAGGCATCGAAAAGGTTCTCAAACGCTTAAAACTACACTAATGGACACTAGAAAGATGCGGTCAGGTCGAGGTTAATCTCTCTTCGTATCACGCGGCGAGAAACTTTCAAGACAGGCCTCAAAGATACCGATATCACCTGGGTAAACTCAACTTTGGTGATATCGAATTTACCGTGCAAGTTACCAACTTCACACTGAAGAAATTTGAACACTAAACTCATGTATCTATGTTAATAAACTTGCCAAGAAAGTTACGCCTGAGTTCGAGTGCAAGACCCTCTGTTATTGATTGCCGACTACATTTCTGCTGCACGTTTAGGGTGGGACGCATAGCTGTCTAAGACCAAAACCAAGTTGGAATTGTTCACTTACAAATACCAGCATTTGCTTATCGAGCGATCGATTCGTGGCCGATATCCATGTAAAGTCACAGATAGGCTTGTGGCAACAATCTAAGCGTGTTTGGGTATAACCACGATGACGGAAATAGTTATGTCATGTATCTCCATCCCAATAATTTGTATGGCAGAACGATGTTGCAGCCGTTGTCAGTGGGTGGATTTTAGTGGCTCCATCCTGCGTACATTGATGTCCGCAAGAACGTGCACGGCTACAACCCCCATGTGGACCACGGTTACTTCTTTGAAGATGACTTGGAATATCCAGTCTTTGTAGGAGACGCACAACGATTACCCGCTGGCCCAAGAAATGCTGTCGCTGACCAGTGCATGGCTGTCACCATATTAGTGCTACAAATACACCAAATGCACCATCTAAGCTCCATCGAGTGCTCAAATTTAGCCAGCAGGACTTGATGGTCCCCTACATTCAGATGAACACAGACTTGCGCAAGAAGGCCACCAACAACTCGCAGTAGGACTTTTTTAAGCTCATGAACAATGCCGTGTCTGGGAAGACAATGGGGAATCTGTAAAAAAAGAATCATCGGCGATCTTTTCTGTGAAAAAAATGAGCAGGACAGACTCCGAAATCTCATTGCAGACACGGCTTTCAAGTCCAGACAAATCTTTAATGGAGGCCTTGCGGGGTCGTCCGTGCTACGCCTGTCGAATCTGCTCACGTACGAGTTTTACTAAGAGAATCAGGACTGGGTAAAGATGCTGTACATCGACACCGAACCACCAACGATGTATACGCTTACATGTGCCCAAAGTGATCTGTGACAACTGTAAGATGCTGATAATAATTCGTGGCATTGACGCGCATGGTCTTGGAAATATCCATTAGACTAAGTATTCTTCCGCCCACACGTGATATGAATTTCATGATCTGTGTGCGCATACTACTTCAATTCAGTTTAGTTTTCTCACTATTGATTTGATTAATGGTGGGCCATGTGGAACGGTTTGAACAAACATTTGCGCCACAGGTTAAGTCTGTCAAAGAAATTGCTGAACCTGCTGAGGATATTAAAATGGCTACAACGCCCACAGTGAAACAGCGCTTATAGGAACAGCGGAAGCACTGGGTCCCGTTGATAAGATAGCTAAGCGCACCCAAGTTATCAAAAAGCGACACTAGCAACTGCAGAGACGATTACGCGTTTGCTAGAAACGTCAGCTGAAGTCAAATAATTACTTCCTCCACCAACTGCATACCTGTCACTGATTAAAACACTGAAACAAACTTTTAGTGAAAAAGGTCGCCAGTGGATATTTGATTACGCTATTCGTGCAAGTTTTAATATGACCACCAAATGGAAAGATTTAGTGAATAAAGTACCATCACATAACATTAGAAAGTATAGACCAAGTGGGTATGCGATAAATTACTGGGTCAAAAATAGCCTCTGGCGAGCTGTTTGAAGACTATAAATGACTTACTTGATGTGGCGTAATTTGCAAAAACACTGATCTAGCAAAGTATCTAATTGGTGACTTTGTGATAAAACTTCACGCAGAAGAATCAACCTGTGGTATTTCCACAACTGTAACTGAGACAGAGGACCAATCGGATAAGCAGGCACGTCTCAATCAAAACATGTGCTTTACAAATAAAAATGAACCGGAAAAACTTGCAACAACACCCGAAAAAAAAAGAACCTGAACCAACTCGTACATCTCCCACATTGGAAGAACAATCAGAACAGCTTGGAACAAAGTTTGGCACAGCAACCGTTTTCAAGACGTAGACCCACAAATGATCAAGGACCTCACCCACAGAAAGGAGTGTCATTGATGTGTTTTCATCCTGTAGACTGTGTGCCCTAACGCCCTTGCATATCGATTGGAAATACTTACGGCATCCGTTCGTGCGGGCAGCAATGCCACTTACATTATTAACGAAGCCACATCGTTTTGTCAGCGATTTGTCAGCGATGTCTCACCAATCATCTCATGGACGGATACAAGTACCGTGCGATGATTTTCACCAAATATGCAACACCGATGACGAGTTCTGAAAAGAATGAGATTGCATGTACTACGCGAAATATATGCGTCCAAGTAATTGGTGGTTGTACATACAGCAAAGAGCGTGACCTGGATGATCACCGTCTCATCCACCAATCCAGAATATTATTATGTCTGCACCTTTGACGGCTGGTGACATGAGATCACCCTGGCCTCTTTGTGAGTGTGCTACAGTTGGACCAATATCCCATTCAACCATTTGGTGGTCTGCCAGCGTATAACTCATTGGTGTTTCAGAAGATGGTGGCTCGAACTGGCATACGATCAACCATTTCTTGGGCGCCTACGACATAGAATCGATCAATGATCAATGAATAAATTCAACGAAGAATATCGGTGGTCATTGGCAAAGACTCTATATCAGTCCACTAAATTTCTATACGTGCCCATAAGTCCACACTCTGTTCTGTCTTTTTCATACAATCTCAATCGTATGCGGCAGATATTGCACGGCCCTTCATAAGGTCAGTGTTAGGTTGGCCGAGACACATTCTAGAGGATGAACGATTCTTGCGTGTGGAATATCATATAGCGCCTGATATTGTGAGACTTACCTCAACAACGTAAGTTTACTTAACCAGTGGCAGTTATCAAAGCAGGTCTGATACAATATGCATAGCTGTACAGGGGTACATTTTGTTTGGGTTTTCACCCACCGTGGAACCACGTGACTTACGCCCGTGTATCTTCTATGCCATAATAATCAACTGTCCCACATTCGTTTTTCCCTGGTTGATAAAGAAGAGCAATTGATGGATCTGCGGAATGAAATATTTGGCAATGCAACTATAGATCTGCAATTGGCCTGGCATATAATAACAACAATGATATACGTGCGTGGACGTATGCAACCCATTTGCGTAGTTAATGTGTACGTGACCTGTTACGGAACTTGATCTTATTCCTGGTCATAATCATGCGCCGAAAGTTGAAATGCCAGGTAAACTGCCCCACGATACCAGTGTTGCAAAAGATTTCAAACACTACATATATGTGGAATGTTTGCAGCAGCGATATGTATTCTATCCAACAGCCAATCTAATTGTGTGACGGAAACATCGCAAGGGAGTGTTGATCCACCAAGGTCAGTTTGTCTCCGCCTGACACTAAGCAACATATATTCCCGTACGGAATCACCATTTACGATTACGGGCATAACGTGATTATCGATCAGCTTACGATTAATAAGCTGGAGTATTAAAATAGGCTTTGGTTCTCTTTCTGTATACGTGGCAATTGCTCTGCTTGGAGGCTTTGACTCGCGTGGACAAGTCCATTTGGCAACATTGTTAAATTGTAACGTGTTGATTGTTTTGGAAAATCAATCCGACCACATAATATACAAAAATCAATTTACCATACCGTTTCAGATGCACGACATAACACGCCTTCGAACTCTCCCAGTGCATGCAGACACCAATCAAAACTGTTTCCGAGTGGGTCTAGAGCTGGTGATTGTGTAAGTAACGGCTATATTCTTCTGCCGAATCATCTTTGCAGGTGATAACCCAAATGCCGCTGATTTCATTATTTAGTATTTGTATGACTGATTGAACTCGTGTTACCCACTGTTGAGTTCGCTCTTCAATTCGAGATCGCCTCAGAGTACTAGCAACCTGAATCCGAGTCATTATTAAGTAATTCTTGCGCGTACTGATGTCCAAATAACCTTTTAGCAAGCGTACCGTTAATTTGTTACACAATAGCTAGATCACGATGTATGTTAACATGTCCATCACAAACTCGTAACTGTTGTTCTGTTAACAACGCGGTAAAGGATCTGAGAAATTCTTTATCTAGGTCGACTTGCAACAACCGAGACCATGCTAGCGATCCGCGTGTAAATCTGCGACACTACTTTATATCCTCTGGCAACATCTGCAATGGTAAATGTGAACTTATATGTACTTCTAGGTACGAGTTCATATGGAAGAAGCAACAGATCAGCTAGATGAACTTCTTTAGGTGTTTTGACATCAAAACATCAACGGAACATATTTCTTGACACGGGTAGGTAAACTAACGTTTCAATAGCAGCTTCACCTTTCCAATAACCAATGAGTCTACAGTACATTTTGGATCAATTCCGCTCAGAAACAAAACTCTTTTGCATTCAAAATCCTGGCCTTCATGCCTCCTTTGATGATCCATCTAAAGAATCCGTGGGAGAGTGTATGAATACCATCTGTGGAGTATCGTTTATCATCAAAGGAACCTTGTCCTTTTTTGTTAATGAGTGGGTTAGAGAGTTGATGTTGTGATCGGAGAATTCTCATGCAGTAATATTGTAGATGTCCCTGTAATGACTGTCTACAATGACCGATAGTGGCAATGTGACTGTTATTTGCACTGCTTTGGCTTGTTTCTTGATAGTAACGTCATCAAACGTGATGCAATACATTCTGGATCGAAGTCCTATGAATTCTGTGATGGGTACGATACAAGTTTTATCTTTAAACTTTCCAAATTTCTTTTATTGTCTTTGCAGTGAAATGGACTAGTTCCTGGATAATCGGTATGGTCGAAGAGATCTCGATGTTGATAGAGATCTGCGTAGAAATCATCTCTGTGAATTTCATAGACGATCAAGTCGGTATCGGTCATGAATATTCTGGCGTTATATCCGTAGTGTCTTTGGAAGAAGTCGTAATTACAGACCTGGTGAGGTGAAATACCAGAGAAGATCGAGCTGATAACGATCTAGACATATGCGTCTAAAATTTGGAAAGGCATCCATGATTAGAAATGCACATCTGTCTTCAAGTACAGGTCACGATAATCCCCGAGAGTGTGACACCCGACCTCGTTCTATATCTTCTCGTACTGATACTCTTCCTCCATGATATGGGAAAGATGAAAGTGAGCACAGAAGGTCTCCAAAGCATGAGACCATGCATCGATGTATTCGTAGAAATCAATTCCCTTTCGTTGCAGGACAGGAGCACGATCTCCAAATTATATTTCTAGGTTATGAACTTAGGACATGAGTGAACGAGTTATTCTAGAGACGACTCCATAAACTGGAATGAATCAATGAATCGAAAAGGACCAATCGTAAACTGCATGTATTCTTCTAAATTATTGGGGATGCATTTGATCTTTGTGCCTACTTCGACGTGAAGTGCCTTGACTCATGGATGAAAGACGCGTGATCATCCTATCGACTAAATATTACTACGAAAAGCCAGAACGACTCAGAAATACAAAAAAAAAATAACATTCAGAACTGTTCAACGAGTTTCTGGCTAAGATTAAGCACGACGCAACCAGCTGTGCTGACCCTGTGGAGAGTACATCCTGTGATAAGTCGTTACGAGGCTAAAGAGGAAGGAAACGTACGTAGAGAGCACACGAAAATCAGGCATGCAGTAAGATTCATCAAGACTATTTATTCCATCGTGAGCTTCTTTGTTCATGGAGTGAGGACAACGATGTATATACCATCATCGTTTTGTGTTTGAAGCTCATCGAGGAGTGGTTCTCTGTTTTTTGTCTCAATGGAGACACATCAGATTAATTTGGACATAAGATTTGACAGATAACAAAAAATGTCAAAACTACGTTTCCAATCCTTTTTATTAGGCCTCGGTAGAAAAGGAACGCGTTGATGATGGCATCCTCGAGATCTTTCTGAGTTTCGACAGTCATATCGTGTATGATCAGCAACGCTGTTGACTGGAATAGTCATCTCTACGTCCTCTATGCTATTATATACTAATTTAACTAATTTAACAGTACAAATTTTCAGCTTAGATCTTTACAAGGCTATTATGAGCCAAGTCTGCCCTCTGCTCCCGCGTCATTAAACCCTGTCCACGTGATTCTTCTTTTACTTTGGGTAGCGTCAGTTCCATGCTCACTTACGTGATTCCGTAAGAATGTGGCAATGGCCTCGTAGAGTGAGATCACGTCCTTCAAAAAGAATTTGTCGCCAGATATTCCTCTCTATATTTTTTTATCGTAGATTTTTTCGAATCGGCTGCGAGTCATGCACTGATTGGCTACCATGTCTACGATGAGGTCGTCCATGGTTCTCATTTCGCTGATCAGTAAAGCAATATCAAAGGGTGCTCCACGCAGATCGGATCGGATTTTGTTAAGTATTTGGTGATAAGTCAACATAGCTTATTTATTGCTATTCTTTTGGCTTCCAAGCGCGGGTCGAGACGTTTCGTCATCGTCTAAATGGCAACTAGCTCCGGATAAAATCAACATCATCGGATTAGCTAATACCCCTGCAGAAATCACCCCCATAGATTTCACAGTCAACGGAATCATCGAAATTACTCACTTGATACACTTTCGCGTGTTTATAGAAGCAGGTATGGTAATAGCGGTAATACGATTCTACTACGTGTTGTTGATATACAGGTAAGATTTCGTCGGTATGGTTAAAGTCCAGGATCATTCTGTGTCGGCTAAACTCTACAGCAGCAGTTTCAGCTGTGGCAAGTGATCCTTTAAGGATTGGATGTGCATGTTTGACTTATCATCGTCGATCTCAGATAATTTTTCTCCCACTAGCCACAGAGGATATATGTCCAAACCCTGAATAATTTTGGTCAGTTGATTTAATTCCATGAGATCCGACTACGCACCCGGAGTTGCTATTAATTCCACATGTAATTATATAACGTGTAACACCTCATCCGCTTTTATTTTGGTGATACAGATAGAAAACATAGTACACCAGAGCGATTTTTCCAAGTTGAGACGGTCTTTTTAAAAGTCTTTGATTGCTGAAATATAAAATCTCTGTCTCTGTAAACCATATGGAGTCCTGTATTTGCTTCGGTATTTTTCTCGATCGTTCATCTTATCCAACTGTTCTTGAGAGGCCTCTAAAACAGGGACAAAGTCTTCTCGCGGCAAAGCACTTCCTTTCTTAAATAAAGCACTTAGCTTTAGTTTTTTTCCTCTGACTGAAACGGTTGTAAATACTCGTAGGCTGCAGCAACACCGGATTTGACCTTTGCATACACTCTAAACATGATCATGAACAAGGGTGCCTCATCGCTAATGACTTCGTCACCGCTGCAAGAGCGGTAATCGAGTGCTATCATCGCCACTTTCTCTTACTCCAGTCCGACCAGCAGAGTTTTCGGTCCCTAGAAAACATCTTTCGGGAGACCATTTTGTCTATACACTCATGATTTTTCTGTGGGCCTAGTTGTCTTCTTTTCGATCAAATCGTCATCGCTTGGTGTAGAATGAGTTCACGATGACATCTAAAATGCTTCCTGAATGATATTCTGGACGAGACCCTCCATGGTTTTGCCTCCCGATCGTTAAAATATTTGAAAACCGTCCAGTATCGATTGATGGCTTTTCGATGCTGCTCTTTCCACATGTGCCATTTCTAGCATCGGTTAACGCTAAGTGTGTTCCCATCATCTGCATCAGCGCGTATGACGCCTCCTGTATGTACTCATCGTCGAATAGCAACTAATACAATTCCTTGGCCATGCGCACGATTTACGCCATGCTCCCTATACAAGATCACAACGATCTATTTGATATCGTCGGAGTAAAGATATGAAAATAACTCAAGCCAGGATTAGTAGGTTTTGTCGTCAGCCACACAAATTTAAAAGCCACGTACATGGTATTGGTAATCGTCGTTATGACCTGCAACAGACTGCCTCAAAAATGGTGATTCCGTTATAGTGCACATCGGATGTAGCATCGTCTTTGCTGCCATCGATTCTCCAGGTGAGCACACGCTGTGTTCCTGTTACATACCTACGCAACTTAAATTCACAGATCAGACGGGCACTGGCACCTGGTCTTGCGTCCAAAAATTAAAGGTCACTCCAGCTTTCAACTACTCGTTTTCGGCATTACTCAAGGCTAAGTGCTGATAAAACAAGACATAAACCATGTGAGAGGCATCGAATTCCGAGGATGCTAAGATCGAAAATCCAAACCGATTTCCCGTCGCTGAGGATAACACGGGAATGTGACCATTGTTGCATTTACGCGTTGCTTGTCCACGTACTGCTTTGGGGTGGCTTTGGTGTCAATAACGGAGAACGGTTCGTGATCATCAATCGTGCTTCCTTCGCCAAAAACACGTTACCCGTAATGCGATCTCCTAATTTGTTGACTGCATAACTTGTCACATAATTCGTCGCAGTATCATCGCTCGATGGCGTCGTCGTGGGAAGACCTTCGATGACATTTCCTGACATGATGATTGCCCCAGTTATGGTGCCACCCGTCGTCAATAATTCCGTATGTACGAACTAGTTGAGCTTGCCATACGAAATTAGCACGCTGTTATCCGTGATATGCCACGTGGTAGGCAGTCCATACATAGCCATCTACAGATTAAATTGAGCATAATTGATATCCATCAGCAAGTAGTAACTAGAGTTGTTGATGCGAAATCGTACCACGGTTGTATTGGTATTGAAGGTATAATTGCCGCTCGCATCTCTATTGACCCAAATGGAAAGACCAGACGTTTCAAAATGATAGGCCATGGTCACATTGGTATTGAGTCCGTTGTACACACGCACACATAGTGAATTCTTAGACGTGGTGCCATACGTTAATGAGGATAACGGCAGATCGCCGATAGCCTGACCGGCGACGGATAGCTTAACCGTTACCACATCACTGCTGATCCTTACCCACCAGTACCACATCCAGATTGGAAGCTCTCACAAACGAAGCAACCTCCGCAGGAGGACCATACAAGCTCATACTACCCATGCAGCGATTTCCCGTCATCGTTCCACCCGGCAACGATAATTTTGTCTCTTCGAGTCTGTTCATATGCTCTTATCGTGCAGCGTTGCCACCTGGAAGAGGATAACTCACGTCCTCTAGATTGGTCAGACAGTGACCACTGATGTTGAAATGACCTGCCATGGTATCTCCGGAAAGACAGACTTAGTCCACATTCGGAGAGCCTATCAACGTTCCAAAGGAGGACTACGACAATTAACATAATTAGACAAACCGTACAATTAATAAACTTCGACACGAAGGAAAACGCCTTAACGTATCCACATCATTTTGTGATGCCGGATTGTCTTTACATAATCGTAGGTCCTACCTGCCGTAAAAACCAATCTCCTCATGATCATGCTCCTCAGTCACATGCTTAAGTACGATTGGGTGATCATTTACACGATTACTCATCACCAGGACAAGTACAATACTCTGCACTAGTTTGCAAGCGCAGTGGCAGACAATTATGTGAGAGGTGTTCACGATAGCAGCTCCAGACGAGATTCAGCCTGTAGAAGAACTCGATTCAGACCTGCAGAAAATTATCACGATACCAAAAATTCCGACTCGTGAAAATATCGCCATCGTGAACAAAACGGAAGGGCTAGCGGAATAGGGTCATCTTAAAAATTCGGACGTGATAAAGCCTTAAAAGGATGCATTCAGGATTCACTCACCATTATATGCGTATCAATGAAGATCCTCCCGTGGGTGATTCCACCAATGAGTACGAGTACGTGGAGTATCAGGACACCAACATTATCAACCTCAACGCGAGTACGCATTGAAAAATAAAGAAGTGTATCTGATTTCTCAGAAGGCCTTTCTGGAAGTCAATGGGAAAATACAAACTAATGCCAACCTACCTGAGGACTAAGCGGCCAAAGAGCGCTCGTTATTCAAGTCTGCGTAATATCAACTGAGCAACCAGATCATCAAAGAAATCAACGGCTACTTACCTCCAGCCAGCACCATAATGAACCTGATAATGTACAGCGATGACTACATGTGGTCGTAAGTCAGCAACATGTGTTGGTTCAGAGATATCAATGCAGGAGCGGCGGACGCCACAGAATATCCTACCTATGCGAAGCTGATATCTGCCGAGACTGTGGCGAAGGTAGTTAATGAAACTGGAGATATTTTCAAAGCAGATTGCTAGTTCGCACGCACTGCAGACTACACAGTGGCATTCTCAGCTCGACTCGTTCTCAGCGTTACTAGTCACGAGATGTGCTTGTTTCTTTCTCTCAGCAGCATCTTTGGCGTATGCCGAAATATTCGTACCAGCTTTAGAGGCGTCAAACACATGCTGACGTTGGAAAGAGACTCACCCCCACAATACATGCACAGGGAAGATGAAAGCAGAAGCTCCTGTCGATAGGCAGTTTACCATAACATGGAGTCTCTGTGGATAACTAAAATCACTACTTCCACCACACGCATGCTTGCGATGGAAGCGACGTTACCCCAATTCCCTAAGAAACAGTACTTCGAACAAAACTGCATCTAAACGGAACATTTCACGCCAGTTCAGGTTACTACCTTGTGGAGAGTCGCCACTAATCTAGGTAGCAAACTTCCCAGACATGTCATCGCTGCCTTTCAGCTGGTCCCGCCGGGTACGGATCAAAGAAGAACCAATCTTTAACAACGTCAATCTCTCTCGCATTAACTGTAGACAATATCCAGAGCGAGAACTCGAATGCAACCTCGCTGTGGGCACAGGAAATTATTCTCTAGCCTACATGATGCTGATGGAGGCCATGCAAAAGTATCAACATGTCGATACAGGCAAAGTAAGTCTTGCTGAATGATTTCGCTAACTTGTATTCCATCTTCCACTTCGATGTCTCCAAACACTCCAAAGCTAAAAGACCATCCCGCTGACATCCTTGAGCGGATTAAATGTGCTACGCGCTGGTGACCTCAGACCGATTCACAACGCTGGATGTCTTCAATGGAAAAATAAATATCCTTGTATAGAAAACTCCGTATTCCGAACCATGCCTTGGAAAAAGAATCTCAGCGACGACGACGGAGGCTCCATCGATACCTCCATCGTTCGCTTCATAAACACCAAAACAACCATGGCTCCCAAGTTATTCGCTAACATACTAGCCCCCTTAGGACTCGCTGCAGCCACTAGATCCATCAACGAAGCTACTCAAAAGGTAGTCATGGGTATCAGCACGCGTTGAAGAAGACGATCTCCTGGTTACAAAAAAACAAAAACAAAAATAGCATTTCATATAACATCATGATGTCGTACATTCTAATAGACGTCAAGTTGTCCCCACAGCAGATAAAATGCATTTATGTGGCCGTAACTCATAAAAGGCCCATCTACATTCGTTTGAAAGCTTCAACCCTCATCGGACTGACTCATCGCCAAAACACTGATGTTGCCAAAAACATAAGGCTTCTCCGAAAGGCATTGTATTTATCTTACTCGCGTCACAGCTGTCCAAACAAGGAGGATTCATGGCTCCTCTTCTTGCAAGTATCGCTCAAACCTTACTGCTAGGATTGCTTGGCATCTGTAAACTGGCATGAACCATGAGGGGCAAGGGACATGCCAGCAATGGCATGAGAAAAAATGGTCTAAATTAATTTCTATCTCGAGCATCTCTTTGCGTCTTCCCCTTTCCGAGGAGTCTTCTCCAAAGATCAACTCCAGAACATATCAGACCCACTAGAGCTGTGTCGTGAACCTCCAAAATTATTACGATGGTAACGGTACACACTGTGTCGTTATCGTCAACGATCCATATTCATACAATGTCAAGTATTTAGATTCGTTTGGCTTATCTCCCCCCAAAGTAAAACTGGTCTTAATCAAATTTGGTCTCGAGCATCTCTTTGCGTCTTCCACTTTCAGAGGAATCTTCACCAAAGATCAACTCTCAGAAAAGATCAGACCCAAGAGAACTGTGTCATTAACCTCCAAAAGTATTAGGATGGTCAGGGTATACACACGGTAGCTATCGTCAACGATCCATATTCCCACGATGTCATCTATTGCGAATCCTTTGGCTTATCTCCTCCCGAATATGTCGTGCGCTTTCTCAGCTCAGCACATAAAGGAGCGGTCTATATGTCCTTACAACGTCAAGATGTCGTCGTGGATAGTACAGCGTTGACAACATACAGGGCAAACGTCGAGGAAAATCCCTCATCGAAACACTACTGAAAAAAATAGACAGTATAATGTATACCGTAATGTAAATGGATTTGTGGTGTCTTAAGTGTTTATCAAGACCACCAAAATGTAGAGGAAATCCGTATAAAACATGCATCATTGCAGGCACTATGAGCTCGATTCGAGCTGTGAGAAACTTTGCGTAGAAACAAATATGTGTGTCGGAGATTGTACGGGATGCGGACATAGACATATTCTCGGAGGAGACATGGACATTCACGCCTCATAGGTAACATTCCAAGACCTCGAAGTCGATGGACGTTGCCAGGACATAAATATACAGGAGCATATAATCCCTTAGAGCAGCAACTGGATGAAGACGGTCAGCCCCTTCCTGGTCAAGAACCCTATAACGGCGTTGATGCCATCTCCAGGCATCACGATACCTGTTACAGAGATCATCCCGACGATAAAGCGGGATGCGAAAGATTGCTGGGTTACGATGAGGCCTTCTCCAATCAAGTTAACTGGAACTATCTCAGTGTAGTTGACTTAAACGCAACTTAATCAGTTTGATATAGTTTAACAAAAGAACATAACGGTGACTTCAAAGCTTTCCTAGTCAGAGGTGGCAATAATGCAAAAAGAAAACACCCCACCTAAAAAAATAAAACGGGTGGAATATTTTTATTTCTAGTGCACATGATATTGTTGTTCGCGGTGAGACACCGTAGCAAAAAGTAAATGGTCTTCGATGTCCAGTCGTGGCAACAAAAGGTTCCAAGCGGTACTTCGGTTTTGGCATCGACGTTGATTCGTTCATTGGCCAATTTTAATTTACTAATGATGACTAAATGAGTCAAACATTTCAGAGATGTATTTAAGCGGGATGAACTTGCATCGACGATTCCCCGTACATGGGAAACTGGAGTCGTTAAAGCGGGGTAATCAGCAGGACATGGGACTCAAAGGGATGCTTTTGTGATGACACCCAAACAGTTATGTTTTGCACCGTCACTTGAAGTTGTTGATTGTTTAACACGAGGCCGTTGCGCTGGACGGCAAACGCTGTTTTATTCAGTGCTGCCGTTACAAGCTAGGCTAGACCGCCCCATATGCGGATATCTTGTTGTTGACGGGTTGCGTGTACCTTAGCGTTCACCATCCGCACAAATGGTTATTGATTATACATTAAAGTACAAATAACAGCATTCAAAATGACTATTCACATTTATGAACACTCAACCGTGAGATGATGCAAGTTGATGTGGATCCGACCAGATTTGCCACTAAACTGAATTTATTGCTGATGTTCACCAGGGCGAGTTTGTGATTTTGAAGATCAAACTGGAAAACTTAGAACGTTTAACCTGGAGATTTTTTATGAGGCTGTGAGGCTCCGTCGCGAAAAAGCTGACTGAACTTATAAATTAGCCCAATTAGTGACTCTGGTACGTCGATTTCTTTTAAAATAATCTTGCTATTGCCAATGAAATTAAATTTGAAGCATTAAACTTTCATTTTGCGCTTATGTTTAATATTACATTTATCTTTAGATGTAAGTAATGAATTTTGACCGCGATGATGATTTTCGGAATTTGCAGCAGAGGATTCATAGCGTAATATACAATGCTAACATCGACAGTAAATTTATTCCGCTTGTCAATGAATATCTACTTCTGAATAGTACCTCCTACCTATCGTTTACACGCAAAATTAATATAAGAGAAGGTAAGATAGAAATCGACAGTTGGGGCAACGCTGATGAGTCACTAAGAACTCGAGGCGAGCTTGAGTGAAAGCAGTAGCATTTGAAAACGTCCAATCGTTGAATGCGCCACCAGGCATGAAAGCACATCAAGTCTATTTCAACAAACAAAAGGTGGATTTAGCTGACAAATTCACCCTCGTTATTATATATCACCAACATTGACTCAAAACATAAGATAACAATCTCTACTGGTATTTACTCATGACATACTTGTTCCTCTATCAGTGTTTGGATAAAGATGAGAACAATCAGGCGGGTATTTCCCATAATCGTATAACAGCTGTTCGAGTAATAAAGAGTAATTCGTTCGACGTGCGTCTGCGTGTTGCACCTGAACGTGATGAGTCAGGACATGGTCTGTCTGTATAGCAATTATACTATACGACCATACTTTTAAACGAAGAATTAAAATGGACCCTCAGTGAGAAAAAATCGGAACGGAGCAACAACTGTGAGATGAAATCACCAAGAGAACAGCGTTTATTCGTAAAATATAAACGTGCATGTCTTGCCGCCTATACAATTTGTGGAATCGCCGTAGCAACAACCGTTGGTCTGGATGTAGACGGAATTACAACAACAACTATCATAGCAACGCCAATTGAAATTCTTGTTGGGGTTTTATCTGTTGTAACCTGGTTTTGTTGGCGGTGCTGGTAAAATAATTTGTACACGATTACATTTAACAATACGGGTGTATTTGGAACTTTTCCTGGCAGCACCAAGCTGTCTCAGTACGATTAATAATGGTCTGCTCGATGACTATCGAGGATAAATAATTAGCAAGACCGAGATCGAGACTGTGTATACCTGTAAACCACCTGTGACTTCAAGCACAGATAGGAAAGCGAGGCATTATCAACCAAAAGAAGCTGAAGGATTTGCAAAAAGTAAAAAACAAATAACTCTATTCCCGTGTATATTGATGAGTTTCCCATTGCAATGACATGACTGCGGCACCTAGTATTAGTAACTTCACTTGCGCATGCCTACCGGGTAAAAGCCTCGAGACGGGTTTGTATATATAAGCTTAAATCGTACACTAGCAAGAGATTCGATCGTACAATCATCGGGTATAGAAGGAGCTGACCTATCTCAGCTAATAAAATTGAAAAAGCTAATTACTGATTTATGTGCACCTGCATTTATATTTCTGTGTCTGTTGTCACTATCCATTTATTTTCCCTCTATTTACGCCAGTGCGTAATAACAAAACATCCTCTGCATGTCTTATATAATGTGCACTAGGTAAGTACGGTACACCTAAAATGAATCCTTTTCTGTTGATACAGATTTTTTTTTAAATAACACAGTCATAGTTGTTTATTCACGGCCTCTTTCACTTTATTTAAGCTAATTGTGGCTGTGGTTCACAACATTATCATTACGACAGCTTTTTAATTTGACCATTTGCCGTTAAGAAAAAGTGCTACAGACAGACAGTGGACTTAAATATCACTACTCCATGCATAGAACTGAGTTTGTAAGATATGATTTATTTGTTACTGTCATTGAATCACACAGACTTTATGCACTTTATTTCATGGTTTCATCCGCCAGCTGATTTGTAAACTTCTAATGTAATGCGATATCCTGAATAATACTTAATATGTCCATGCGTGAACCATTGAAAGATATAATAAGATTCCCACAACATTTGCTCTATGTGCACACACACACACACACACACACACTCGGCGATCAGCTTTAAGAGGCTAGTGTTAGGACTGGTCGGCCTGGTGTCGGACAATGTAATTAGGTGAGACAAGAAGCCACATATATATTGCGGATTAAACCGGATTGTAAATAGTACCATTGCAAGAAATCATAATACAGATTTCCTCACAGAGGAGATTGTTTTATTGTCCATATTAAGTTGTTTTGCTTTGAAGTTAAAATAGGTTTTGACAGCTTTAAAAAAATTCAAACTCTTCCTGGTTTGCTTTAATCTAAACAAGTCATAAAGGGTATTAAAATGTACTTTATATCCATTGAAAATATATGCATTCATTACATTAACATGTTCTATAAAAAAAAAAAAAACACATGGGGTATGTGCTATTTGTATTTACGTCTGCGTTTAAAGTTTGTTTCAATGTTAGTAAGTATTTGTTGCATCTAGGTTGAATCGTGGTTGGAAACATATTTCTCAACCCGGGTAATTAGCCTGTTTCTAGGAGCAGACGTCATAAATTACAGCATTGGCGAGACTGTGTGACAGTAAAAATGTCTTTCCCAAAATGGACCCTCCATAATTTCGGAGATTCTCTTATTCTTTTCAGGTGTACGTGTTTGGGAATTTGAGACAGGAATAATTATTTGTATTGGGTGTTTGGTTAGTGCTTTGTATCGCATGGTATGATGTACTAATATTCGGCTTGGAAAGGCGCAGTGATGAATATACAAATGTAAAACAACGAAAGAAACATTCAAGTGTGAAATTTGAGTTTCATGATGTGTAGCCATTAGGTGATTGGAGAACAGTGAGCAGAACAGTGTCAAATTCAAACAGAGCAAGCTTTAAATATAGATTATAAGGAGGGGGAGGGCGCAGACTAGTGGTGCTTAACGCATAATTCTAGAAATTTTCGTTTATGGATTTAACACCATTTTTTCCAGCACATGATAGGCTATATAAGGCGGACAGTATAAATGGTGTTGGAAGAACCCGGGTAAACTCTGGAAAGTACAACCGACCCTCGAGAAGCTACTGGCAAACTTTTTCACATACCCACATCGGCCGAACCCGAGACTCGAAACAAACGAAGGCAGAGGTGAGATGGCAGTGATCCGTAACGGTAAGCGCTTTAAACCACTCGGCCATTCGGGGCCCCTGGAATTTTTGTATTGAAGGTGAAGACAGACAAGCACAGGCAGGCACACATGCATATGCCAAAAGATAAATTAAAGAAATAGGGACAGAGAGCTAAATAATGGTGGGATTTATAGAACCCTCTATATACATCGGAGTACAATGGAAAAATTCCAGAAGAGGATCAGAATTTTGACGTGAGACACGGAACTTACCCAGTATGGAGTGCGTAGCCGTGATCCGGAAGTTGAAATTTTACTACGTTACACCAGGGAAGGATCATTTTGCTTAAATTCCTTAGCCGAAACTGCGAGTCAAAGTCAGTACAAATAAATCCTTCTGACAGTAAATGATTCGTAAAAATGTCTTGCATACATATTAGGTTTAAGGTAAATTAAAAATGACGTTTAAACGGATGTATTACTTCTCAAAGACCCAAAAGCAGTCTCGACTTTATCCACAGTTCACAGCGTTGGACTTGTTTTTGAGACTGCGTTGGGCAATGTAAAAAAATAACGTCCATTTTTAATAATGATAAAACGAAACTGACAGCAAATTGATGAGATACTTCTCGTTTCAGTTATAACCTGGAGTTCATTTTATAACTACCCACATGAATATACAGTGCATGAGATGGATTTCAAACAAATAACAGTGACCGTTAAATGTCACCCTTAAACATCACTTAAATCTATCAGTAGTATTTGAGCATGTTGTTTGTTTAATTCTCTCAGCCCATCACTCTGAGTTGGAATTAATCACCCGTCCACGTTTGTCAAAATGCACTGTGTTATAGTTGATGTCCAGCTTGAATGTTTACCTAGTTTATAATGCAATTAATAGGATGTTTAATGCTTTTTGTGTCCTGGCATGACATTATAGGAGGCAGATTATGCAGATACGGCTGTAAAGGCTGTCAATAAATTATCTGATTGCTGGGCTATGGGATACACTTGATATTTCTGACTCTACTTGTTGGGTACATTGGAAGGACTGGAGGTAATTTCGTATTTCTGCTTGTCGCCGAGATCCTGCAATTGTTCAGACTGGGTATATTGTGACCAGTAACATACATTTGTGCAGTGGGAACATGTTAAAGTCAATTATTTTCTTTTATACAAAATTTTTCGTTTAGCTGGCACATAGTAATAACTCATGTGATAAAGCATGCTTTTTTAATATGGCATGAAAGAGTCCATCCAGATGCGATACAAAAAGTATGTATGTATGTTTGTCTGTCTGTCTGTGTGGTTTAGATATTTTAAGGTAACTTTTTAAAAAAAATCAGTCATAGTATGTATGTATGTATGTATGTATGTATGTATTATGTATGTATGTATGTATGCATGTATGTATGTATCGACTTCGAAAAGAGAATTTGTGAAAAATGGTCTCGTCTGTTTCGATATGCCAATTTACCCCCCACCCCCACCCCACCCCACAGTGGTTTGTTATGTCATGTATAACATTTCATAACATGAAAATGGCAAAATCGCCAACACAGAAACAATAACAACGAGCAAAACTACCGGTATTACTTATGTGATAACGAGGGTGGTTTTGGGATGGATGGGTGGTATATCTGTAGCATGGAATTGACCCTATATACAAGCTTGGTTTACAATGTGAACTTACTGAAGTAAATAAACCCACCTTTGTTCTCAGAAGAATGTAGACAATCCGGTCTCCCGAACTGACAGAACTTTATCCAAGCACAGCATATTTACGAGGTAAATGTGTAATGCAAGTCCGACTCAAAAAAAAGATTTGTTTACGTCTTCTGTGCAATCTAATGTTCCAAATCAAAAACTGCAAACATTTGGTCACAAGTACGTTACAGTAAATGTGTGTATTTCTGCATCCAGTAATCTTCTTTTCACAAAAATATTGCAACACTGTAATGTTTAGTTGTGAGGTGATGTAGGCCTACCCAAACCGGTACTGTGCACTGTATCAAACAATGTGATCTCACAAGCATCGGATATTTTGTGTTGACAAACGTTTTGTCTTTTCTAAAATGGTTTGTTTATGTTGATGGATGAATACTATTTGATTTATAGTTATAAAAAAAAAATGTATAATATACTTTTACTATTTCAATGTTTTTTGGGACTATTTTATACGTACAGCAAATGAAAGGTCAGAATAATGAAAGTATTCGTTCTTCTTTCCGTCTAAATATATTTTACTGAAATAAAAGTATGTGATAAAAAGAATCTCAAATGGGTAATGATTTCACATTAAATTTATTCAGCTCGTTAAATAATGGCTTTTAAAGTGTTGATATAAAGCAATTTAATATATCAAAACTATTGGTATATCAAATCGGGATCCGCCCATGGCGCAATAATACAAATATCTAAACATTCTTTCAATTGCAGGCCTATAGATCAACGACGAATTTCCACTCGTTAATCATAAATGACATATGAAAATAACGATAGAATTTATTAATAGTCCAAATGTTCTAAATGAAACTAAAATGGTACACAATTGCTTCGTAATCCTCTCTGTTTTTCTTCCCCCCCCCCCCCCGCCCCCCTCCCCCCCCCCCCCCCCGTGCATAAGGACAAAATAAGCATAAATCTGGTGTGAGGGAGAAAAACAATTTCAGTTAGATGAAAAGCTAAAATCTGAACTTAAATCATGTATCCTACAAAAATATAGTTCTTCGTAAGGGTATGTTTACACTTTCCTTGGGATCAATCTACTGTTTTCATAATATCAATGATACATTGTTGCAATAGGAATCGACACTAAATGCGTCGGTTGCGAGCAGAGGCGGCGTTAGGAGTACGCGAGGCCTAGGGCCAACCATGACCGCGCGGGGCCTGAGTATCGGTATCTCGATTGGTATGCTACTGCAAACACTGATTATGTTTAGACTGGATCAACTTTCGCGAATTGCGTGCATTACGCGCGGCCTGTATCAGCGTTTCCAATTTACCGGAGAATATAGCTTGATAAACTCATAAGGTCGACCTTAGGCCTGAAGCGCGGGTCCCCTCAAGAGAGGGGCCTGGGACGGTCGCCCCACTTGCTACCCCCAAACGCCGGTCCTGGTTGCGACGCACACATACAGTAACGTTTTTTTATTTTGTTGTTGTTGTTTCTGAAACATATTATAATGTTTTAACAATCGGTCATTAAACATTAGATATGAAAATGTCCAAACTTTCCCCTCTGCCCTCCCCCTCCCCGCTCTCTCTGGACCATTGTAGCAAGATACGGGCGAAAATCCATGAAATTACGATCACTGGGAATTTTCGTTTGTGTCATACGCCAGTGCGCTTGACGATAAAGCTAAGTGAAACCGCCCAAAGGAAAAGAGAGTGAGTGAGAGAGAGAGAGAATGTTATGGTCGGTAGTAATGTTAATTAAAGCAGAATAATGACTTAGACCAACAGTAAATATATTAAAATATTTTAATTACCTCTTCTTGGTTTTCGTCATTTCGCTTAGTTTTTATTCTACACTATTTTACGTCCGTACGTGAGTGCCTGAGTGTTCAGCATGCACGAAGCTAACCGTGTTTATAAAAGCCATCTTTTATGTTTAAATCATAAAGGTGTTTCATATTCATTTAATCAATGTGAATAAAAATAGAAACATACAAAGAAAACAATCAACTTATCAATTTGCAAATGTCATTGTGAACAACAAGAAAAGGAATAGGTCGATAACTACATGCTGTTGAGGACACGCAGTGAGGTGAGGAGTTCGTTCAATCGGTCAATATACAGTTGTCAAGAGCATAATATAACCCCATTCAAAGGGCAGTAATGTTTATTTGTATGTGATATACATATATGTAGAGTATATACGCTGTATTAATGATATACCACTCGTTGTAAAAAAGAAATTCATTAAAAGGAACTCGGCAAGCCTCGTTTCCACTTTATTAAGAATGTAAACATCACGTGGATACAGCGTACATTATATATATATATAGAGGGAGAGACATGCATGATGCCCAATTGCAATACATCTCTATAAACTGCCACACTTCTGACACCGTAGTCATATACTAAATAGTTAAATCTACGTTAAAAATCTGAAAGATACTCCCACTTTGAACATTTAAAATTCTTAATTTACATACCCTTCTTAAATTCCACACGAGGCTATGCAAGTACATACGTGTACCTTTCTTACATTCACAATTTAGTTATACATCATGCAGATAATGTGGAAGAGAAGGAGTACAAGATAGATGAGCCTCGGTAGTGTAAAGAAATTGTGGAAATTTTATTCGCATGCTTAATATTTTAATGACCAGAATGAAATAACTGTCTTTGAGGAGATAGAAACAGTGGTTTCATTCGGAAAGAATGTATTTTTTACAAGGAGCTGTTGGAAGATGAGTGTGTTTATGGTCGAGAAGTAATAGAGACTTGAGATTAATAACGGAGACCGAGGCGCCAAATCAAGGAACAGGTCTTCGAGATTATTTGTCTAAAGTAGAAAGCATGGTCCAGTATTAGCCAAGTTTCAGATACAAAACAAGCGCTGTCAATCATATAATAACTTCAGGCTTTTTAGCTGACAGAAGTTAGCCAAGATTGCATTTGGTCTCATTGATACTGTGCCAAACAGACTGTTTGTTGTAGAACCAGTGAAGTTATACTGTTGTGAACCATAGCGCCAAAGCTTAGAAATCGGGCTGTTTTTGGAGAATAAATCAGTACACAGACAAATGATTTATCATCTTTTTTTACCTAGTGTTATATACGGTAATGGAAACATGAATAATGACAAAAACTCTTTATATCGATGAACTGCTTATACAGCCATCAAAATGACTCGCAGTCAGATCATCAAAGTCGCAAATTATGTTTTCTTCAGAATTATTATCATCAAATGAAAGGAACGTATCAGAGCTACCTAACAAAGACGATAAATATACTTTTACTGTTATTAGTTATTCCTCAGTATTAACAACATTCAAAGTAGATAACACATTTCTGAATTGCATCCCTGGTAAGATCACACTGACGTGACTTATTTAAAGATTTGTTCATAACGCGAGATATACGCACACCTTAGCAAATTCAAAGCGTGACATTGGCACGTAGCAGAATTCCGCGACAACCACAGAACGCGTTACATCGTTAGAATTGTAGATGTGATAAAATATAAGAATAAAAATGATACTTTAGAAAACAGAACCCGAGTGAAAAATTGCATTTTCTTGTCATTGAATGGGTCCGCCGCCATTTTGAACACAGTAAGCCTGTATATTGCAGTAGTTGTTCACACGTTGGTGCCCGCATCCTTTTGTTTTTCTCATGAAAATCCACGTACATTGATTTTCCATTCATATTTTATTAGAAATTGATATATTTAGTTGATATTTATTTTACGAACAAAAGCAAAATGTGACACTTGATAAAAAATGTCGTGGAGATTTTCGACAGACGCTTAATTTTAACTAACCCATTGACGATCCATATCACACATATCCAATGGCGATATCCCATATTCGATCGATTGCTCGACAGGAAATCTCTGATTTTATCGTCCTTTGCATTGATAATGAGAGCTCTCCAGCAATTCAACGAAAGCTGCAAAACTGACTGATGATTATTTGGAAGTCATCACAGAGACTGGTTGCGTGCCCAGGAATTCATTCCAGGACATAAACACAAGATTGAGTCAAAATAATATTTTATCTGCTCAAGATATAAACCAAAATATTTCTAGGTGATATCAAAGAGTTAGGGAATTCTCCAGCAGAATGAAAAACTTTCACCCCATATTCGGCTGAGATGCATTTTGCATACATTAAATAATAATAATAATAATAATAATAATAATAAACAGAACAGTCTTCCTTGCAGTGCTTTTCATAATTTCCACTTCTAAAATACAGAATTTCTACAAAATATGTTTTAAGATGACCCTATATAAGGTCTACGATGTATTTATGCAGACACTATTAAATTCATGTCCAAAACAGATCATTTTATTTGAAGCAAATTGTTGTAAGTTTCCTTTTTTGGTCATGCATTTGGGTTTAAAACTGCCACTTTCTGCGTTTCCGACTATCCTCCCGCCCTGCGCTCAATGCATTCACAGGATGTGGAAAGGGCATATATCATCTAACAAGTAATGCTTCTGTATCTTTATACCTGTACACCGTTCTCATTTTACAACATGATTTTTCTCGCATCATGAGGGGAAATGGTCCAGTATTATCGGGCGCATTTGTCTATTTGCATTCTATATTTTGCTGTTGTGGTAAGCATTTTATTATGTCAAGAGAAAGGCAAACCTGTCAGGACGTAATCTTTTACTTCAAACAATAAATATAGCACCAAAATATGTGAAAATTCAATTTAATAAAGATTGCATGTCGTCGGCATAACAAATGGTATGCATAATTTGAATTTAGAATTGAGCACAGTGTTGACAGGAGCGAAGCTTTAAATAAAATAACAAGTATGTATCTTTTAAAATAATTGTACACTTCTTTAAAACAAATGGAAAGTTTTTATTGATACAAAAGACTTTGAGAGTCTAACATTTTAGAAACAGTAATTTTATAATGGAAAAATTACTCTTCGTTTTTACATTGACTTTTGACATATTTAAGATACATTGTTGCGAATTATATTATGCTGAGCATTGAAATATACGACATTTTGATGAGGTAACAACCATTTTTTTAATATTCAACCTCTTCCGTGGTGATGCAGACAAACGAAGATTGGAATACAGCTAAATCAGAGTTGCGAAATATTTAGCTCTTGTTAGATTTCTTTGACTAGATACCAACATTATATTCTTTATGTGCTTGGACTATGCATGGTTTATAAGAGCGAGATAAGTATGCCTTATCACACCATGCAAGCATGAACAATAACACACATATTTCTGTAGAAGGTGATGGGGGTAGCATAGGCATCCACAATGTTAATATTTCTAATACAAATCTAGCATGACCAGCAGCTGCACCACGCCAAAACTGCAGCATTTGAATTATTTTTGCGGGTTAAAGCGACTGTATGTTTGTCTCAAAAAATAACATTGCGAACATCTCTAGAAAACCCAAACATGAGACTGGAAGAAATTGAGTACGAAAATCATAATGAGGCTCCATTAGTTGTCCTTTGCGCTGAGCAAATCCCCTTTTCAATGGGCCTACAGTTACAACTTGTGCATCTGCATTATTAGCATAGTTGGCGTTACCTTTGCATCATGTGGATCAGTGATAGTTATGTAGGAACGTTTTAGAGACTTTCAATTTAACAGGGAAATCCTATTGTTTTCCCTATATTATGATAACAGGGCGCAGACGATTTCTATGCGATAACCCTGGTGGTAAATGAAAACTATGACGCGCATACATCCAATATAGTCACCATGACGGCCATCTTGAAAATGTCATTATCGTTACTACACTGATCATCATTCGGAAAAGCTGTTTTAGATAAACGAATGCTTACGTTGTTATTATATTGGTCCTAAATTAAAATACTGTTAGTCCGACATCCAAAATGGATGACAAGAAAACTATCTTGAAGTGTTTGTTATCTCTTGTACATGTGAAAGGATCGTTTGATTGTACTGATATTTGGTTTGCATAAGATTCGTAAATATGGCTAACTCATCCTTTATGGACTAATCTCTATCTAAAACTATTTTTATCTCCACTCTTTCTAAAATAATTCTTATGATATATAGTGGATCTTACATGAAAATATGCGTTGATTGCCTTGCGCTTATGGCCTTCTAATGATTCGTGTTATAGCTAGTCCTCATGAATGAATTGTCACTAACATTGGGCTTTACTTATATGCAAACACAACTGGTAATATGTAGTTGGTTCTGTGTGGAGAGGGTGCAGATCTAATCAACAGCATGCCAGCGTTATTGTGAACGAATTTAAAAACCAGATGAAATTGACATTGATATCATGTAAATGGTCACGGTTTCGAGTTTTGTACTTGGCTACGCTTATGAACCCTATGACTGGTACATATATAAATTGATTTTGACCAGACTTTGCATTCATTTTTTTTTATGAAGAAACAAATTAATTGTTATCACTGACATTGATCTCAACGTCAAAAGGTCTTGGCTCGGAGATTTTTTTTATCGTTAGTGGTGTGTGAGCATGATAACGCAAACAAGTATGAATTAATTTGATCAAAACCTGCTTGTGGACATATTATAAGAATATGATGAATGAAGCAAATTCAGCAACACGGGTTTGACCTATGTCTCATCAAACTATCACATGATATCTGTCGTTAATATTTGGGAAGACTGGGTGATAAAATTGTCTGGATGACACTGCCGTGCCTGTTGGGGACCTTTATTTGAGCCTGCATTACAACGCTATACGGAATAATTATTAGACGGTAAAATAGTAAGAATTGATATTTGCATCGACAACGTTATCCCGGGTTTCCGATATTCCCCTGACGAATACATTGTGACGGACCATAAAATGTTATTGCTGAAATTCAACTGCCCGTTTGTGAGGTACGTAGGGACCCATCCTGATTATTATTACACGAAGGTGTTATCGGGTTTAACTGTTTCACCGGTTGCTTATCAAGGCTTACTGCTGGATGCGCTTTTCCCGCAAGTGCTCATTCCGCCACATTGATTTTACGCCTTGTTACGATAAAAAAATCCATTACCGAGTTTTTTGCTGGTACAAAGGTACCCTCATGGTGGTCGGTCTAATTTTATTATTCGGGATTACGACAACCGGTTAGATTAAGATTGCGTTGATGAGCCATTGTTGTTGAATTTACTCTGCAAAGGCCTGGACATGGAAGTGATTATGTACAATGAAAGTTACCAAATTCTAAGCTGATATCAGATCGATTTGATTTATCCGGACAAAAACATTGTGACTTACATTCCTTTTAAACTCGTGGTGTTGCAGTGACATGACGTGGACCATCAAGAGAATTACTGACGTGTCACGTGTTAAAGACAAAATTCGTTCAATTAAACAAGACGAAAGAAAATGAGAATGGACAACGTGCGAGTACATGCCGAGTTTAGCAGCTACGAGGTTAATGAACAAGAAAGCATCCATCATGTGCAGAAAAAATTATTAGTGTTGGGGATCACCAGCACCGGGAGAACCTAATTGATACATGATAGTTGTCGCGGTATTGTCTCGATTTCACTTTATGAATCGTACTCTGAGAATGATTAAAAACACCCCAAAAATTGTTAGCTTCAACTCTTACTGATTCTGAATCAAGGTCAGGAGCTAGGTCAGCATTAGATACAAAGTTTTTATTATCAGTTGTTTACGAAAAACAGTCAGGTCAAATAGAACTGAAATGAATTTCTGGAAAATGTCGAATCTAGTAAATAATGTTATATTACAATAGCATGTACTAGAATAATTTTTTTAAAAACTAACAAACAAACAATTAAATTAAATCAAATATAAATTAAATCAAATATACATAACACCTCTTTAGCAATGTTTGTAAAGCTAATCTGCATTCGGATACAATGATCATAAACGGATAGGCCGTAGCGCCCGTGGTCACGATGCCGGACGTGGTCAACGCGATGGGCGCCACTGTTATGATCGTCGAAACACGTTTATAAAACCTACACGCGTACTTGTACCCGGTGGTAATAGCAGTAATACGATTCAAGCTCGTATTCCACATTAAAATTTCGACGGTAGATCTCATTGGGCTCTGAGCTAACGCCTGTTATATCACCCGAGGGAAACATCGAATGCTGTGAATATTATGATTAACTGATTGAGTATTAAATAGCACCAGTGGCATGGCGGTACCGATGAAAATAATAAAATGCCAATGCTATTCTTTCCCCTTTGAGGTTTACCCTTCATAACCTGTTAACTCACAACTGATGAGGTCAGCAATATGCCCACTAGAACAAGCTATCTTTTCGTATTTAGAAACGTCGAGTTTTCTGGTTAAACTTTCTCGCATCTCTGACTCTGATGGTGGTTGATCCACAAAATTTCCTTTAGGAACGCTGTTCATGTCCGCAAGTATGGCTCTGCGACATATTTCAAAACCAAGCTCCGGATGGCTTATGTTACTACTTTCCAGGTAACGATACGCTACCGCGACCAGGTTAGAATCGAATTTACATAATCGTCATACAAGACCATTTAGTATAGCGCTTCCACGATTTTGTTGAATTCAGAATCCAAATTCGCCACTGTTGTCTCTGGCATGTTTGGATTACCATTAGTGTTGTCCTCTAGCGTCATCATTTCCAGGTTTGCATCCACATCTCTCGTATTATAACCCGTCGTGTAGAAAATTTCTGTTTTGTTTATGCTATCACGGAATCTTTTGCTTTTTGCGAAAATATTTTATCGCCACGACTCTATCTATGCAATTGAAATCTTTTATCTTAGTCATCGTCGGTTTTAATTAATCTGCCCATTTTGATGTACTTGGCGTCCATCACCTCCGGGTACAGCCCCTGGATGTTGGTATCAACCAGCCCCTTGATAGTTTGGATAACCGTGCCTATTACTTTTGTTGCAGAATTTAAGCACAGCATAGTGTTTCTCGATGGCGTCTCCCAGCTGATGTTGTCAAATGTGCCCCACAGAAATATGAGAGTTTTGGATCTTGGTACTTAATTTTTCAGAGAGCTCTTGGAGCGAGCATTTACTCTAATTCCGTACGTGACCGACATATGCGTAATTTCCAGTTGTTTGTTTTAGCACGTACGTGTCGTCTTTAGCGTTCTGGGCGTCCTGCCATTAGGTGTCGTAGAACAACAGCTAGTAAAGCTCTGTAACAATCCTAATGACTACTGCCATATTATATTAGTTCGTCTACGGTAAATTTCTGGAAGTAACTCAGCTCTGGATTATAAGTTTCGGCCGTGAGTACATTAAATTTGAACGTTGAGTATTTGGTGTACGAACAGGTTGCGTAAAATTAAAGCAGAGTTGATCCCATTGGTGCAGTCCCGTTATATAGCATGTTGGTCACACTATCTAGTTTGATACCGTCTAGTCGCCAAGAAGAAGGTGTTGTGTACCAATGCTGCACTCGCGCACCTGAAATTTCCAGATGGAAAGCGCTACTAGGGTTTGCACTTGCAACCAAAAATTGGAGGTCGTTTATCCCAAGATTATAGACCATCGACGCTTTGAGATTAAGCCCGGTATACACTCCTTGGAATTTGCGAGATTGTGGTAGAGAACGGTGAGAACGTGATGAGTTTGCTGAACACTTGACCAGTCAGTATAAAAAAATCAGGCCACGGATGTATCTTCTGAAACTGTTCCGCTTGTTTTATCGTATTTACTGGTGAAAGCCACATCGAGATCTGCCACACAGAGGACACGACAGCCTGTCCAGTAGCACTGGAAGTCCGTATAAGATCCTGGAGCTCATGCTGCGACAGTTTATTTTGGGATAATCGAAACACGTGCGACCATCACGTGGCATTAGTGTCTGGTGTATTGATTACTAATGCTGTGTCCGTACTTGTCTACATGGTATATCGGTGCTGTTGACTTTTTTGTCGATGTCGTTCTGGGAGACCTGTGGATGCGCCATCTCCTATTAACATGCTGAATGAAAGTTAGGATATGATTAATATAAAAATTAACACCATTAATGGTCATACCAAGACGAAGACGGAAAACCATAGTCATACTTTTTTGTTGCCTGATTGTCATTACATGATCGTGGGCCCTACACGCCGTGGCAAAAGGAATTGGCTGGTAAATTTACTATTGAAAAGCATGTTAAATGATGACCTATGTGATTTACACGCTGAATCTATACCAGTATAAATACAAAACGTTGTCTGAGTTTAACGACTCATTGTGTGATATTGCTAGTAACAGCGGTAACAACGTTGTTGCTGCAGACAGCTTCATTTTTACCATTACCGAGCCGGACGAGATCTAGCTAATGGAGCATTTGGAGACGTACGGCAATAAAATTATTATGCCTGACGACATTAAAATCGACCACGATAACATGACTAAAATTTGCGAGTATTTTTCGCTGTCATGTAGCAAACACTGTAGCATTTACATGTCGCAATCGTATTTTGACGTTCCAATATTCATCCGGGATGTCCTGGCCTGTTTTCTGGGATGGACAACCGGGGCATTGATTCCATAGGGCGAGATCACTGCAGCGATATTACCGCAAAAGATTTAAAGGGCGTTAAAGCCAACGGTTCCGGAACGATACCGGAAGGTTTTTACTAACTTTACGTTTAATAAAATCAATTTTACGTGACAAAAAATCAAAATGTTTACGCGCGGTAAAATATATTTAACGTGCTGTTGACCCAAGCAGTTTTATCTGCCTCTGTCGGTACAGCAACTTGTCGTTTGAGAAAATCATATGTGAACGTCAGCGCGAGGAGGTTCTGAACATTTTACCAAGCAACGTGCGATTTTACACAGCAATTCATCGATGACAAAGTGAGCAAACTGGCTTTTTTAGCGTGATGTCGCTCAGGAATTATCTAAGCCCGTGTTAGCCGTGTTCAATGAATAGTGGACGGCTCACGATGTAAAACAGGACAAACTGCTGCAAGAGGGGCTGAATCAATTATTATAACAGGCTGACAGATGTAAAAAAAGATGCGGCTGAGTTGTTCGCAAAGGCTTAAATCATGAACTAATTCCAATGACAGGGTCTTGAATTAGCAAAATCCAAGAAAGAAAAGGAAGAGAAATTTCCAATTAATTCAACGGCAGAAAGAAATATCGGAAAAGCGCACGAAGGAGCATTTTGTTCAGGTGGTGAGCCCGGCTTAAAACGCATGTGCCGAGGCTCGGATGAAATCAGCAAAAGAACAATAATAGTCGATTGTCGAGATAAGGTTTACACCACCTAATTCAACCGAACTATATATAGGAGACTCTGTGAATACACGAAAGTGGCCGCATGAGAATTTATCAAGTGTCCCAGCGAAACACGCCAGGATAACTAATACAAAGTGCTGACTGCGCGTGAGATTTTAGGTGAAGTGAACAAGAGTTACGGCAAAGTGATTACTAATCTGCCAGATGGTTCGAGGAAAGAGCAAATGCGTGGCATGCTCGACAAGTTAAAGAAATTAAGCAACTATCTGCAAGATATCCGGAACGATAGAGAGCAAGCGTAACAGGACTGTGCACCATTCATGTATAGACACCTCATGCCGACACTGGTTTCACCATTGAGTCAGTTGGTTGTTTTCTTCCACTAGACCAAAGGCAACGAAGTCTCCAAAAACAGCTTTGCCAACGCTACCTGGCAACAGCGCCAACGGAGGCACACCAGACACTTGAAAAACCGAATCGGGAATTTTCCGTGGAAATCTATATCGATATCGAGTCGGTGGAACTTTTTTAAAACCTGCTAGGTCAAACTTTGATCACGCTTGACAAGTACAAGGTCTTGTAAAAGGATTTAACCGGCTAATCGGCTGCCAGACACAAATCATTCTAGTAACGCTGACACCAATATTTTGTGGACACCAATAAAATAAAATGTATCTCGACGACACCACGTTGTTTTTTATTTCCGACGTTAAAATTAGATTAGAAATCGTCGAACAAGATCGCGTTGATTTCTACCGAAATCTGAACAGTTTCTTTGACATCAATGCGAGCAATAACATTTTTGTGTACGTTCTCGCCGACCATGTTACGTAAACGATCCTCATGATTTCTCCCGGCGTTTGCATTATCACCAACATAGCTATAGAAATGTCCAGGCTGAAGACGGCTAACGGAGACGTTTCCACGAATATCAAAATCGACGTTGCTCATCAGATTTACCTTTGCTGCAGACTACTGGGGATGATTTGTCGTGCAAAATTTGATTGTCTCTGCGCTTGGTTATTATGTTCTTCAAAAGATGCGAACTGGTATTTTAGATCATCACGCAATATTGACGTGTGTGTTTTACAGTCCTCATAATGGCATGTTCGTAATTTCCAAGACAAGCAGCATTGCAGCTGATGCCTCCCAATTCCATATAACTTTCCATATATATGCACGAGTGTTTTATCTAATTGGCAAAAAACAACGCTCTGTTTCAGCTGATCCGTCACCTTTCTTGTATTGCGTCCTCCGCATCATGTGGCACATGGCTTATAGCGAGCCTCACAGAGTCCACTGCGCGACTTAATAGTAACTTGAAATTTCAGATCAGGCTTTCTGAGATAAAATAGCTCGCTAATGCCATAACGGACTTCACCAAACTCTTTTGGATGCTCAAATAAGTTAAATCGGCCCCAATGGGTTTGATCGACCCATCACAGAGCTCAATGTACCCGTCAGTGAGTACTGCACCAATTCGAATACGACCAGACTTTGTGCATTGGATTCTTATGAGATCAATTTTCTGATAACGCTAGTAAATAACTTCGATCGTTTTTTGTTTTGTTGCTATTGGCAATAGCTTCACAAAATTGTTTCAGATGCTTTCCACTCTACTCTACAGCGTCTTGTAATACCTTTCGTATATCCACTGAAAAAAAAATAAGTTCGGACGCCATTCTTATACTTATGGCCCAAAAACATTTGTCTAATTAACCTGCTCTTGAACATCCTCGTCACTGGCCTCACAAACATATCACTCGATTCAAACGCAGTTTTCTTTGTAAATTAATGACCGGGATACAGACTAACACTTGTATATAAACCACGACAGGCATTTCTTTAACACAGACAACTCGACTTTATTTTCCTCTTTTATCAGTGAACAATCACGACACGTTATATACGAAACTACACCGCACTGTGTAGTATTACAGTGAAGAAAAGTCAATCCAGCGCTTCTATTGATTTAGTAACAAGAGCCTGCGTTTATGTGGTACATTTATTCATTGTGTATACTAATTGCTACCTTAATAAGTACAATCTGCGCGATATTAATTTTGACAATCACAATGGCGTTTCAAGGGCTGGTATTTTGCCCCCACTGGAGCTGTTGCGGCATTTCTATCCGGACGAGATTCTACCTATCCATTGACTGGATCATGTGGCGTCATCTGTGTGCTTACACCCACACGCGGCAAAAAATGAAAGTGATGTAAAGGCATCGCTCGCGTGTGGGCTAAATTGTCATGGGAGTTGATTCGAGGACAGGTAAAAGGGCAGCAAATAGGACCGTACTTTAATACTACTATGCATTTAAAGCTTTATTACCCTCGAAAATGAGGGGTACATAGCAACCTACTTATTATACTTATTAGGCAAGGGTCTTAAGAATGGGCACGCTATGCAGACATTAGACTAACTTCTAAAAAGAAAAAATAAACCCACTCTTTTGTAGATTTCACCATCATTAGAAGCCCGATTAAGTATCGACATGAATGCCTATATTATTGCTCAACAGTCGTAAATTTAATGAAGATGCTTTAAATGTGATGCTAGACTTGAAATAATATTGCTGACGTTAGACTGGAAATAGTTAGACGAAATTACTTAGGACACATCTAAATTAAACTTGCTTTCATCGAATTGCATTACACAACGTACCCTTTTTGCTTACTAGCATAGAAATAATGTTTCTAAAGTATGAAGGAGTTCTGCGAGACTTGTAGTTAAGGCATCTTTTTACGTTTTTCTTATTTTTGATTCATTTTCTTGTGATTTAAGCTGAACAGCCCTTTAAACTATGTCACCATAGTATTTCAATATGTAATGACGTCATAAATTTGGTTCAAAAGAAACTTACAGAAAAGTGTTGAGCGAAGGACACGATTGTTTTAAACTTGTTATTTTCATAAAGGCAAATGGCAACAATATAATAAATTATATAGGTCTCAAACTGTTATACCGCTTAACAGACATACAATAAGTATGAATTTTGATACAAACTTCTGATATATTTTAATATCCCAAAAGAAAATATGATAGAGTTTTCAATACATTATACCAGTATGAAGACTAATAAATACACAATTTAAGCTTCGTACAATTTAGTTAACTGTTATTTGATTTCTGCTATAAATGTACAATCAAAGCCTACAGTGCAAAATGATGTCACCCAGGTCCTTTAAAATCATATCAAGGGTACAAGTATCACATATCTCAATCTGTGCACACTTGATTGGTTATTTCCCTCTCTACATGATAATTTATTCTGAATTATTAGATGAATGAATATTTTCTCGTTAACATAAGTTGTGTTACATTTATGAAAACCTTTATTTCAAAGAGAAGGTTTGACGTACGCCATTAACATTAGATCTATCATTCATTGGTAGTGGAAGAAGCTGGCATCAAATACATACATACATACATACATACATACATACATACATACGTGCATGCAGATAGATAGATAGATAGGTATACAGATACCTAATCGACTCGACCCATCGCATTTTTTAATGATCCGGAATTTCTGCTACCGACAATTTGATCTAGCAATCAAGATTATGTGATATATATATATATATATATATATATATATATATATATATATATATATATATATATATATATATATATATATATGATTGATTAAGATAAATAATAAACTGCATGGCTTTTTCTACAGTTTTGCAAACAACTGTTTTTGTGTTTTATTTGTTTGTCTGGTCTATGTTTTGTATTTGCCTTTGGAAAAGACTCATTAAAAGTCGAAAGTGCTCATGCTAGTTAGATACTAGTTTTGTCAACGCTTCACAAGAATCTACACACTTTGATAATTCATTTTGAATTAACACGTCAGTAAAAGATACCAAACATTTCAAATTTCCAACAGAACAACAACTTGCATATTATTTGATTTACTAGCTATGAGAAGACGAATATATACTGATCAACAGCCGTGCATTCCTATTATTATTGATTCTTTTCAACATTAACTCCCGCCTGTTTGTGTCTGTGGATGGTGAACTTAGGATAACTAAATATTGAAATAGCAATATATCTTCAGTTGAGCAAATAATGGAAAGATATTGATTACGGCGCATAATATCGTGTTGCTGTTTAATTATTTGTTTATGAGTCCTACCAGAGAATTGACAATTTTATGATATTTCATCTCAGAAAGCAGCTATAATCTGAAAAAAAGATAGATATTTGACTCTATCCTAAATACGTAAGTTCTGGTATGCGGATGTCACACTAACTGACAAAACCAATAATTATCTTGTTTTTCGAGTTGAATCAATCAATGCCTGTCGTGCAGCACATTTCAAGAAACCGTACACTTGAATGATATCTCCAATGACACACTCAGCACTACATTAAATGCCCTACTAAGTGAATGCAGTTTAGTAAATTGCATTATCTGGACTCGACTAGGAAGATTAGAAGAATAGATTTAATCATTCGTTTATCCGCTTGACAGGCTGACGGAGCAAGGAGACATTTTTGTAAATGATTGCTTCTAAATATATCAAACCAAACCATAGTTATTTTATCTTTAATTAATGTACAATGTTTTACGGTTAAAATAGCAGCAACAGCTGTAATTTTGGTAAGAAAAAGATAAGCATTTGCGTAAGAAAAGTTGATTGTCATGCTGAACAGAATTATATTATATTCATTGTTATCTGTGCAGTTATACTTTTCAAAATAGAAAAAGAAAGGTACATATTTTTAAACATTTTGTGCCGTTTTCAAGGGGACATTCTTCAATCCCAACCTAAACCCCAAAAAGAGTGTAAGAATGTTGAAGATGACTGATATTTTCACTTTGCATACTATTCCATTTATATCGTCGCATCATAAAATGTGAGCATATATCTAACAGAGATAAAAGAAATCTTTAAGTTGAAGAAACTTTCCATTCCAAACTTTATTTGATCAAATTGAAATTCTTTTAGAACAACCTAATATATTTAGCGATATGCATTAACTTAACCTAGTTAATAATCGATCAATATTTATGTATTTAGTACCTTTGTTCTGTGCCCTGTATCGTGTACATCTTCTTGGCAATCGACTAATATTTCTGTATTTGGTACCTTTGTTCTGTATCCTGTATCGTGTACATCCTCTTGGCAATCGACTAATATTTCTGTATTTGGTACCTTTGTTCTGTACCCTGTATCGTGTACGTCCTCTTGGCAATCGACTAATATTTTTATGCTAATTTGTTTTCGCTGTCACTATAAAAATACGTTTTCAAAATTATTTTTGCCTTAATTATATTATAGTCAAAGACAAACGTTTTAGAAGTGCCAAATATTGACGACAAATATTGATGTTTATTAATAACGATGGTCAAATCATGTATTGAATCGGATTCGTAGTAATCATGTTGTCGATTCGTTGGCTCATAGCGCCCGCACATAGGGGCATTGCTCACCCACCCCCCTCGATTTCAGCTATAAAGATATTTAAGCCTACATCCGTTAAACTTAATAGCTAAAAACATCATAATAATAGGAAAGGAGTCGCGCATGCTGAAACGTCCACTCTCTGCAAAGCGATCTTTGCCGATAATCTGAACGAAATGCTTACAGTAATTGGTTTAACTTGGAAATATGATTAAGATATCTTGTCATCAAGAATCTCAAGAAGCTCTTGGTAACGTAATAAAGCCATGTCAATTTTGATCAAACAAAACTTGGATATCTCATTTGGAATAACACAATGACATGTCTTAATATTTATTTATTCAGCGTATTGGCGCTTCGGAGCATATTTGTTTGCAATCGATGAATGTATTTCGATAAACAAAAATAAATTGGATGTAGTTTGTTTTAGAAAGACACAAACAAGTTTTCCTATCAAATGTTAATGAAGAAATATTGCAAACATTTGTTATTAAATAATTCTTAGCATGTCAAAGAAGGTCGAATATATGAACAGTCATAGAACTGTAACAAGGTACAATAGTAGTATGATAATGTAAGTTTGATCCCCTCTGACAAGTTTTAGGTTCACAGGCCCACAAACGCTGCAATATGCCCTCTGACATTTCCCCACTATACTACAGTCCGCGCGGGTGTCGGCAGGGTTAAGCAGCCGTTGAAAAGCTAGCTGCAAATATTACCCAAAGGGATACTTGCGTTGTGGCACATTTATCTACCGGCGCCAAGTCAAATATATATAGATAGATTGTCGCGGAATATCAATTTGGTCTGAGTAGCATATATACATATATATGCTTGTGTGTGTGGATGTGTGTGTGTGTGTGTGTGTGTGTGTCTTTTTAGTCGTAGATAGTGCCAGCAGGCAGCAGATACAAGCTAGCAGAGGCTTCCGTCCAACTATTCGGCAAGTTACGCAGAAGAGTTGAAACGTATTTGTGTACGTTCGGCGCTACCATGATCGGGATTTTACAGCTGGATGCAGGCAAAGAATTTATCGGAGCCGTTGCCACCTTTCTGGTGCAACATCATGTGCCGGTTAGTGTTGTAAATGTGAAGACATTGCAGTAGGACTAGCTTGGCACAAATCAACCACATACATGCCGAATGATTAGTCGGGCATCATATCCTGAATGGCAACAATCTATAGCTGTCTCGCGAATGAATGACGATGCTTCAGTCGTCAATAGCCGCGTTAAATAATGAAGCCACACGTTAATAGGACTGAGACATTTAAAGTCATTAAGTGGAAGACTGTCTCGACCCAGAAAATAGTTTTATCGCCACCCGCGTTAGATTCACTCAGATAAAAATTAATTATACATCTGTATGCATCGAAGGAGGTGTAAGGCAGACATTGCGGGGCTACTCAGACCGAACTGATATTCCCAGGCAACCGGCTTTCGGTATTTATACGAGAGCAGTTACAAGTCGTTTCCGCGAAAACACAATTACCATCAATATTTATTTTGGGGTTCGTGTGTGCCCGTGATAAACAAACAAACATCGCTAAGGCGTATACCGTTGCACCAAAGTATCAAGCGATGGATGGGGAAAATCCATCGCTTCATACCTTGGTGCAACGGTATGCGCATTCTGGATGTTTGTTTGACCAAATAAAATTTTCTGTGTGTGCGAATTCGAGCCGCCTGATTAAGACATACATATAAATAGTGTGCTGAAGATCCTCTTACACAACAAGGCATGGGAATAATTTTGATTTCGTTATGATTTTGTCAGGGTCACCGGTGAGATCAGAGCAAAGAACACCCGAGTACATTTTGGGGTACAGACCCACTTATTCCTCAATAGGTTTGCGGGCGTATTCGTCCTTGAATTTTCCCACGACGTTTTTACTAGTGTTACTGTACAGTGGATGAGTTTTCACGTACGTGCTGGACTCCTTTTCGTTTACATTCGACGTCTCACCTATGTCCGCGTAGAAGTCTTCAGTTGTGGTATGGATAAGCATTTTAATGTTGTCACCATACTGCTGCTTGTTTCTGTCATAGAAAAGGTCTCAGATTATTAAGTTTTATAAGTTTCACACGGAGGCGCCAACATTGATTACCGTTGTTAGCTTCAGTTTTGAATGTAATCTGTGTACGGTAATGACTCCGTCATTGAACATTTTGCATCACTAAAGTGACGGTTTCGCAATTAGCCTGTTCCATTTGTTAGCTCGCTGTCACTCACAACGTCCACGCTGATTCTCTTGCGCAGGTTCTCCATAATTTGCCCCAGCACGGCGCAATTTATGAGATTGAATAAGTCTTTCTCAAACTCGTTGTTTGCATTGTGCGCAGATCCGTATTCGTTTGCGAATATGGCACCATTCAGGGAAGCTGGAGAAATGCGAGCATCCAGTGGACTCTCAGCACACGCATCCTAAACCGCAAATATAACTTTGAATTGCGTCCGTGAACCGCTTAAATAAGTTTCTTGTCTATGTTCGGCACAAGCTTGACGCATTGTGTTAATTGTCCACGATTCCACACTGATATGGTGTCAGACACTAGGGGGACAATGAGAACGTTTCAATTCTTAAGGGTGCCTTGCACCTCGTCTGGATACTCCTTGTCAGCTTCAAAGACGTATTCATGGTCACTGCTTCTGTCGTATGTATGTCTACTTTTGCGGAATCGATCTCTGTAAACACTGGCTGGTATATTCGAGATACACAATGTAACTGGTTGGTGGAGCCGGGTTTTATCTGTCCTCAAGCCGGTTGTTCGCGTGAACGTAACATTGACTCGCCATAGAATTTCCTCCGCGAAAACTGTGTTCCAAAATCAAATGTTGATTTTTGTCTGTGCAAAGTCCCATCTCGATCTTGATTTTTTTTTTATTGTGCGGGATGAAGCTTGTACATGTGAACAGATCCAACGTTGGGTGGCTGTAGAAAACTCATAAATGAAATGTTATCAAGGATAATAATCATGTCTGCGGCAAAGAGAGCTCTGTCGAATCCATTTTGCTGTAACTTCCAGTATTTAATAAACACATCAACTTAGTCCTTGCCATAATGCAAAATTGGTGATTCAGTCTCAATTACAAGAGAATTGCAAAACCCGCATGCAATGTGTTGGGTAATTTGCAATGTGTTTGATTTAATGGCGGGCGGCATTGGGAAGCGAGGCTTCCGACGACGACCTCCGGTTGTTCACTACAACGTTCAGTCTTTCAAAGTCCTAGTAGATGATATACAGTATTTTCGCCTTCCGTTGCACTGCGGTGGATTTCAAAATATTAGTGTCAGGTTCCGACATGATCGTACGGTACGTCTTCACACTGATTTACCAACAGTAAAGTTCGTGACCATCAAGCAGCTGTTGGGTGCTAAATACATGTATACCAACTTTTCCCTATTGTGCTTGCTGTGCCAGAAACCTTTGGAGAAAGGTCTATTATCTACAAGCAATGGTATTGCACCACAAGGTTGTCTATATTGCTCAACAATAATAAATCAGTTCTGAAGCATACAGGCGTGAAAGCTTTGAATAGTCGAATCGGCTGAAGGCCTCTGTTCCAAACATAAGCAATACGAACGATATTGGAGTTGAGGGGTTCAAAGTTAATAATGTTAGTAGCCTGCATAAAGTATTCAATGTTACCAAACTTGAGTTCGCTCAGGTGTTCTTTATATTTTAGAGGCTGGTCTTTTCGATCGAATGCGGCATAGCACATTCACGTTTATCACTGCCCGCGGTGGAACATATGCTTGTTGTTAAATATGAACTTCAGCTTTCTCGAGCATTCAGCAAGAGTCCATCCAGAATCTTTGTTGGTGTATTTTTCCAACCTTTTAAAATGTTTTGTTAAAGTTTTTATGCTTAATGGCCTCAGTGTCTTCACAATGAATGATTGCACGAACGCTACTGTGCAACCACTGGATTGAAATTTTTAAAACACCACTCTTTTGTGAATCGTGCTTTTGTGGGATTCAGTTTCATAAGCATGTGCAGAGAGAGAGAGAGAGAGCTTGAGCTTAAACACTGGTTTCTTCGTGTTGTAATGTTGATCCCAGATCCATGCTCGAGAGAAGTTCCACATTGTCTTTACCTGGAATTTATTCATTTTGAAGTTGATACACAGTCGGCATACTTTATCATAACGGTTAAACATTATCTAACTGCTTATTTAACAATAATTCTTTTTTTATGAACACCTGTTTTGATCCTTAATAACATCACCGGCTTCTTCTCTGACGACATCTTTTTAATAATAATAATGAGGACTTTGAATAGCGCTTGATCTTTAGAAGCTGTAAGCGCTTTACAACATTAGACAACACCTATAAGATAAAAAAACGGATGTAATGACGATACTCGGCAACATATATCCACATGACCGGCAAAGCTGCTTATGCAACTTGTCTCAAACACCACAACTAAGCCCCCACCCATATATATATATATATATATATATATATATATATATATATATATATATATATATATATATATATATATATATATATATATATATATATCATTGTTAAAAGCTACATTAAAAATTCCAAGTCACACACACACACACACACACACACACACACACGAGCACCTATGTAAAACCATATCTTGAAAAAATTATTATCTCTATTTAACTCCAAATGTAAGCCTAAACCAGTATGGGGTTTTGATCATTAGACTTTTTATGATACCTAGTTGGTCCTAAATGAATATGGTGCCAGCCGCACATCTATCATGGCGGCCACCACGAATCTTGATGACACTACTCTCCCTGAATGAATGATCATTATGACATTGGATTTCCACCAAAATCTTCTAATGATGTTTATTTTGTCCTTAATATAGATGGTGCCAACCTGGCATCCAACATGTTTACCACAACAGCTAATTTGAAAATGTTGTTATCGTTGAAGGATATCAGAGATTGTTTGAACAGTCGACTGTCAAAATGAATAAATTGTCATATCTTGAATTTCTAGAAGAAAAAAAATTGCTCAATAGAGCGAAGGGATTATTGTGTTTTGTTTGTTTATTTTTTTTGTTTGTTTTGCATATTTTATGTAGACACCAAATAAAAAAGGAAAATCATGATATACCAGATAGATGGACACACCTTTCTAGTTGTGCAAGTTTCAAAATAACAAAGTTCCCCATTCTATGCTAGGCGGCCCGGTAGCCTAATGGAAATACACTCGTGTTTTTATGCAGTTATAAACACGATCTTTCAAGCTGGGATTAAACAAAGTCGTTTACTCGCAATCAACATCAGACTCACTTTTACTTCACTGTTCTCTTTTTTAATCTACCTAGACGATTGCATTTAAGCTTTACAAATACTTTTATTCTTTGATCAAGTTTGTCCTAAATGAAAATGGTGATGCTGGAATATCATTAAAACCGTTCGGCATTAATTCTTAAAATCACATTTATTCCTCTTGAATGGATCGTCGTATCAACTTGGGTTTTACTAAAACACTTCGCATGATGTCTACCTGATTCAAAAAATTACATCCATTATGGCTGAAACAAGAAATTCTTTCACTACTCACCTTATGCAGATGATCATTATGACATTGAATTTACAACAAAGGAATTATAATGTTGTCTAGTTTATGAAAATTGAAAACGCTGCCAAGCTGACAGCCAATATGTGTCGTCACAGCAACTAATTTGATAATTATCTTTATCGCTGATTGTTTCAACAGTTGACAGTTAACACGCAGAAATGGTTTTATCTATAATTCCTGGAAAATTCATTTCGTCCGTCCCATTTAGAGACCTATGTTGCTGAATATCTATGTATATTTCTAAACAATATACCGTGATTTAAACGGGTTGAACTTGATCGTGTCTATCGAGTCACTTTTAAATATTATAATTTACAGGTTTTGGAGAAAGGTCCAATAAGTTAATTGCAGTGTTTTGTGTAAAAAGTTATGTTAATGTATTTTTTTTATTTGGTTGTTAAATAATGTTTTTTTCATATGAAAAACCGAAACTGAATGATCTTTGGTAAATATACATTTTCGTTTATTGACAGAGAGGCATTTTCAAATACAAAAGGACAGTCTTGGTTACTCTGTCCAAAACGTTATTTTCTAAAAACACCCACAAAATTGCTACTTCGACCTGAAGCCATTCAGCCTTTAAAATATATTTTAACCATGTATAGTGTATTTCTTCTTAAGAGGCATATGCATCTTTTTCTATTATGTTTGTAATATACGGTAAACGTTAGGTTGTTTGACGCGTGAAAGGTAGTGCCGCCAGATGATTTAAAATATTGCAGAGGCACATAGCTATAACACACATGCCGACTGAGCATAGTTTAAAGAAATCCATTTTCCACTTCATAATCTGCAATATTGTAATCATTTTATGATTGATCGTATCAGATAAATGCACTTATAAATTCGCCTGTGTACAGCTTAATTTTCCTTACATCCAGGCCTCATCCCAGGGTACATAATCAACTTTTATTTTCGGCATACTTTTAAACGTAATTAACATGGTCTATGGTATCTGCAGAAAATGAGAGGAGTATATGTTCTGTTATAAAACTGACCACTTGCACTGAAAGATAGATTTGCATCTACAATCATGTGTGATCTGTAGCTTGTGATTTTCATTGAGACTGATTCAATTTAACCAGGGTAATAATTGTTCTCAGGACAATTATTCAACCACTCCACAAACAATGTATGACTTCCATTTTTTATTGAAGATTTCCCACGGGAATGTCAAACAATTTAAGATTTTGGAGGAAAATTGGGTCAAAACAATATTCTACAGAAATTATCTCAATGCAAGGAAGACCTATCACGGGAAATCAGATCCAGTTTCCAATGTTTGGTTTTATTTCTCTCCAATAACTAAATGGCATTGTTCCAGCACGATAACTATTGATTTAAAACCAAGTTTAAGGCTGCCAAGGAAGTCGTTACAACCAAGAATCAAGTAACTGTTCAATAACTTATATATTGTTTGGGAGATTTTCCATAAAAAAGACTAAGTATCTGAAAGAGAGAGAGAGAGATTCGGTGAAATAAAATCGAAGAACTTCATCTGAGAAGAAGGTTCCCATAGACAGATTGCGTGTAAATAAATTAACATAGCAGTATCAGTTGCACAAAAATTAATAATCCCAACCGATTTTAGGAAATTCAAAAAGTATCCCATTCAAGAAGATACCCGTCATATATTTATGTTAGTTTAGAAAACCTACTTAACATAAGGCTCCGTTTCTTTTTACTTTTGTATTGTGTGGTCAGGTTACTTCATTTATATAATTGACATGTACCGTTAAAATAAATCAGTTAGACCTTTGAGTCTTTGACTTTTGCAATTTTTAAAAACAAAGGAAGTGAAAAGGTCTTCAAGGATATGATCTACATCTGTTCCTACAAATGGTGCTTGTACGCCGTATTTATTTATAAAAAGCGCAAACAAGCAACCTTCCTTGGTGTGAAAAGCTGGCAATTATTCCTGAAACATCAGATAGGAGGACATGCTTTATTTCCTAGAGTGGCAATTAAGATATTTTACGCTAAAAGCATTTTTGCAACTTCAGAAATTGAGTAGTATCCCAAAGATACTTCTTGTGCAGTTTATTGCCCGGGCAGGATATAAACACTCTTTCGTGCTCATGTATAGAGTAAAATGGCTAATAACATTTCAGCTTGCGCGTATAAATTATTATTTATAGTAGCTATGTGAAAGGAAATCACTAAATTTGGAAAGAAAATTATTTAAAAATACTGAAAAATTAAGGAATAAAATCATTCAGAAAATGGCTATCGATATAAAAAATTTTATTGAATTTTAAACGTGTCAAATAGGATTTACGTATATCGTATTCCTACAACTACAATAGAGACAAATCAGCCTGGCATTCAAACAGATTATTTAGATTTGAAAAGCGAGACAAGATACAAGATCTGACATTCATATATATGTTTAGAAACAAGCAGTATTGTTATGGTGCCACATGTTATGGCGCTTTTGTTTTGTTTGGTTTTCGATGTCTAGGAGATGAGTGGTCACGGCGTTTTGCCCGGATGGAATAAATAATACAATAAAATATGCAAATTAATGGATTGAATAACAGAGATCTGAGCAGAGATATAGAATAGAACAAAAGTAGCCCACGTATATATACTGTAACAATTTTAATCAATTCAATAAACAAAATAAACTTGGACTTGAAATTTGAATGATACACTGTCTGTTAGAATTGACATTATCAAGCTCTATTAAATACAATTAGTCGCTCCTTTTATAACTATAAGACAAATTTCATCACCTAATGGAGTGAATGATTGAATTAAAAGTACCCAGCATGTCTGCATAACTTGGTTGCTTCCGGCCCTTTTAAAACAAATGTTGATGACAGGTACGCATTACCGTATTTCTTTCCCTTTTTTCTCCCTATCTTCAGCCTTATTAGGGTCATTCTATGTAACTTGATGATCTGTTCTCTTTTTGTAGTCTGTGATGCATATATGGTGCTATTTTTCCCCTTTAAATAGGTTAAAATGCAGCCTAAATGTCTGTCATTGTTTTTCCTCTTTGGCTCGAACAATATCCTCACTCTTGTTGCATCAGATATCGTCTTATATAAATATAAACTAAGGCTTGCATGTGATATGCTAAAGCATATTTGGCATTCCTAAACGGAACCATAATATAACTAGAGATCTCGTTCGCCACTTCTGTAGGTTATAACTCATAACTGGTACGTCGATGGGCAGGCATACGATTCACGGTTGAAAAGAATTCTCAACTCATTTACACAAATGATTCAGTTGATTTCTCGTCATGTTTTAATTACATTACTTGCTAATTAGCATTGGCATAACACTTCCAGACATAGGAAAAGCAATTCCTATCCTACATGAGTAATATCATTTAAGAAGATAAATGCACACATTCTCAAAAGTCGTATGAGACGTTATGCATGAAATTCCTGCAAAACATGATACATATTACATATAAACTACCAAACTCGAACAAATTTATATCAAGCAAATATTGTATGACATTCTTAGAATACAAGAATCATGTAACATTCAAGTCAAATAAATGGAAACAATTAACTTCCAAACTCAAGGAAAATTTAATTATGAATTTAACACAAATAGATTCAACAAATATTTGTAAACTTATATACACGATTAAGAGAAAACATGTACTTTCCTATACTCGTTTTGTACCTAGTGTAGCCGAATCTCACTGGGTTTTGTTTAAGTTCCGTGTCCTTCAGCTTCAAGAAGCCCGTCCCGTCGACAATTTTAAATGATATTTGCTACATTCTCCGAGTCGCGTCTTGCTTTTCCGCAGAAACTTTGACTAATTTCGCGAGGAAAACTATTTGCAACATAGAATGTAATCTGGGAAACACACCACGTTTTTTTTAGCTTTTCATGACAGACTTTATCTAACCACCAAAATTGTACATGTCCATCGAAGTTAGAACAAATTTTTATATTCCGTCTTTATTAATTGCTTTTGGAAAAACTCATTTTATGTCACCCATTTCCAACTGCACAAATTTGTTTCAGAATTATTTCACTTTCCCAATCTTCCGCTACTTTACCTTGAATTGAGGGGCCCCGAGTGGCCGAGTGGTCTAAAGCGTTCTCCGTCACGGATCACTGCCATCTCACCTCTGTCTGCGTGGGTTCGAGTCTCGGATTCGGCTAATTTGGGTATGTGAGAAAGCTTGCCAGTAGCTTCTCGTGGGTCGGTGGTTCTTTCCGGGGTTTTCCCGGGTTCTTCCTCCACCATTAATACTGGCCGCCATGCATAGCCTATCGTGTGCTGAAAAATGGCGTTAAACCCTACAACAACTACAACAACAACCTTGAATTGACCTCGCCTGCATGTGCCTGTAATCGTTATTTCAATTAAAAATCAATCATGGTCCAGCAAATACATCACACCCACACACACGCACATACACACAGAGCGAAAGGTAGCGATTTATTGTGGGCATAGTCTAATGTCATTGTTTACCGGTGCATGTCACGCTGACTGTGACAAGATTCACACAGTTATGGTGCAGTAATCATCTCTCAAAGGTCACTCTACTTGCTCACAAATGAAGTTACTTCGTTTTCCATTGTAAGTACTGTATTGCAACAATGAATATCAAACTTTGGAGATACTATCTAACTCACGACTGCATTATGATATAATTTACGTACAAAATGATCTAAACGAAAATGACGTTGTCCATTGTTTAAACAGGCAATTTTTGAATGTCCGTGACATTTATCGTTCACCATAATATAAGCTAATTTTTCCTTTTATACGAAAAGAGAATTTTCGCCCCTTTTCATGCAGGTGTTCTTTTCTGTATATATATATATATATATATATATATATATATATATATATATATATATATATATATATATATATATATATATATATATATATATATATATATATATATATATATAAGTTCAGTTTGAAATACAGTTAGAAAGATCAAATATCCCAAAACCCGTAGTTATAGGTCAAGATTATTTTTATGGATGACTTAAGTAATGCAAGCTGCGATGAGAAACTATTCATATTAGTTGCCGTTGATTTTACTTTTATATTACAGTTGACAAATAAATTAAAGTTAATATACTACAGACCTTATAATTAATGCCGAAACGACTGATGTAATTAAACAATATTGTAGATTAGGTTATATTTTAGCAGAGCGAGAAATGAAAACAGGGATTTCACTAACCTTTAAATTCATTTCCTCTCTCCCTCCATCTCTCTCTCTCTCTCTCTCTCTCTCGCGCGCGCGCGCGCGCGCGCGCGCGCGCGCTGAGTTTACTGAATTTTGATGTGTATTTTAGCGTATCCGCTGACCAGTGATGTGCAATTAAATGGTTGTTGTAATTATTATAAAAATAATTGATTCTGCGCTAACTATGGAATCTCACACAGCTAAACTAGACCGATAATGACAATTAAGAATTATCTTCCCGTCCGTGATTCTGTCAAACAGCAGCAATAACAACGGCAGGAAGCTCAAGTGGAATGTATAGAAGATACGGAACAATAATTTAAACCAATTTTCAAACCAACCAAACTGAGGCAACACGAGAAACGCTCGTGACATTAACGGCGGATATTGCTGGTCGTCTTTAAACCTCTCCACCTACTAATCAACCACAACCCTAAGATCATCCACATCTTTAAACACCACCAAAATGTAGAACTGACATAATGCATAACTTTAGGAAGGTATTGCCGCTATCAGGGATAAAGACAAGACACACGCTATTAATGTGTTTGGATACAATCATAGTGATTAATATGTAAAAACCGAATATGTTAAGTATGCAGGCGATTGGGTTAAGGATCTACATTGCGTTGCTACTAATGCTCAGCAAGTCAAATCTGAGAACAATGTTAATAATCTTGACCGTATCAAATGGCGGTAAAGGAACAAACAACGAAGTAAAAACAAAGAAATTATGCGTAAAATTGAAGAAGTAGAGGAAAGGAGAAAATAGGGCGTACAAACTATATCTGAAACACGAAAAAATACAGAAACTGAGTTAGAGGAACAGCCCATTACTCTTTAACCACATGATGAATAATCACCTGAAGGGGGAACCATATTGGCCTTGTCATTCGCGATCGGGGTCGTAAAAAACAAACCCCGCAGGCAATTTATAATAACCTTTGTCACAATAACGTCCTTGCTGATGTCGATCGACTAGAAATCCTGATTGGTGAAAGACACAGCTGCCAGCGATTATTCACAGGTGGCATAATGGACAGCACCGTTTATCGGTCACTAATCGATACAATTGCTGAAGATTACTGTAGCAATCGATCAATTTGATCGGCTAAAACAATAATATGGTAATACTTAACACTCAACGTGGACCTGTGATGAGCAGGGAGATAAATTCACGATTACCAGTACAAAAAGTTATATACGGCACTTTTGGTGATGACCTTGGTAAAGTATTCACATCAATCTGAGACAGAATCGCGAGATTAATATTATGAAAACCGCAGTCGCAGCTTTTAAAACTGACCAGCACCAAAGTGATGCCATCAAATGTCAGTAAAATAACAAATCAAGCCGCACATGAATGACTAATACAGTTCGCTAGAATTCCGTTACTGGCAAACCAACTCAGTAAATTGAAGGTCGGAAACAAACGTTAGTTGAGCGAGATGATTAAGGAATCGATCTACATCCATGGGCACAAAACGCCTAAAAGGGACGGGGCCGTTACAACCTGCCGCAATTTTGGGACAATCTGTTACCATCTCTCAGCGATCAGCGAGATGACAAAAATTAATAAATGACGATAAAGCTACGACAAAATAATCATTGAAGCCTGATGTCACAAAATAATATCACGCTGACATGTCTTGAGTGAAAACGACGTTTGGGAGCTAGTGTCCTAAGGCCGCTAAATGGGGGCTACTAGCGAATCCGTGCTGATGGTAATTCGGTATTTTCAAGAATTGTAATTGTTCACGAACAAATTCACGTTGAGTATCTGCCAAATCTGGTCTGCAGGTTTCAGGCCTATCCATATATCTTACACGCTGGAAATTGTATGTGTGGTTACGCTCAGGATAGGATTCGTTCCTCTTTTTTTACAACCTTCAAGTTCACTAGGTTTATATAAATACCTCTGACTGTCACGTTGCTGCCTAGCAACAGTATCACCAGCGAGTCGCGCCGATAAGCCGGTAAGTGTTTCTTCGCGACTGCGTCGACCGGTTTCATACCGATTACACGCTTGACTTTGTTGTTTAGTACGGCTAACATGTGCTGCAGCATTATTGCAACCCATGTATGAGATATATCCTTGCTCATTGATTCTTGGTTGTACCGATGTCCAAATAATTGCTCAGCAACCGTTCGATTGAATCGTTCAAACATTTCCTGATCACTATGTATGGCGACGTCTCCTCGTCTGATTTCAACGTTATGTTGTTGCATCAGCGATGTTACCCACCCCACAATAAATTCTTTTTCCAGGATCAACATGTGGCAATCGTGGCCATCCTAAAGGTCCACGCGAATAAATTTGTTTAAAAACGACTGCGACTTCAGCTGATGTTTTCGTCGAGAGCGGTTCTGCTTTCTTGTATCTGATTGGAACTTCGACGGCCATCAACGCGTATTTAAATGTGTGCAAGTGACCCTGTCATTTACATGCTGTACCAATAGCAGCTGCGTCTTTCACCAGACTTAGAAAAATGATATAAATAGCTGCCTCGCTAGCCGCTCTGCATTAAGAGATTAGTGTTAGGACTCGTCAGCCAGGTGTCATGATAATGTGACTGGGTGGGACATGATGCTACACATCTGGTACATGATGACCCAGTGGTAGACATCACTATAAGCTGCCACACTGCAGACATGTTAAAGTTACGTTAACAATCCAGATTACACACACACACATACACAAACACACAGAATCAGTGTACACGATCCAAAAACACGCTATCATATTAGTCTCGACAGAATCTTTGGCTGAGCGGCCTGCATTCTAAAATGCACATCAAACTCAGAAAACGCAGATATAATTTTCTTTTGCACCCCGAGACCGTAGATTGGCGTCATTGTTGTCGTTGTCGTGCTTCAGTGAAATGGTTGGCACGTGTGAATTTCGTCTCGCCAACTAGGCTTACATGCAAGGTTCGAATTATCTATTGGCAACAAAGAAGTCAATAGTTTTCCAAGGCCTGGCTCATGAAACTGGAGGTCTCAAAGTGATAGGTTGTTGTTGACCCTGGGGACCTGGTGAGGTCTGGTTACCATACAAGGATCGGATTGGCTTTTGGCAATTAGGAAATCAACATTTTCTAAGGACCGCATTGTAGGTGTAGCTTTAGCGGAGGATGTTTGTGGGCTTACCCACCCCACCCCACCCCACCCCGCCCGTAACAATAATGCGATCGTGGTTCATTTAAAACAGCTTTTTGCCCAGAATTTACTTTACATAACCATTTTTGTTGCAGTTATCAGCGGTGATATGGAATACAGACACCCCGAGTTCAGCACTGATACCCCCGATAATATAACACACTACAAGGGCGAAAGGGCTACACTACAATGTTCGATTCGTTACCTTGGAACAAAAGAGGTTTGATCTTTGTTTGCTTTTTTGTGTGGGTTTTTTTTTTTTTTTTTTTGGTTAAAGAAATAATTACCATGATGATTACAATTAAAGGTGCATATTGTTGAGAAATGTGTCATGTTTAGCTTCACTCTACGTTGTAAAATAAGAACAAATGATGATATTCTTAATATATCCTTTTCAATAATACTACATATATATATATATATATATATATATATATATATATATATATATATATATATATATATATATATATATATATATATATATATATATATATATATATATATATATCGATTTGGTTCTAAATATCTGAATAGAGTAGGAAAATAGTTTGTGTGTTCTTTGTTTATATGGTTATTGTTTTGATCGTTACAATGAATATAATTTATTCTGTATCTTTCCTATATATTTTAATTTGATCATTGCTGAACAGCAAGGACCATAACATAGTCAACTCTCGACTCAAACGTACATTGCACATGCTATTTTCTCAGTCTCTTTCAAAATCTTGATGTGTATGATGATACAGTACTTTTATTGCTGCCTTTCTCATTAATTTCTGAAAGTATTACAGTTTATTCTGGGTTTTATCAAAAGAATATATAGGGATTCAAAAGAACAAATGATAACTCGGAGAATACGCTAATCTATCTAAAGAACTCCGGGCCACGTAAAGGGTAGTAAATGACCATTTTCATGTTCACGATTGACCAAACACGTGTACATGAGACTGTCCCGAAAACATATTAAAAAATTAGGGAAAGCCTATTTTACGGAGTAAACCCATGGGTCATCTGAGCTGACATTAGATTGGAAGGGTCTATTAAGGTTCTAAAAGAATTTTAGCACGATTGTAACAAGAACCAGCCTGTTTCTTTGCAAAAGCATGATTTAAAATTTCTGATTACCATGTCACATATATATTCTGAATTGCTTGATAGACTCAGTAAAATTGTAATCTATCTATTGGAATATAACCTCATTATTTATGTACCACCTGACTAGAAAATCAAAACAATTAGATAACGGTTTGTAAAACTCTGCGTCTGAATTAGCCATTACAAATACTGTATTTAACTATTGCTTGCAATGCGTGTTGGTACTAGTGCTCGAACATGGTTCAGAGTGTTGGTGTCATTTTGTGTGAAAACAGAATTTTTCTCGTCTGCTTAACCAGCATAGTAGGTACTATGGTAAACTGTTTCCATACAGACGTTGCCTGCATTTATTTAGCACCTAACAGCTTCTTGACGGCCTTGACCTTTACTGCAATAGAATAAATGAATAATCGCAGCGAACAATCCTGACAAACCCTGCTAAGAATATTTTTAAATTCACTTCACTGCAATGTACTATGACTGTTATGTAGGATGTTTACGCGGACATGGAATGTTTAAATGTTTCCGTGGGGGACACCCCTTCGCATTCAGTTCAGATTCCTTAAATGACAGTTCCGACGACGTTGAGTCAAAGTCAGCTTCGGTTGCCGAACTTTATAGTCAGATCCGATGGAGTAACTGAGCCATCAATGTTGTATCTTGGCCAGGACTCGGTTGATGGAATAACTGAGCCACCAATGTTGTATCTTGGCCTGGACTCGGTTGATGGAGTAACTGAGCCACCAATGTTGTATCTTGGTCAGGACTCGGTTGATGTTTCTTAAATCGCTTGGGGTTACAACCGATCTTTTCCGATGCATACATGATTATGACTATTGGTTATGTTCTTGAGTTTTCTGATGCCACTCATTGCTGGATCTGCAATAACGCTTTCAGTTCCACTGATACCGTAGTTTAGCTGGTGGATTTAAATAGATTCCTCCCACAAATGAAAATATGCAATATATGATCAAAAGAGTGACATCGGGTACCTTATGAAAGTTATCTACCACCCTCACAAATCACCATCCACTAGCACCAGAAGCAATGAATGTACAAGAAATATGATGTCTCCGTATCAATGCCAACTCATTGAGGATTGGGTTTGTCTTTATATAGAATGCACCATTGCTGTTATGAACCTGAGATCTAAGAGCAACTATGTAGTAAATGTAAGAAACTTCCAGTATTATATTCGATCAAGTATGTGTGTGTGAGTCCAACGGGTGCTCAGGTTTCGCCAACGTGCGTGGGTGGCTCCATACATACAGAAGGATAAAGATCTGCGCACAATAGTCATAAATCGGTTTGATAAAGATTTCTTAAAGCTCAAGAACAATGCTGTGTTTGGTGAGACGATAGACAATTTGCAAAAGCGAATTCGAGTCTACCTTGTCTGTGATAGTGTACAAGACAAACAATGCAGACTTATGGATGACGCGGCATTTCAGTCACGCAACATTTTGGACGGCAGACTATTAGCTGCTCACAGTACGAAAGCGAAGCTGAAGTTAAAAATAAATCTAGTCTGATTTCGCGTTCATGCTTGATTTGTCAAAGCTGCTCATTTATTATGACAAGATCAAACCCGTTTTAATAGGATCGTGCCCCATAGCTCTACACAGACATCAGTTCACTTCTTATGCATATCACCACTGACGACGGTTATGTAGAACATACTTGCAAACGATTATGGCACAAGTTGCTATCCAAAAGATTAATCTCCGTCTAGTCACACACAAAAAAATTATGTTGGCAAGCTCAAAGACGAATTTGCTGGCACGTCAATGGAATAATACACGAGACAGGGTCGTAGAACGTGCTCGATTGTAGTTGGGCCACAAGCCCCAAGGATATTAAAAATACAAAAGCTGCTCCCCGTGTTATTGTTGCAAAAGATTTTAAACGTGAGGTGTGTAAAATGTTTGTGTGAACGACGCGAATTCGCACACAAAGCAAATCAGATAGTTACTGATATGGACACAGTGCGATTGCAAATCGACTTACGACTGACATACAAGGATGTCCAGAAGCTCATTGAAACACAACTGCATAAAGATTTGTAGGGGCGAAATAATAACATGTAAATTGTCCTGGGAAATCAATCCGATCCGAAATTGTAAATACATCAAATAGATCAACTCACCTTACCGAGTCAGTAGAAAAACGCTGCCCTTCCGCCGGGTCCCTTCCGCCTGGTCCCCTGGTGCGTAGATAGATAGATAGATAGAGAGTTAGACAGACAGACAGACAGATAAATAGAGAGATAGATAGACAAACAGACAGACAGACAGACAGACAGATAGATAGATAGATAGATAGATAGATAGATAGATAGACAGACAGATAGATAGATAGATAGATAGATAGATAGATAGATAGATGGATAGATAGATAGACAGACAGACAGATAGATAGATAGATAGATAGATAGATAGATAGATAGATAGATAGATATAGATAGATAGATATAAATTACCCCAAAGTGATGGTGTTTCAGCAATTGTTTCAAGCATCACCCGCGATCCCTAAAAGAGGGGGATTAAGTTCCCATTTAAAAAGAACGGAAAAAAGAAAACCTAAAGACATACGCACATTTGAAAAAGGTTATTTAAGTTACCAAATGTTTCGTGTCCCTCGATACGTCTGATGACATGAACAGTGTAATGCTAAAAGGAACACTTTACCTGACAACGAGTGACTAAAACACTACGTGTACGATATCGAAGAACGCGTAAAGTTTGCAAACACCGACTCGAAGAAGTGAAAGTGCGTTGTAGAGGATATCCACCTAGTTTTGATTCTTGAATTGCCGCTTCACAAGTTATCCACTATAAAATGTATTTATCGTACCTTTAAACAAAACTGATCATCTCTTAAAACACTACGAAAAAGAACTTTTATGTGTGCGATATGAGGAACTTGTATCTAATACTCAATGCGTCTTTTCGGCAAAATCTTTGTTGTATATACGTCATTGGAACAGCCATAGTAAATTCGAGTCTCCATCAAGGAAACAAACAATTGTGGACAATGTTTATGAGCTGATGTATTGGTTATATTCTTTCCAGTCCTTCCTTGATATATACTACGGGCAATAACATCAACCGTAGCCTTGCCGCCAATGCCATTCACCATGTGTCCAGTCAAAACAGCAGCAACCCTCATTTGGAACATTGAGTGACATATCAGAAACCAGAACCATCAAGCTACAAATAACCAATTTTTTTCCACTTTCCCGAGTAACAGTTTTATAGATGTTTTCGCCCAAAATGCCGTATGTTGAATTACAACCAAAGTATCCCAAGCCAATAATATAGATCACGAAGCTCATTAGGTAGTGACTTTGGTAGACATCATTCATCTTACGCAAACCCTGAATATCAACAAAGATGGAAATGATTTCATCGGCGATATCATGAACGAACAACTTCAAGAACAGTTGGAAAAAATGATTGTCTCATTTACGAATCCAAACGAGCATCACCAGAGAATCCTCAGCTGACTACATATATTCTTTCCTTTCCAAATGGAGTCTACGATACTGCATACGAGGAAGATTGATAATTTGTACATCCGCATTACCTTCCTCTATGTAATTGTATCCTGACAGTATAAACATTAATGTAAAAGAAATCGCGGACAAAATGTTATATTCTCGATAGAAAAAGTCACAGAGAAACTACCTTTCTGAAAAGATTATTCAGTGAATTGTAATATATATATATAAAAAGCCATCAGGAGAAGATGCAAAAATGTGATGCTTCAAACTTTAAAATATTTGTCGGGTCTCCGAAATACCATATAAAGTCATTTCAAACAAACCATTGCTTCATCGTCTACACCACAAGTATGAGGCAGAAAGAAAGGTCGAAACAACCCTATGAAATCTCAAAAACGCTTTTAGCTAAAGTTGTAAGGAAAGGACAGAGTAGGTCAGAGAATCGGACGTGTCTGATTACAAATTGAAGTAAACACAATTATGCACAAGGATTCTCAGAACTCAGTTTGCCATGCAATTAACGATGATGAGGAAACAAGATTGTCAGTCGATAGAATTTCATCCTGTGCCGTCTATGACTACCTTAATCCCTATCGATTTTGATATAAAAGGATATACAGAAGAATCATCGATGTGGGTAACACTCACCTGCACCTTAAAGTTAATGTTTTCAAAGTGGACAATACCCATTTAGGTGAAAGATGCCAGATATGCTCATGTCAACAATTACATGCATTCATTATTTTAGCGAAGTAGAATTGTGCTTGAATAACAAACTGTTCAGCAACATCGGGTATATTTGCCCGTACCAAGTGAACCTGGAATATCTCTTGAAGAACAAAAAAGAAGCAAAGAACATACATCTAGATGTTTAACTGGAATGGAAACAAGATACCTTGGATTTCTTCCACGACACACAGTTTGAGAGAAGATGATGCTCATAATGTTGGATATAACAAAGGAGAAAAGAAAATAAAACGTGTGCAGTTTTGACCTGATGGATTGTTTGTATTTGCTCAAGTTGTTGCAAGAACGGAGTTGATGTACGCCTGAAATTGAATTTTAGTACCGTATTTCATTTGATGGACAATGCATACGAGTATACAATTATCATCGAAGAAGTCCGATTTTACGCGAGTCGTGTGGATGGTTTATCTAAAGTGGAAAACGTCATCATTCAAACGTTGAGCAGAACCATATCCATGTATGTGATTGACGAAATGAAGTGAAAACCTTTACCATTGTTTCGTGACTTCGATCCAAGATCGAAAGCAATCTTTTTCAAAGAGAAGCAGAATAGGGGCACGACCCAAAACAGTGGCATCGACTTTGAGGGGCACTCCCATGAAGGCCCCAGTTGTACTAGTTACCGAAAGCAAATCCGAGCCTACTAGTTACCGAAAGCAAGTCCGAGCCTTGTATGTAATCCGAGTTGGAACACCGGTTACCTTCCATTCTGACCTCAACTAAGGGGGTCGACTGATTAAATTATTTGCCGGGATCAACCTGTAGCAATTGGGGCCAGTGTAAAGGTCCAAGCGAATATATCCGTTCAAACGTTGCTGCGACGACGTTTCCTTGTATCTACTTGCAACATCAACGACGGTCAACGCGTATTCGTATGTGCGCCGTTTACGTGATGTGCCAATGGCGTCACGTGGTTAAACAAGATATCTGCCTGATGAGCTGCATTGGTCGTGCTGAAATCAAACCACGGATAGTTTACCACTCATCGCTGGTCTTATCAACCAGTTCGCGAGTATATTTTTATTTGTTATTGACTTAAGCTAATGAATCAACTTGACACCAGCGATACATCGCTGTTGCAGATCTTTGTTTTATACGTGACAAAATGAGTATTGCACGCTTGATCAATTGCATTTACCGCAAATTCACCAGGTTTTGGTTGATTTTTTTGTCAAGTATAATATCAAGTTGGGTTCCAGGACCACACTATTTATATCCGGGAAGATGTTGTTCACCTGGATACTGCGCCCATGGTGTTCCTGCTAATTTTCGAGTGTAGCACAATTGTCCCATGCAGCGAATGTGTCGTCTTTCAGAAACTTACTTTTTTCTATGCCGCATCTCACACACTTACCCGTGAGCGTCCTTGCGTTATTTGTCAACGTTAATGTGTTTAACCCGGTTGTATCAGCTACCTCTTGCATCTTACATTGAAAATAATATAAACTCATGACTATACAAATGTGTACAATGTGAATGTGATTTACTGTTCAGCGACACGCGAGCAAGCACCGGTCAAGCATCATCCAGGGTCTGCAAATTCCATTTGAGCTATTATAATTTATCCATCTGGGTCTGATTCAACTCAGTTGTTGCTCAACCTGATAATGAGGTGGCTCAAATGTGACAAAGTTTATTCAGTGGCACCATCCGTGGATAACCAACGATGCAATAATGTTCTTAAGCAATTCAATGAAAACGCAGAGGTTGAAGATGACGTTACTGAACTTATCAGTGACAATGATGATGCGTCGAGGATCTTAACTGGGATATCCATGTTATTGTGGTTTATGATGATGTCATGTTTGACAACAAACAAATCTAGCCAGAATATTTTTACGAGGCAGGAATAAAAGCACAAATGCCATCAAAGTTACACAGAGGTACACTCCATTCACAAAGTTATCAGAGATAACTGTATTTTTTTTGGTTATTTTTAACGGTGTTGGTGCACATACGCTGCGAAATATTCATCAGACTTGGTGTCCCGGCGACAAATACATAAAAAAATTTAAAACTTCTTTGCACATGCTCAGAAAATCCCGCATAGATTCACAGTAAGTTTATACGAGCCAGCAACACGTTATTAAATTTGCCTCGATAAAATCTTTTACTAAAGAATTGCATTTCTCGTTTTGAGTGAACCAACGAGATTTTCTCTGATTAACTAATTAACTTATTTAATCTCTGATTATTAATGAGATTATCTCTGAGATTGAACAGTTACAGCAAGATAGTCTCATGGTTCAACTTGAGGTTGAAAAAATCAACGATGATTTTGAGATGATTCAGGAAAGACGGGAAGAGGGTAGATATACACTAGCGGCAGATTATAGATTTATCAAATTGCTCCAACACGAAATGGAATTGCCATTGGCGGATTTACACGATCAACATGAGATAGCGAAATTTGTTGCACTGGCAGGCAGCATTGAGAAATTACAATCAGAGTTGTCTCTACAATATGAAACTCGAGCATCTGTAAGTGAGCGTGCGAGACAGATAAAGAAACTTGTGTTGGAATCCGTTAGGATTCACGATTAGGCCAAGGTGGAATAGCAACGTCACCAGTACCCACAAAATAAGGACAAAAATATGTTATTTGGAACGTGCTTATTTGTCATAGTGGGTGCGTTCAGGGCCTGTCAAGCACATAGAAACTAACAGTTAATTCTTCTTCTCGCGTATCCAATGAATTACCACATTGGTCGGTTAGACAAAAAAGTATACGTGACAACGGCGGATTGTTACATCGTAAATAAACAGTTTTAACAGGCACTGACACACACAAATTACCTGTCGGGATAACTGGATATAAGCTGTCATGAACAAATCCCTGCTATTCCTGCCCGTGGGATGCTTGCCCAGACGCGACATAGCTACCCTCCGACGGCGTCACAGACTAGATTTAGAGAAATCGTCGACGTGATAGTGACAGTGCTAGGCGATACATGGCGACCGCCACCTGTTGGATCGTTGTTATGTCACAGAATATCTGGAGGGCCTTGTATCTTTTCCCCTGCAACATAAATCTTTGGAAAATATTCGTTAATTTTGTCATGAGATCTCGCTGAATTTGATCAAAGTGCAACCTGGATATTCAGTTCGTCTTCGGTGATCTTAAAATAATCAACAAATACTTTTTAATACATATTATTGACAACGGGTTCTTCCGGTAATTGTTCCCGTTAAACGTGATGCATCTGTATCCACATGGTTCAGGTCTTTTAATTGTGCTAATAATATTTGGGTTAAGACCATCATTCCGGTATTCAATCACACGCTGCTCAAATATCGCTCGTAGATTACGCTGTGTATTTTCACGTTCTTTCGCAATCGCTCTCAAATTTTTCTACTTCAGGAATAGATATACTACCATCCAGACGTGACCATCATAGGTAGAGTGTCTCTTACTCTGGTCCTCTCACATAAAAAATTGCTTTCGGTGAATAATCATATTCGATTGGTTGTGGTGGTCTAAATCGGTGCTGCCAGTGGCCACCTCAACATTGTTCTGTCAATGGCGTAATCTAGGGTTTGTTCGTGTACTTTGATAGCGATATTTGATTATTTTCCAGTTACAGATTTGATTATACGCTGAGGTTCATCCTTGATTTGTTACATTTGATATGATCATGTTGGTACGCTGACGACTTCACAGCCGGGACCCGTTCCAAAAGCGCTGGTTTTATGTGAGAACACTGCTAATCTGTCAAACACCACTGGTTTAATTCTTTATTTTCTAATCTTGTGTTCCCTTGAAACGCAACAAATGTATGTCGTGGTGCTGAAATTCCCTGTAGAGATGCTATCTGCCATGCAAATGAATTTGCTGTACTTGTAAGTGAGTATGTGGTCGTTTTCAGCCTCGACAACGTTAACTTACCACCACTATCCATAATCGATAACAATCGGGCTTCTTATATTACGGATGGAGTTAATGTTGGCATCGACAACGCAAGTTTTGTTGGTATTACTTTACCAGCATCGTTGTCAGTGTACTTTCGAACTCAACCGTATGTCTGGCCACAAAGATAACCTTTCTAACATGTCTGAAGAATCCGACGCTATGTGACAGCGGTATCACACAATTGAATATACCTTAAACATCAAATTGAGATCGTCGTGTTGCAAATTCAAGATTAAATTCTGGATTATCGCATGAACTACCGGGGCAACGGAGAAGTTTCTTGGTCGTATCATGCCATACTCCATATGGCTGGGATGGTCAGTAACATCCTCTGAGAACATCACTGATGGACCGGTAGACCTTGAATAATAAACGGAATATCTTGCAAGACAGAGCATTATTGTAGCAACAGTGACATAGTTGTGACATACTTCAAATATATATACTATCGATCATATACAGGCACTTTTAAATAACACCATAATACAATTATTAACTAATCCACATTTGTCATCTGCAGCGTATGGGTTATTGTTATCTCTCAGACGTCTACCCTGAACTCTAATGAATGCCTCGGCGCGTAGAAAATAGCTCGATATTTCTAGGACTTGTAGTTCGATTTGTCCACGTTGGTCTGGTTATCGTGCTTCATAATAATAATAGTGATAATCACGTACAAACTCATCCTTGAGTACTGGTGCATTCAGGTCAAATGCATGATCAGATAGACGCTTGAACATTGAACGAGTATATTTTTATTTGTTATTGACTTAAGCTGGTGAATCAGCTTGACGCCAGCGATACATCGCCGACGACAATGTTCCACACTACTACCCGCTATTAGGGTTGCGGTTATATTTTTTATTTATCGGCTGCGGCTTGATTTGTCATAGATGGCCAGCAAGCTAATATTTTTTACCGCTCATTTGCGGCTTGATTTGTCATAGCTGGCCAGCAAGCTAATATTTTTTACCGCTCATTTGCTTCTTGATTTACTATTTTACTTACACTTGCTTGCATCATTTCGGTGCTGGTCATTTTCATTGGAATGCTTGCATTCTGCTGTGGTTTTCGTCGTACTAATTGTGGATAATCATGTGAGTTTTGTTATCACCGATCAAACTGATCAATCAGTGTAGTAATCGTCGGTAATTTCATCGATCAATGCCTTATAGACGTTACTGTCCATCACGCCACCGGTATAAAAAAGCTGACAAATAGCAACTGCTTCATTGATGATTTCGTGGGAATTGCTGCCGCCTCGGCTTCCGCCAATTAAACTTTCTAGTCGATCAACATCAGCGACGACATTATTGGGACAAAGTTTATCTTGAATCATCGGCGATTCAGCGATCACATTACCACCTTGTTTTTTACGACCTTACGTTCCGTTTTACAAACCTACGGTAATCGTTAATGTTATGGAGTGAAAGGCATTTACAATTCAAAGTACTGGTATATTTCCCGGACAATATTTTCTCCTAACACAAGCCAATTTCAGGGATTTAATGATTTACTGGCGTGTATTGCTGTCGGAAAACAAAATAGAAACCAGCAAATTATAAACATGGGAGACGACGAAACATTCATATTTCCATTGTGTGAAAAAGTATGATCTTGTTCAACCAAACACAAAAGTAAAATATATTCCTAATCATCTTTGTTGATATATTTAGAGTTTTAGCCTTTATTATTACCTTTCTTTCATGAACATTTAAAATGTATGCTGTTTATGTGCCGTACTCAATAGAACATGTGTACCATTTCATAAAGATTACCTCAGTTTGCAGCACCGTTTATATCATTGAGAAATAGTAACTCCTGAACGCGTTAATCAATGAAAATTAAACAGCTATTACCGACTAGCTGAAGTGGTATCGTTAATAAAGATAACCATATTCACCATGGTATAAGCCAAAGAAACAACTGGCTCACAATATAATTTAATGTTAGTAACTTTAAGGTTTTCCTAACTCCGTACACCATCAGGCCCTGTCACAAAATGGTGGCTACAATAGGAAAAATATTAAGAACAGGACAACCCAAGAATTAACTGCACCATTCAAGTTACTGGTAGCGATATCCTCCATTCCAAATTCCGTCAAGACGACACCATTAAACTTTCGGCCATAGGATCCAAAAGCCCAGCAACAAGACTAGCCTTCAGCTGACTTTGTCGTGTTTCTTGTCCACTACCCTGTTCCAACATCCAGACACAGTGATTGAAAAGTGTGCTGAGCACACATTAAAGCGGACTTGTGGTGGCTCTCATATCCACTCCAGATTAATTGCGAAACCAATGTTGCTTGCATTAATCATCACTACTTTGCATAAAGACCATGCACGACTTTGACGAATGATCAGTCGGTCAGTCATTCCTACTATTCATCATTGTGTGTACATGATGAATAACAGAGCATTACAAGGTGGACAAGTTTTACGAGAAGCCACGTATCTCTTTGACAGCGTGGAGCACCTCATGTATATGCGGGAGGAGAGACACTGGTTTTCCTAGAACCGTGATCTAGAAAGGAAGACGATTTCTCTTAGAATCGCCAAAGATATGATGAAAGATATGATAGCCGAGGACGTTTTGAAGATTAAACCAGCGTAGACAAACGAGTGTGGGAAAAAGAGAGGTGGAAGAAGGAGAAGAAGAGGAGAGAACAAACGAGAGAGAGAGTGTTATATGGAATTTTAACATAGCTTTAACAATTTTTCAGTCATATCGCTACGATTTCTGCAGTGTGGCAATTTACAGTGATATCTAGCACTCGGGCATCAAGCCGCAGACATGTAGCATGATGTCCCATCCAGTCACATTATCCTGACACTAGAGAGAGACAGAGACAGATATAGAGACAGAGAGAGACTTAGGCCGATATAGAGAGGGGGTTGGACAGATTCAGTTCCCCTTGAATGAAAACCAGGTCAAATTATGACGATTGAGTCATTCTGTCTAGATGCCAGAAAAGGAGAAGAAGGAAGACTGGGTGAAGGAAGCCAGCGAGACCAGCCGACCCAGGTTTAGGCATTTGATTTTCACCAAAACGTTATGGAAGAATATATGTCTGTTGTGTGTGGTGCCCAATTTTGGAAGTGTATTGATCACTATGTCTGGTGACAAAATCTTTTTCAGGGTCATACAGATCTATAGAGGGATACTAATCTAAATTGGCCCTTAAAAATTGTTTTATGTTTTGTGATGCATTTTTGTGTTTGTGCATTTTGTTGACAAACTAAAATTTAAAACCCCTTTTGCCCCTTCTTTTGAGTCATAGTCTGTGTATGCATATATGAGCATAGTAGTGTGTCTTATAAACATTTCTTTGTGTGTCATATTATGTTTTGTGAAAGTGTGGTGTCTATTTTATCACATTAAAAAATGTATTATTACTATTATGTTGACCCTTTAAACACTTTTTAATCCCATACACACTGTTAACCCCATAAGCACTTTTAAAACACACTTTTTATCCCATACACACTGTTAACCCCATAAGCACTTTTTGAAAACACCTTTTATCCTATACACACTGTTAACCCCATAAGCACTTTTTAAAAGCACTTTTCACCCGCAAACGGCTGCTGCTTACAAGTTTATGGACCATTTTAACATAGGATTTTCTTTTGACCCACAATCATTGACTGCATGTAAGTCTTTGGACTATTTTAACATAAGATTTTCCTTTACCCCATAGAGGCTGCCTATACAGTTCCAGTATGACGCCCAGTCGTGGCATACAACTATTCCAACCCCATAAAATGTTCTTAACACCCTAGAAGCATATTTTCCTCCTTAAGAATTAATTTTTTTATGGATTGTTTTCTCAAAGTCTTCATGTGTATCAATTACTGTTATCAAGTAAGTATTACATATACAATAATATTTTTAAAAATATGATGATGAAATATATTATTGCATTTTAATAGAAATATTAAGACACTGATACCGGTGTTGTTTTTTATGATATTTGATATATTTGAACAAAGGGTTTATTATACTCCTGATAAATAACAATTGTAGTATTGTATGAAAATACATTGTATTTTTTAAATGTAAAACAAATGTGTGTTCTGTACCTAATGCAATATAATGAGAAAACCATGTTTGCTCTGTACCAATGGGTGATGATCAGATCGATGTTATCTTCTGTACCACTGCTTGCATATGAGATGTTTATTATCAGCATAAGCAAAGTATCCAGCATTTTAGTTTCAGACAACATGGTTTCAGAGGAATCAGAACTACAGCCATGGCCACGGCTTTGGACATCAGAATTACTCGAGTTGATGCGAGTGTGAAAAGATTCTTGATGATATTTTGAGACGTTCGATGAGTTTGTATCGATAGCTAATAAGGATCTGTGTTTTGGAGGAAGCGGAGAATTAGGATGTGTATGAAGATAGCCCGTGGAGGAGAAGATGTTATATAAATCAGATACCCACACAGAAATACAATCAGCAATATCATATCATGAATAAGCTCAAGCATTTTAATCTGAATCGCAACGAGATCAGTTTGCCATAGGATTAACCTGGCCTCGCGCGCTCCACTTCCATGTCGCATGTAATTCATCAAGTTTGAATACGTGTTCAGGTTTATTTTTGAGTCGATGAGATTACCAGAGCTAACCAGTTTCTGGAACAAATGTGCCATCAGCGTACGATAAGGTTATTTCTGATGCGCTCAGTGTGTATTTGGCACTGAAGAGAAGGTTGTCAACGCCATGGTCGTGATCCAAAGAGTTAAATTTGTCCGGATAACTAAACATTTGACGAGAGAATTTTTAGTTTCGTTGAAAGGACATTCAATTTTCCTGCTCGTAAAAAGAACAATGGATGGATTCCCCGTATACATCTTTAAGTGTTACGTGACTGCTGTCGTTTTCTTTACTGTATCCACTAAAAGCACTTCATCGGTCCAGTTGGAGGTGTATCCTTTCTCGAATGTGCTTTGTTATCTGCTGATTCACACGTGATCACCCATATTAAATTTATGGCTAACAAACAGGCTTCAGACACATCCTACTTTCGGTCTCCCTCATACGCTGCTATAGGCATCATTTTGATACTTCTGTTCCTCGTGTGATTGTTGTTCAGTAACTGCTTCTAACACTGTAGAGGGAAGTAACTCTCTGCTCAACAATTTTGGAGCAAACGTTTTGACGAATCAAACTATCGCGTGGACAATAGTTCCTTCCTGTGTGGTTCTAGAACCACCCTGATCAACATAGTTGCTGCGCGTAGTTTTAACTATATTATGTCGTTTGAAGCTCTGGCGACATTGTGGCAGACCACGCTGTGATTGGTGCATGCTGTATAAAAATAGTTTAGATGTCGAACGTTATTAATTGATATGACGTCACCAGAGTGTAACACACTTATTCACCACCAGGATCGCCAAAGGCCCACCGAATTCTGATATCAGCTGGGTAATCTTTGAGGCGTTTGGAGTGCTTAGACACATCGAAGTGGAAAATGAGATACAAAGCCGCGAAATCATCATGCGATACATGTGTGCCCGTACCCACGTAATGATATTTCTGCATGGCGTCCATGAGCATAGTGTACACGTGAGTTTACTTTCTTGTAGCTATGAGAATAATACACTCGAGATCACGTTCTTGATACTGCCTGGTATTGATGCGGACGTGAATGCCATATACAAAAGTTGGTCGATCCGTCATGCCACTAACTGAAATGCCAGGGACACATGCCTGAGTTGTTCGCTTCCTAGATTGGTGGGTACTATCCACGATGTGGTCGCCTGCGTCCATGCAAACTGCTACATGTTAATCCAGGGTTACTGGAAGTAATGATTTTTGGTGAATCGAGCCAACGTGGTTTCTAACTAGAGTCTATGGTTTGTCGTTGGTGTGATTTTAATCTTCCACATAGCAAGCCACGTCAGAATAAACAGATCAGCGGCCGTTCGAGCCGTTTTGTGTATGTACTGTGTGGTAGAATCTCTTCCACAATCAGAGTTTGCTTGACAACTCTCAATACTGTGCGGATATTGCGGCATACTCTAAAAATGCTGCTCAGAGGGAGCATTATGCAAATAGTCCTGCCTGAATCGATGAGATTTCGCCGTGTGGAACATCCCAGATTGAAATTTGTAGTGCATGCTTATGCTAACGCGGAGGGGATGGCATTCCTCACATTGACAGATCCTTATTACTAATTGCGAGAACTGTGCTGGTATCTCTGTAGTTGTCGCTAAACATGATCAAATTCTTGATCGTGCTGACCAGTGGTAAGTAGCCATTGATCTCTTCCACGGTCTGAATCTTCTGCTGATATTGTGTTACTTGAACAGCGACTACCCGTTGTTCTGATACGTGATCTGAAATCCTCCGAGGACAGGCTAGATTTTCCCACGGACCTCAAGGAAAGTTTTGCGGTGAGGGATGTACAAATCCTCGTACCACATCTCCATTTTCTGAAGGATTGGTGATGTTCGTGTCTTAGTACTTCAAGTAATCGTACTCGATTGCCAATCGTCAATGGGCGTATCATCATTCATCCTCAGGTAATCGGGTGTAAATGTCGAGTACATGGTCTTGACTACTATTTCAGTGGAATTAGAATCATGTGGTCAATACAGTCTTTGCAGGAGACATCCCGCCATGAGTCGACGATTGTGTAGCAGGCCGTTGATACCTGGAAGTGATCCTGCTGATAGATTTCTATAATACGGCCCTTAAATCCTCAGAGACGGCTCATAGCTTCAGCTTCTGCAGCTTTGAGGGCAATAGTAGCGGCATTCTCAGCGATTCCAGGTAAGGCCGATCGAATCGTAGAAAACAACGTACGTAAATATACACCCATGATTTTACGTCGTGCAGTTTATGATTGTGTCATGTTTGATATTTTAATCCGTCACTGTTTTGGCAAACCCATTGCCCGAACGCGTCTTACACCGTTGAAAACGCCTTGCGTCCCAAGTGGAGTTAATACGTGATTCTTTCGTTGTTGTTATTCATGGCACTTCCCGACTGGTCCGACTGCCATATGCTAATTTCCTAGATTGCCTATGTGTTCACGACGGGACAATGAATGATTTGATTAGGCCGTATCTGCATCAACGATCTCAGATGCCCGTTAACAGCCGTGGAGTAAATGACGTTGGACGAGAGTGACCCATTCGCGATCGAGCAGTTGACGAGTAAACCGTTAGTTTCGGTGAAGTTCACTGATAATGCTCCCTCATACGCACCATTACCTGATAATTTAGTTCCAGTGTTGAATTTCAGGTTGGCTCCCATCGAGTGGAAGATGTCAAATCCTACACCAAAACCACCAATAACGTGATTCTGGTGCACAGCGTGGAATAATTGGGTTTCGATTTAGATGTTCGTGGCGACGTGTCCGGTGGCCATGATCAGCCTGTAAATGTCTGTGGTGATGTCGGTAATATTTTAACCGCCTGGACAGATCGTAACTGTTGTTGACGTTGTGCACTTTCCAGTACAAGAACTGATTATTGTTTGCAGTGATATTAAGATAGCTGTTCTCAGCGGAAATGAACGCAATTTTGCACGACTCATTCTGGTTTAATTCCGGGGGCGGGGGAATGTATCTCACGGTCTAACTTACCGAGGATAACTCAGATATTAGCGTGGTATCATCAATAGACATATTATATGTGTGTTCACTCTAAAACCTCACCACCATTTGTCAGTGTCAATAAATTGGTTTAGAAATGACAAGCATTTACACCGTTACACAATCAGGTCATCGTAAACAAATATTGGTACGGGTCTCGCGTGATCTGAGCAGTGTCCAGAAATTGAAATATCGTTATTCATTTCTGTACAAATAATAACTGCCTATTAGAACCTAACAGTAATTGTAATCGCTCAACGATCTCGGATTGATTTTTTGCAGTAACGCATCGAAGCGCACCTACCAGTTATCTTTTTCCTCGTCCTTTTGTAATAAACCACGATATTAATCTACTGAGTCTACCCACCTACTACATTGTTCGAGGGACTGCTGGACATGGAACAGCGTTCTAATTTGTTTAAGTTGCTCAACCTGTCGTTTTTGCTCTTTTTTCCCGTCATCTGTCACGTTTGCAATTGTTTTGCCGTATCTGTTGTTTACTCAAGTTAACATTGCTCTCACTGCCGAAGTGCTAAAGTAATCATCTTGAGTATTCATTGGACGCGCTGAAATGATTTCAAATGACAGCAATTTTATGGATCAGCTATGTCTTCTAACCACTGAAAATATGAATGATGGGGCAAATAATGAATCTCTGCAATGAATCACACATCCTGATCCTTCAATCGCCGGCTCGTTTCTTCTTCATTTTCTGCAACTCCAGGTCCTAACAATGGCTGAGGTCCTGAGCTTCTGTTTTCAATGATCGCGTTATGCTGTGCACAGTATTTGCCTCTATATGTTCTATTGAATCTCTCTGTCTTGCTCTGAAAAAACTACTGGCATTGGTTATTTATTTTCCTCGTACTATATTAATGTTAAGTTAAATATTGTATCTCCAATTCGAAAATATGAACAATTTAAGAAATGGAAAAATGACAAGCAATTAGAGATCTACTTTAACACTATATAAAATAAGATAAATATACGTATCTGAACCATTGCCACAATAATATAGAGAAGGAAACGCAGAGTGAATTTTATTCTCAACCCCACACAAAATCTCAGAGGGTTTTACTCCCCGCGACAAGCACGTTACCCAAAGTCGATCGATGTGTTGGAAGAACTCATCGCGCATATATATGACCTGCTGGGGAAGTTCCCTGGATTTGCTGGAGACCAGAGTCGTTCACGACTAGTGACAGATTTTAACCATCACATCGCCCGAGAGATTATCACCCCATAGAGGTATGCGAAACAAATACACAACGAGCACAAGGCTCGAACTTAAAAACGAGATCTTGACTCGGCGAAGACGATCCATAATTAAAAACCTTCGAAAGATCGACCTTCCACATACCCGAGCACTAACACCACGACAAAACGCAAAAGCGTACGGAGGTACAGAGAAAGCATTTGTTTACCACAATCCACACGTGCTCGCGCGAGGTGTCCAAAACCAACTGCTACATCGACTGCTGAAACCATCCGTCGATCGACAACTTCAAACACATAAGGCTATCAAACTTAGTGTATCTTTTAAAGCTCATTTCACACGGACAGAACAAGTTAAACCTGACAGCTCCATGGCCTAGTAGTTACAGCGCCCACCTTTGATGAGGAAGGTCATGGGTTTGAACCACGACGAGTCATACCAAAGACTTATAAAACTGCTACTAACCGCTGCCTCGTTTGGTACTCATCATTAGGAGGTTAGTGTTAGGACTGGTCGACCTTGTGTTAGGATAATTTGAATGGGTGGGAAAACATGCTACATGTCTGTGACATGATGACCCGGTGCTAAACATCGCTATAAACTAGCACACAACAGACATCGTAGCAATATGACTAAAAAACTGTTAAACCTAGTTTAAAAACTCTAAAGATACACATACACACAGATACAGAAACAAACGGCGACGTCTGGCTGGGATCAAGGTCGGTCATCGTTTCTCGTGGTGACATTTCAGCACAATTGTCGATATCGACTGGTCGTTTATCCAACATCGCATAGAGAATAACTAGGAGAGAGGATCAACGTAGATCTATGAATTTCGAAAGTAGAAATAACAGCCATGCGTGGAGATAAATTTGTCCAAATCCCCAAAACGATTATGCGACTAAAGCGTACATACGCGTTAAAAACAATGATGTTCACTATTTGGTCTGGGCAGTGCTCTTTATGTTGTATCCTGCTGAGGATCCTATGGATCGCGTTTCCAACTAAAATGAGCATTTCGATAGCATTCAAGCAACCCAGATACAGTTTCCTGAGGAAGTCAGAGATGTTCCAAAATTTTAAGCACACAATTATCCTTCGATCAACGTCTTTGGTCAGGAGGAAACAAGACTCGGGAAAAAGATTGCACGGTCTATCCTATGCTGATATCAAAATCGACCAGCATCAATTTACTTTATCATTGGCGTTTGATGTGGATCAAGGATTTTCGTCGCCTGTGCCCTCGCAGTAAACCAAAAACATTAACAAGGCTCATTTCGGCTACAAAACTTTGCAGTGCTGGTCATTGCAGGAAAAGTTGAACGAGCATATGTGATGGGATTATTTTAAGGAAACACAGGCTGTTCAGATGCCCAGGAGGTGGGGAAATAGTTTACGTTTTGAAAACATAAAATTGTTCAAAGTTTTGATATCATGTTTGATTCGGAAGCGATACTGGAAAAAGTGGAGCGGCCTCATCCTGATCTTGATTGATTGTTCAAAAGGTAGATCAGCAGCGATGATATCGATAAAAATTGTCATCGCCGTATCGACAGCCTTGTGGTTCTGCTTGCGTCGTTTGGTTCTTTGAACTCCTCTTGTCCCCAGTATCAGACGAAAATCCAGGACCGCTGATTCCGCTCACGCAAAAACAGTATATGTAAGCGGTTTGTTGTCACATCTGAGAAAATTATTTCAAACCGCACGATAAGAAAGTCAAATACCATTGTCACATCACCGGACGTTATCGCGTTTCTGTTCGTGACCATCGTAACTTCCACTTCAAGGTTCCAGTGTTCGTTCCGGTGATCAGTCATAATCAATGTGGGGACTTTATCGTGGAGGTGCTGAATCATCCACGAGTCAGACAAATCTTAATATCCGTCCGAACCAAAATCATATGCATTCCTAATAAGTTCGCAAGGTACATGTCGTTCTCGGTTGGACCTTCACATTCATAGACAACTTCGAGTTTATGTCAGCGCCTTAGGAAGAAATAGCCGAAAATTGTCCTGCCTTTGTTCACTTCGACGAGGCCGATCCGCAAAAATAATTTTATTCAAGAAAGGATGAATCCTTATGAATGACTCGATGTCTAGTCGCGTTTGATGCAACACTTCTTCCTGTCCCACTTAAATCTGTTCAATATCACCGGCGACGAATACAATAGAGCACCGTTGGTGTGGCAAAGATTTGGTTGCCAGACTCGGTGATTACTACGATGTGTATCTGAAAACGGATGTGCATTTACTCTCAGACGTGTGGACACCTGCCTGAAACATTAACGGCTAGACACGCTCTGGTACTTCTCCTCCCCCTGTTTGGTATGGAATGCACTGCTGAAGCAGAGTAGAGTACAACTCAAACTTTTTACAGACCAAAATATGATTCTGTTTACCTAACAGATGGTACGATGAAGAGATTCCGTCGTTAGTATATATAAAAAACACGCCGTGGCCATCAAGTACCTGTCAAACTACGATCTAAGCAAACCGTGTACATCGTTTATCCAGAAAAAACAATATGTACGACTGGGCTATATCGAAGATTCTTCCTGTGGACGTTTTAAACTGGAGCACCACATATTAATGACCACAGGAACGCACGGGCGGTTACGTCGACGACACATTATTTCGACAAAGTCTACCTGATCTATCCTGAACAACTTGATGAGCTCCACAACAATTATTCATTCTCCTCTTAATAACGTCTGGTCGACAGTGAGATACTGTCTTCGGAGCAAATAGCGCAGAAGGATGAGTTCGGTCTGATGAACAAGACCAAAAACACCTTACATAATCGACTGCTCTAACAAGCTCAAAAACACTGACTTTTGCTGGGCAGAGTTCGTCGCGCTTTAAAGTATAATCAGTCATCATGGAAGAAACGTGACATTGACTTTAATATTCATCACCTTGCAGCTCGAAAAGGATTTCTTTAAGCTCATAAACAACAGCGTAGTTAGCATGACCATGGAAAATATCCAAAAAGGAAAAGTAGAAATCGTCAACGATGTGAACCACCCTAATAACCTTGTCTCGTCAGATGCTTTCGTCCAAATAAAATCTTTGACGACCACCTGGTAGCCATCGAATTGAGAAAAACACATCTGAAACTCGACAAACCTGTGTACATTGGAGCAGCTATACTCTATCTTTCCAAAATGTGCATGTTGGATTTCCATTATAACTTGATCAAGTCATGGTATGGTGATGGCGCACATCTACTCGTGACCTACACCGATTCTCTCGTCTACGAGATTCAAACGGAGGACCTTTATCAGAATATATTTGACTATAAATGACTATTCGATCTCTGCGACTACCTGTGACATAGCGCATTTTACTGCGCAGAAAAAAAAATGTCCTGGGCTTTTATTGGTCTGCGCTCCAAAATGTACTGTATCAAGATGGACACGGCCACGGTGGAGAAAAAGGCAAAAGGCAGTTAAAAGACCGTCGTCAGTAAAATTTCCACGGTCGATCATTACAGGGAGGCGCTGACTGGTGGTGAACACGATGAGAACTTTCAAATCAGAACAACACTGGATTTCCATGTTGCTGGTCAATAAACGTGTGTATGCCCCTTCGACGATAAACGATACTGATCCGACTGCGTTTCAATGTAGGCATTAGGAATAAAACAAAATCAAGCCGCGGTCAATTCCTGTGATATAAAACACACATCACCTCGTCGTTTATGTTTATTCACTAACACCACAAAGGTAAAGAACAACATTGATCTGATCACCAACATAATTTTAGTCTAGAACTCCCATTTTACAATACAATTGACATTTGGTTTTGTATTATCTCTTATTGTTTAAAACACGTTTTAACAGAAATTTCAAAACCGTATATCATTTGTCATATCTTATTATTGATGTTAAACAGGTTATATGGAAAAAGCAAAACGAACCTCATGTTCTCACCGTTGGTAAGTTTGTCTTCGTGGACGATCCAAGTTATGCAATTGACCACATATCTCATCGCCAGGAGTGGAACCTTATCATTGTGAAAGTCCAGCCAAGACACGCAGGAGTATACGAGTGTCAAGTCAGTACGAAGGAAGATCTCAGGAGGTTAATACAGCTCAATGTAATAGGCAAGTCATTCCAGGGACAAATACTTCGTTTATAGCCTTTTCAATCGATGATGATTAAATTCATCCAGTAGTCATTGATCTTTCTCAGCATCTTTAAATTTAAAATGTGGTCTTATTTGATGGTAAATCTGTTTTATTGTATTGAAAAAAGAATATCAAAAATTAAAATTAAAAACAAATATAATATACGTTATGTCAGTGAAATGATTTCTTTCGAGTTCAAAACAAGAATATCCAACACTTCCGGTCTCTTTCTTCATACTTGGTCTGCGCATGACTAGTGTATTCCTGGAAAGGTAGAATTAGACTTGTGTTGTGACTTCTTGTTTTAAGCTACTCCCATTTGGCGGATCGTATTATTCAATAACCCTCTGTCCATCTGTCCGCTAACGTTCCTCTTTTCCGCACGATAAATTAAGCATCATCCATATTTACTAGTCCTTAAGACTAGTTGTCCTTTGGAGTAATGAAGAAATTCTGATGATTGAGAGGGCATAGATCAATGTAAAACAAAATTCCGCACAATGACAGCATCTTCACATGACGCAGTTGGATCCTATTTTGTGCACTGTTTGCACTTGGGGCCAGAAAAAGCCTAAAGAAAGAGGTCTGATGAATTGGTTTTCAAAATGTCAATGGCCATGGTTATGAAAAAAATCAAAAAGTGGTTTTCACACAAATAACATTATAACTCATCGTCACCTACCGGCACCATTCGTTCTAGATAGTAGATAACTAAGTAAGCAATAATCGTGTTGATTTTGACATCTCGATGGCGAGACTAAAGTTAATTGGGACTGAAACAAATAGTTCCTTCGCAAACATTAAGTTCTCGACCCATAAATTGATAAGTTTATATATTGCTTAAGAAAGAAGTCAGGGTCATATTTTTCTTGCATAATTACTTAGTTCTAGACAATGTTTCATAGCAAATGTATGTGGCTAGTTTAAACGTAAGTGTGGAAGAGACTTGCTGATTTTTAGGTCAAAATATGAAAGGTCATGTTTATTGTAACTCGATGCAAAAATGGTTTGGCAGAATGACTTTTGTTGTTGGGTACGTTTTTTCATCAAACTTTGCGCATGGTTGGCAATTATAGTAATAGACACACCTATATATTTGGGTGTCTGGAGGTCACAGGTCACGGTGGTAATGACAAGTCTGATACAAAAGAAAGGTTTTGCATAGTAACATTTAGATCTAGACCGCATCCATGACCAAAGGCCTAGGTCATAGAAACTCATTGTTAAGTATTCGAGATGCCATACTAGTGCCTACATAAAGGACTATGAAACATGGGACTGCTTATAATAAGCCTTTACAGCACTCTTGTTAGGTGTATTATTCAGCCTTGCGCGCTGCCTGATATTAATTGAATAATCATGATACACATTTCCTCCTGCAAAGAGCTAGAAAATAAGACACCGGTGCCTGCCTCTCTCTCTCTCTCTCTCTCTCACTCTCTCTTCAGAATAGTCGCAGGTGCATATCAAGTGAGTACTTTGTAAATGAGTAGCCCTTGATTAGTATGTCCTTCATCATATGAGTGACGTAAAGAACCAAAACTAATCGTTCACATTTGTTTATAAAATGCTGCACCTGATTGTTTATGCTGCTATCAAGTATAGAGTATTTGTTTATATTTTGTTTGCGTTTCAGATAAGCCAGCACCAAAGAAAGATGGTAAGCTATTGGAAATTCCATTTCTTATAAGCCTACTTGATTTCATAAAACTATTTCATTATCTGCTGAATTTACATCATGTCGTCCCAAATAACTTTATATAATTCAAACGCATAATCGTGGAGACATCCAAATGTAATTAAAACCCAGTTCACTTTATTGTTTTCTCCGCTTGCTTGAATCAAATCACCATAATTTGTATGTGATACATAAAATCACGTCCTAACCTTATCTTATACTTTTTTTGATGTTTAACACTATCGAAGATCCTCTATTTAGATTATTTGAATCTGAGTGAAAATTTATGTTTTAGTAAAATATGCTTAAGTTTGAACTTTGATATTAAATACAAGATTAGAAATAACAGAGAGACAAAAGAGGTACGCTGTTGATAAACGCACATTTGTACTTGTTTATTAAAATTCTTGTCCTCATCGTCACTCCCGCTATCAATCTATTTCTTACCATCTTAGTTTGATGTGTTTTTCATGACAATTAATTATTCGATACATGTGTATACCTCGCTAAGATAGCATATGTTGTGCGTTTTATGCGGTATACACATTGTTTTTTTTCCCACATGTCTTCTGCATTGAATTTAGCATATACATGCAATCAGATGCATGTACTAGAGTATTCACGTCACTTCTTTTGCTTTTCAGGAATTGCAATTTCAGGGAAAGAATTCGTGGATAAAGGTGACTCTATTATTATAACTTGTAACGCAACAGGAGAAAGCCGTCCTCCCGACGATATTGACTGGTTCAAAGATGGAACAAAACTTAAACCGGATGCGGTTAGAAATATTTATATCGAAAAATACAGTTTAGTTCACACAAAAACACTACATAGCACATTAGAAATAGAAAACAGTGACATGTCGGACTCTGGAAACTACGTCTGCCGGAGTTCGGATTTACTGATCACAAGCAAGAATGTTATGGTTTTAAATGGTAAGTTAAAATTATATTCTTAAGTACTTCTTCCAAGGACAAACTGAAGTTACTTACTGTTTACAAACTATCCGACTCTTTTGGCAGGTTCTCCTTACGTCCCCTCAAATTTCATTTGACAGTTATGTGTATATTATATACTTACTACCATATTTGACCCATAAAAGTAAAATAATATCGATACAATATTTACTTATGAATGAATCAGAACCATTAGCACATTTTACCAGGTCCCACATCTGTATCTCTTGTCAGTCATTGTTACCTGCAACATTTTAGGCCTCGTCAAGGTAATTAAAATTGTAAAGGGTATTGCTATTTGTAACCTGTTTAAAGCTTAGATGTGTGAATGTATGAGAAATGGAAGTGAATAATTTATTTTGCCACTTCTTTGTTGTTGTTCTTGCATTGCTCTTCGAGTTTTCAAACGTTTTTTAATCTAAGAGTAATTTTGAATCTTCATTCCAAATCATTTAAATATTAAGTATATTGTGCTTTAAAAAGGTTTATGAGTACCAAGTGCATGCATTGTACATGCTTCAGGATTTGATGAAAAATAACATTCCTGCTCCGTCTGCTTGATGACCGAACTTCACAAACAAAGTTATTTTATTATTGCGCACATAAAGTGTTTAAAACCAAGTTTTCAACATTTTTGCATCCACAATGCGAACAAATGATTGTTTATATTCTTTGTTCATTCTTGCAAGGGCGGAGAAAACAGTATACACAGAACGTGATCAAGTTGATCATTTTTCTATAAACGTTTTTCTTGTTTTCGTTTTCTAGTTTCTTCGAATGTTTGAGATTTTATTTAAATTGAACTAGAGCAAAAGTTAAAGTAAGATGAACACGTTATTATTGTTGTTTCACGTAAACTAAATGTGGTAATAGAGTCGGTAGTTTAACGATTGGTTCTCCTTCATAGTTTCTCCCAGTTGTGCACAACAATTCAGAGCAAACGATAAAAAAGAAACGGGTCAAGTCAAAGCGCGTTTTTGAAAATACCTTGTATTGCGTTACTGGATATTGTATTCTTCCTTTTCGTGTAACTACCGGCATCCATTGTCACCTATCAGTGCTTTCCACTGAAGCAATTTCATAAAATCTCTCTAAACCTAATAATTAAATATTGAGAGATATATGTATATCTGAACATGTTAAATAGTCTATCTTATTAAAATAAGTAATCGAAAAGAGTGAATGACAATAAACTTTGTAAAATTTAACCAATGTAATATTTTTCCATCGTATTCAAAGTGAAAATGAGAAAAACGAAATTACGGTATAGCGAATTAAATCCCGAAATAATCCAAGAATTAGATCCGACACAATTTCTAGTAATTTAAAGTCCTGAAAAAATTTAGTAAAAGTTACGAAGAAATCCGACAACCGAAGGCATCACGTATCTGTTATTGGTTATAGAGTGTTGATGTGTCAACAATCTTTTCTTTTAATCACAGCAATATAATTCCAGGTTTGAATTCCCTATCAATTCCAGTGAATGTCTTTATCCAAGAAGTTTATGAGATCACTTTTGTATTTCCAGAGGAAATAATCACTTGAATTTAATTATTTGAACCAAAATGATAAATTACATTTGGTCACAACATAATTACAACTTCAAAATACTCAGTTATAAGATTATATGGTTCTCTACTTGACCTCACGTCACAATTAACATTGTCTAAACAACGATTACATAATGGAAAATAACCTTCAAGAATGATCCTGATGTTTACAAAATCAAAACCATACCCTGGATTACACAGGAAATTCCAAACATTAGACCAAAAAATAATCATATTTACTTCTTCTATTAAAAAAGATCCTGATATTAAGCCCATACACAGAGAGAATTATGCAGCAGCTATGGTTATTTGTATATATATATATATATATATATATATATATATATATATATATATATATATATATATATATATATATATATATATATATATATATATATATATATATATATATATATATATATATATATAACACTTTCCTTCATAAAGAAAAGGAAATATATACGCAATATAGCTCTCCTTTTACTATAAGCCAAATATACCTCTGGTAAAATATGACATATGATGAAATCTCATGAATGGCACAAAGTATGCATGAAATAATATATTTATATTCACGTGAAAGAGCATCTGCTATTACACTGTCTTTTCCCTGAACGTGCCTGATGTCAATATTTTATTTCTGCAACATCAAACTCCACTTTAATAATCTCAAATTCTGCTTCTTGTCTTGCCGATGAAAGTAAGGGGATATGATCACTAGACACAATAATTGGAGTAGGAGCTTAACTAATGTAGACCTAAAACGTTGTAATGCCGATATGAAAACCAAACATTCCTTCTCAATTGTGGAATAATTTCTGTGGTGCCTATTTAATTTAGTAAACAAAATAGCACACTAGACGATCAGCACCATTTTTGTCTTCTTGAATCAATACCGAGCCAATCCTCACATCACTTGCATCAACATACAGTTTAAATGACTAACTGAAATTTGGAGCTGAAATAATTGATGCACTCTTAAGTCCACTACCTGATCAAAAGCCTCTTGACACGTTTAAGACCAATGAAATTTAGTTTTCTTGATCAATAAATTTGTCAGGGGTTCAGCAATTATGGAAAAATTGGAACCAAAGTTCCGATGGTATCCAATCATACCCAAAAATTGCATCAGTTGGTTTTTACTGATATGCACAGGGAATTCAAAGATATCTTTGATCTTACCTTCCATAGGTTTAATTTGTGCATATCCCACAATATGTCCTAGAAATGTTATACAAGCAAGGCACAACTCGTCGCTAAATAATCTTTCCAGGTGTCATTTTAGATGCTGACATCATCGATGTAAGCATCACACTTATCTGGACCAGATGTAATCATGTTCAATAAACGTTGCATAGTGCTAGGCGAACCTAAAATCCCAAACGGCATCACTTTATATTCATAAAGTCCAGCTGCAGTACCGAATGCCAAATTTTCCGTTGCCCTTTCCGTCGGTTGAATTTGCCAAAATCCTTTCAATAGGTCAAATTTGGTGACGTACTTTGCATTTTCAATTTTATCAATGCAGTCATCGATTCTTGGCAATGGAAATGAATCCGTGTAAGTCACACAGTTCACCTTTCTATACTTATATCTGTGCACATGCGGAACGTATTAGCGTGATTCAGAACAAGTATACATGGTGAATTCAAATCACTTTTACTCGGTTCTATAAAATCATTTTCCATCAAATAATGAATTTCTTTCTTCAAACATTCCTGTTTGATAGGGTTCATTCTGTATGGATGTACTGACTGCTGATTGGAATACTTTCTGATAAAAGAAACTTTATGAGCTAAGAAATGCACGTCAGCAGTACAAGAAACATTTTTTATGGTTTCTACTTTATATTCATCAAAATAAGTCTGAACGTCACTATGGATGCAATTCTTGAATTCTTCAAGTAATACTAGTTACCTTAGATTTTCATAGTCTTGGTCACCTTTCTCGACTAAGCACCACCTATCAAATAACTGCTCTTTTTCTTTTGTAAACTCGACATGAGTTTGTCCAGCTCCTTTTTTATAGTTCCTGAATTTTTGTCGATAAGCCTCAAAGACTAACCCACAACCCCTGAAGACGCATTCCTTAACCAGATCATATTAGTACTCTGCTGTACTGGCAGGGAAGCATATATGTATCCGGTTTTGCCAAAAAAGTACACTTTGTAATAATGGAACTCAGTGCTCTCTTGGCCATTTCGAATTTTTAGTCATTTCTTTTCACAATGAGGAAAATATTTATCTACTTCTTTTTCTCTAAAAGTGGGCACTACCTAATATTCTTAGTAACATCAAAACTTGAATTTGTATGTAAAGAGGAATGTGCTTTTCACTTTCCAGCTCTAATTCGCTAAATCTAAATTGATATTCCCTCTCTTCCTTTTCTCTTTGCATCTACTTTCGTCTCCCTCGCACCAATTGCATTTGCATTTGTTTCTCTCACTCCTTTTTCTCCAATTGCATTTGTTTTTCTTCTTTCTGTAACTGCATTTGTCTCTCTCTTTCTCCTCTTTCTCCAAATGCATTTTCCTTTCTCTTTCCTCTTTATATTTTTGCTTTTACTTGTCCTCTTTCTCCAATTGCATTTGTTTTTCTCCTTTCTGTAACTGCATTTTTTCTCTATTCTCTTTGTCCGATTGCCTTTTCCTTTTTCTTTATCTAATTGCCTTCACTTCTACCTTTTCTGTTTTTGTAGCTCAAGCTATCTTAACTCTAATTCCATCTTATATTTTAATTTTAATTTCTTTACTTTTCTGTTAGAGTTTTATACAGTCTTACTAATCAAATCCAAAGCACTTTTATCCAAAGCGTTCTTTTCCACCAAATATTGGTAAAAAATATTTTTTATTTCTTGCTTCGTGAAAGAAGCGTTTGCCTCAGAAAGATCGTGTTTTCTAGCAAACTGAATCTTTTTTCAAGAAGTCTAATTTGTTCCTAGATTGGATTTGAAATAAAGATCTCAAGTTCAGAAGACATTGTAAAAAGCTTGTTGGTTTCACTAAAGATTTCAAAAATGTAAATAATATCTGAGATTTAGAACGTTCCAAAACAAAGTGAATCAAAATTTCAAAAACAAACTTTTCTGAACTATTTTAGCGAAATTCATATCCATGACGAGTCTCCAATTTTCTGTTATGATCTTATGCTCTTAAAATAAGTAACAGGAAAGAATGAGAGACAACACGCTTTGTAAAATTTAACAAAAGTAATTTACCTCCCAAGAACGAAATAAACATTTTTAAAACTAACAAACAAGCAATTAAATTAAATAAAAGAACATTCAAACTCTTTTTTTGAGATCAGAACTAATGATTTTAAACACTTATCAAAATAAAATGTATTATTCAGTTTATGCCGTGGTCATCTATTTCATCGTTATACGAAATCAATCTCTACCGAACTGAAACCTCTTTTTTGGTGCAATGCATGAGGATTAGCATTTTGTACATCATAATAGATATGTTCTCTTTCATATATACGTTCAGACTTTCTCTTACTTGTTCCCGTTTTCATAATGTAATTACTTTGTAACATCCATCGCTTATTTTGAATGCATGTCCTACTTGCAATGTTAATGCTTCTTGCGTATATTTCAGTGTCAGAAGTGCATGTTATTAGCTTGCTATTCTCCATTTAATTGCTTGTTTCTCCACAAGAAGACGCTCTTTATCAAGTGCAATATAGATTAGAGACTTATTATGTCTTACTCCGTACAAGTCTATTCGAACTGTTTCCCTAGCGTGCCCATATGCCCGATATAACGCAGAACGTATCATATGATGATATTCGTCTTCCGTACTTCCATCCATATGTTTTCTGTGTCGTTTTTGCAGAATAACTCGAACTATCCACAACCTAACATTTGACAAACGTTGTAATTGGCATGCATTTGAGACAAGAAAGAAAACAACTTCCTCACACAAACTTGGCTTATGTATCATATACATTGACCAATACTTTTAAAGTGCTTGCATTTATGATAGAAAGGCACTAGTGATTTATTTGTTTTGTTTGGGAGGTGGATGGTTCAAGGTCAGGTTCACGGTACTTTTAAGGAGAAATAATGGTTTCCGTATAATCTTGTCAGTATATTTTTTTACATACTTTAATAATTTTATTAACTGAATTTTGTTAATGGAATGCAATCGACCCATTAATTTTAGGGTTGAAAGGTAAAAGGTCAAGATCAAAGGAACTTCAAGAAAGAAAACAGTTGTCATGAAATTATTGAAGTTCATTGTCACAGACCACAAGCAATCGTTGTGGCTGTCTTGCGTTGGAGCCGGGGAAATGCATCATAGAATATTTCATCCTTTTCTGCTGTATTTTCTGCCTAAAACCCTTCCATTCTATTCATTTACTGAGTTTTGTTGAATTCGGGCATCATGATCTTCTAACTTGCAATTCTCTACCATAATGAAATTTTGATGACTTCCTTCATAATATATCATTTATGTGATGAGCCTAAACTCCGCAATTTTGTCTTCTCAGAATCTGAAGATTTCATTTCACTCATCCTCAATCTCTCATCCTATGGCATTGTATCTTATATTCCTTCATAATATGGCATTTATTTGATGAGCCTCAACTTTGCAATTCTGTCTTCTGAAGATCTGAAGGTTTTATTTCACTCGTTCCTATCATACGTTAACGATCTTTGTTCGTTACATTCATTATCGATGTATACATCAAGTTTACGCATTAAAGTGCGCAACGTCAGCGGGTCCAATAGGTCATTGGTGACTAAGCATTGACAAATCGACGAAGCCTCATTAATGACTTCTGGTGCATTGTTGCCCTCGCGGACCAACCCCAAGAGTGTTGTCAGCCAATTGACAAGGTATTGAGGGTCATAATCTCCAACCAAATCTGTCTCCTATTTTTGTTCTTTGTTCTATGTCTGTAGACAGTTTGCTATTTCAGATTCAGATTCGTGTGGGGCGCATATGTGGATTGTAGGAGGGTTCAGTTGCGTCTACGAATTTGGATTCGGATTCGGGTTCGCGTAGACGTGATTGCTGCATGGGTTTTCCCTCTATTTTTCTTAACTTCTGCAAACATTTTCTTTCTCGCCTTTCTTGAAGTCTCCAGATTGATCTATAACAAACACTTTATTACAATATTCGAGAGGTTTGTTTGCACTCAGTAACTTCTCTAAATTCCCACCCAGGCCATTTGTTGCCCAATGATCCCGATGTCTTTTGTGAACATGTATGGTTACTATTTGGAGTGTATGTTTAGAACGGCGTATCATTATGTGTATGCCCTCTGTGAGATCTTGCATTATTCCGAGATAGCATGAAGCCATAACATTGCGGATCATTTCCCGGTGTTCGCATGCAGCTTTACGGTGTCGCTCCTCGTACCCTGTTATGATTAACTGGCAGGTTTAGACATTATTTATATCATACTCGTTTAAATTATCACCTCCAAAACTACTTGCGTGGTCCAGCAGTCAAGTCAATAGTGAGGAAACGTGACTTCTGCTGGGTGGCCACTGCAAATATGTTCAGAAGTTCATCCCGCTAATGGTCGACACCTCACCAAGTCCAATGAACGCCGGTAAGGTCTTTATCTTGAAATATTTGTATCATTAGGTGGGTGTGCCTAGCGATGTTACTTAGATGACGGCTATGTTTTTGTGTCGGCCACAGGAAACTATTTTCGCTGTGGTATTTTTGTGTCCAGCCATCACACGATAAGATTATTCTTAATCAAGGTCGTCGGTGAAAGGAGATAAATTGACTGTAGAAAAGAAATCAACGGTGGAAGAATTGCTTGTTTGTGGCGAATGAAGCGCTACTGCAAACTCTCTGAATACACTGGTGAAATACGCATTCCTTGATGCAATTATAGCGGTCTTTGAACATGGCTCGATATACGAATTCATTCTACTAACCAATCATAGCCTTGGGAAGCACCTATAAATTGTATGATGCTGCCTGTTACCGACATGATCTTGTGATCAAAGCATCAAGTGATATCCGTGAGCGTCAGCGTGCCGATATATATCTCATCCATGTATTGAGCTCTATCAACCCTACACTCTGAGAATGAATTTCTAAATGTATCATCAAAGGCGGTTTGAGGGCTAAGATTCTACTCGTTAGACAAAGTTAACGTACCGGAGGTAAAGTACATTTATAAAATAAACATAGATTAGATCTTACAAAAAGTCTCCAAAGGTCACTCACGGAGTTGCTCTTCTATGGACATATAAACAAGTACTGTTGCAATTTACCTGTCTACACCAAGAAAGATCTCCGGTGTTTGATTTGATGTGAGGACTCCCAAGGAAGTTCAATAGGTTGATCTTTTGTTTCTTTAACACGATGTGCATCCGGAAGAACATACAGTTCGCGTTAACTGTTCTAGATGATGCCAGTAGATTAAAGGCCGTTGACGCCTAAAGATGGAGCAAGTAGTGCAGACGTGTTTTAACGTATCTATGCATATTCACTGCTAACATGCCCGCGGTTTGTACATATCAGTCCAGGTAAAGACATTCTTATATATATATATATATATATATATATATATATATATATATATATATATATATATATATATATATATATATATATATATATATATATATATATATATATATATATATATATATATATATATATATATATATATTAACAACGATGCCAGGATTAAGTGGCTAAATTTATGGGGAAATTAGAGGTTGCCAAACTTACGTTTACCCAGGTGTTAACGGTATTTCCTGGTTTGTTGCTGGTTATCGATCGCAGGAAATAACGCGCATTCAAAACATGGATTATATCAACACTTTGATAGTACCGCAATACATACTGGTGATGGAATGTAAGTCGTCCGGCAAATATGATTTAACGGGGAAGTATGCCGATGAACTAAAGTCTGTCCTGGTCCTGTATTGGTGAATATTTCCAGTACTTCAAAAACTCCTTGTACAAAAGTTTTGCCCAATTGATCATCGAGGATCTCAGTTTGTTTAGATGTTTTAGGGCCACACGAACACCGCTGTTTTTTCAGACTAATTGTTTAGTGGCTTAATCAAATACACATAGAGAATATTTTGAGTGGGTTCACGGGAAATCCGGCCTTATGACAGAAACATTTAATATTTACTTGTTTGCACTTTCTGAAGGAGTATTGCTTTTAAACCTTAGTAATATAAATTTTATCACCATAGTGTGTCGAATTCTTAATCCAATGGCCTGAGTAGGGGTGCATACCTTTCTCAGTGTCAACGTCATGGCGTTAAGGAACAATTGAACAAACTGTAGCGTAATAGTTGAACTAGTTACAAAAATTTCTAATTAAAACTTATTGCATAGCGTGAAATGATATTTAGTTATTAAATACTAAAAAATTAGTTGACATTGTTCAATATTTATGATGCAGCTTTTGTTATAGACACATATCTTTTAACTGTGTTGTGGATAGAATAACTTAGTCCATTTTTCCGTGAAACGGATTTTGTTCTCAGCATGAAATAATCAAACAATAGCAATAAATACATGATGTTGCCAAAATTGTATTTCATTATTATAACATAGTCTCACTAAAACAATGATACAGAATAGCACGAGCTTCTCCCTCCTCTATCACACACACACACACACACACACATATACTCTTGACCATGTCTACTCAGCCCTGCACTCTGCATTATGTCTGACGCTTGTCAATCTCACAAATCTCTGCACACACACACACACATACACACACACATGCACACACACACACACACACACACACACACACACACACGCACACACACACACACGGAAAGAGCGCATGACTACCTAGTAATGTCACATTTCATATACATTTATTTTCTTCCATCGTAGAGAAAATGAAAAATGAAAACCATAAAATTAACAAACGTTTGCATAAATTCGTAGGAGACTAATATCCAAAAACATTCGCGTCGGAATAAATAAAAAGGTTTTACTATCCTTCATTGTGAATAATATCAGGTTCGGTATTTTGGATTTAAAACATTTTGATACATTGTGTTATGTACAAAACCGACATAAAATTTTATAAACAGAGTACCTTATGCCTCAAATGGACATCATGTACGGGGCAAAATATCCCTTTCAAACTCTCTACTGTTAAATATTATTTCCGTCAGCCTGGCGATAGAGAAATGCTTATCTCTCTTCTTTGTAATTCCACTCCTGGACATCAGTGGCATACTGATTTTGTCTGGCAATGCTATTTTTTCCTTAACAAAAGCAGCCCTTTTTGATAAAATTTCCCATTTTTTACTTATCTCGGATTTTTATTATTGAATTCGTCATCAGATTTCGTAATCAATGACTTTCTCCTCACTCTTCGATTCTTCGTCCTCGACCGGTATCTTCTACATTATGAGCAAATCGCTTTGCACGTTCTTCTAGGTCTTTCTTATGTATGAGCCATCCACATCGTCTGATACTAACGAGGGAAAATGAGGTGTGGATGCAAGAACCCGACCAAAGTGTTTCGCAAATATCGTCAATTACATAAGAAACAAAGGCTAACCACAATTTACACTTAATACGCAAAACGTGTCAATAAATAATTAATTTTCTTTCAAAACCTAAAGTAAAATTACCGTGCAGTTAATGATTCTTATATTATTTTTTTGTTTTTGAATATGAGGTGGTGTACATGTTTTCCGAAATTTCTGGGCAAAAATTGTAAATGTAAATAACCAGACAATATTGTTGACTACTTCCTACATATAAAAGTTGACACCAATTGACATTCTTTAATTCGCCTGAATGTACCCGATAAAAATACCCTTGAAGACAAACTCGCAAGAAAGTATTGAATCAAGGGTCTTGAATATTTTGCACTACATTATCACGTTACGTCAGTTTCCTAGGTACAATATACTATGAAACGACATCGTTCTTTCTCTTCTTATTTTCCCAATTAAACCATTCGTATTATCTGTAGGATTCAGCGGACTAAAAGCCTTGATTATAACATGAAAGATAACCAATTATTAATTTTATCATCTTATTTTTTGAAAATTTCAATTTTATTTAAAATAAAATTTAGTTTAAGGAAGAAAAAAATATTGTGGGTGTATAAAGAGACAAAGGGATTTGAACCTTGTGCGCTCAGATAGCTATTTAATATTGTTAACAATGGACAACCGTATGTGCTACCGAACCTACATTGTTGCTACTGAATATTTTGTTGTACTACATAAATTTTCCACACATTGCAGTAGTTCACAAAACTAAATTTGTGTGTGGTTGACTTTGGCTTTTCATTCTTCCTATGGTCATAGAAATTATAAGTGATAACAAATATTTGAAATAATGTATAACATATATATATATATATATATATATATATATATATATATATATATATATATATATATATATATATATATATATATATATATATATATATATATATATATATATATATATATATATATATGACACAGAGAATATAATCTCATATATATATTCAAATATTTTAAAATGTTTAGGCTCATTTGTTAATCAACAAAGAATAATTATATTGACCAATTACGATAAATACATGAAAAATTATATTCATTTCTTCATTTTGTCCATGTTTTCAAATTTAATTTACTATTGGGGATTAACATACCCAAAACACATTAGTTTCTCCAGAATCTATGAAAAAGTTTGCAAACATTTTTTCTTTAGTCCAGTATCAGTCACTCTTGAAATTGGTAAAATTTATTTCGCCTAACCATGACGTACGAAAATTTGACGTCATACTTTTGGTGTGGTTTTCAAGCTTTTCTCGCTCAACAGCATAAGGCCGGTTTTAGCATGAACTTTTCTCATTTCCATATTAACTGCCAGAACATCGATAAGAGTCCTGGACGCATTTTGAAGGAAATTTTACATTTTCAAATGGCTATCATTCTATCGATATTATTGCTTAACGAACAGAAGATCTCAAGGTGGGAATGCTTTAACAGTGGAGTTATGAAACTCATTGAATAATGTCCAGCTTTTGCGAGCTAAGGCTCAATGAGTTTCATAAATTTAATATTAAATCATTACCCATTTGAGATTGTTTCTGTCTTATAGTTTTGATTTTAGTAGACATTATTTAGATAGAAAGGTGAACGAATATTTTCGTTCACTATGATAGACGTTGTACCTTTCATTTGTTGTACGTAAAATATAATCCCAAACAAAGTTTAAACTAGTATTAACGTTTTAAAGTATATTATATTTTTCTTACAAATTTCTTTACAACATGACATTTTACGCAGAAAAAAAATAAATTTCAACACAGAATGTCCAATGAGCGCGATGTCGCATTATTTGATGCAGTAGCCGCAATAGTGTAGCAGGTGAACTATGTTTACGTAACCTAACATGTCACTTTCATTACGCTGTTGCAATATTCAATTTAAAGAAGGTTTACTGGATACAGAAATTCCTATATTTACTGTAATGTATGTGTGACCGGATATTTGAGGTATTTGATTTGGAACAGTAGACTGTACAGAAGATGTAAACAAATATCTTTTTGAGTCGGATTTGCATTACATATTTACCTTGTATATATGCTGTGGTTGGATAAACTTCTTTCAGTTGGGAGACCAGTTTATGTTCACATTCATCTGTGAGTGTATTTACTTCTGTAAGTTAACGTTTAAACGACGCTTGTGCATAGGACGGATTCTATGTTACATATATACTGCCCCTCCATTTCCACCCAAACAACCCGCAACACCCTTTGTTTTACTTCTTGTTGTTGTTCTTGTTATTGGGTGTTACGCCATGTTTTATATAATGATATTGTTATTCATGACATAACAAACCCCTGTTGGGTATATAAGCCATATTCAGACAGATACGACCGTTTTTCCCCAATTACCTTTCATAAAATGATTTAAAACATGGCCGCCAAAATTTTCAGTGAAACCCAAAAGTTCCAGAAGGGGTTTTAAAATTGTTCCCATGATCACAAGCCAATCTGTAAAGAGAATAATGCACAATAATGTCTTGGCTTATTTGGACCAATCAGAATCATATAAAGCGATATGTAACACGTTATCAAAACTATGAAAGTGCACATACTGCAGGAAAACTATACCAACTATGTCATAATTTGTAAATCATCACGACGTTTATGCAAGTCAAGAAAGGGGTGCTTTGCGGCAGCCTCAATATCAATGGTATGTGCCATACGGAAACGACACTCTTGTTCAACAGTAATTACTAGTGCTGTTTACATCTGCTTGGATCATGTATGAATCTTGATATAATAAAATATGTAAAATGTGCCCTAAGTCGATGATGTCCCATATGAGCTCAAAATAGTCCACCTCAATATACTCCACCAACCATCATACTGCCGTTAGCAGCGCTAAATCCAATAATTCTAAACATTTGGATTGCTTATATCTCTCAGCAAACTATGCCATTTAGAATTATTATTACATTACTTATTATATACATATCCATACAAGAATCCGTACAAAGGTAATCACAACCTTCAAATAATAATTTTGCTCTTTCAAATATTGATAGTACTTCTACCAGACAATAATTTGGGTATTCTCTATGTTGACGAGTATTAATTTTGGCAGTTTGCACGCCAAAATTGTTCATTCCTTGTTTAAGTATATTTTAGCTATGAGAATTAAATGACATGCAAAATCCCCACCCCAAACAAGAAAATAAATAAATAAATAAATAATAAAATTGAATTGAATACATGCTTTATACACGAGTCAATCTCGCTATATTGGATGATAATAGAGAGATGTGTAATTAATATTAAATATGCATGTAAGTATTGATAGGCCTTTAAGCACACCGCACTGGAAATTACATTAATGTTCAAAGATTTGGCTTTTAAAGATCTTCATCTATGTTATCGTCTCGATATATTTTATATATAAACATACTGATATTAAAGATAATTAATCATATTTCACCTTATCAACATATCCTCACACGTTTTGACTTTTGTAATTGTTTACACTAGCCTGATGTTAACAAGTTTGAATTGTTAATAATTTTGAAGACATTTTGGGAGTGAAATGTTCTATAGGTGGTAGGAAATAATGGAGACAAAATAATATTACTAACGAAAGTGGCAATATGCTGAGATGTAACACCATGTCTTTGTGATAACACTACTTACCCAAATGAGCAGTTTTTAATTTTCTTTATGTTTTAAAATCTATTTTATATTTGGCGTCTTTGTTAAGCTTTGTTTTGAGTTATGTCAGTTGTTTAGGGGCTGAGGTTGCTGTACTGATCATAGACCATAAGTGCTTATGGGATGGTCCGTCTGTCCTTCCGTTAGCATAATATTATTATTGCTACTCCTCTTAAACTATAAGGATTTTCCGTCACACATTCATCACATGGCCTAGTTGTTCTTTAATGAAAATTGTTCCATTCAGATGTACATTATGGCTGCCAAGGTGGCAATCTTGAAAATCTTACTACCTCTGCTCCTGCAGAATGGTTGATTATGGCAACATGGGATTTTCACTAAGAGACTTTTATGATGCATGGTTGATCATAAGTGCAAATGGAATCGACCTCTTATCGATTATGGCTTCCAGCGCAGTTACGTAAAAACTATTATTATCGTTACTCCTCCTGAATGGAAATTCATCTTGAAATGGGATTTTCACCAGAAGACTTTCCTGACACCTAGCTGATCACAAAAGAAAATGGTAAATAGCTGGTGTTCAATATGGCTGCCACAGCAACCATCTTGAAACTCTTGTTAACTCTACTTCTCCTGAATGGATGGTCATATTCAGTATGGGATTTTTCCTACAAGACCTCTTATGATATCTGGGTGATCTTAAAACAAAATGTGCAGATCTGGTGTCCTTAGTAGTCATCTTGAAAATCTTGTCATCGCTTCTTTTCTGAAAGGAACGTCATTTTGAAATGACGTTATCTCAGGAGGACTTATTATGACGTTTCAGAATGATGTTGCTTCCAAGCTAAATTTGACCTGCTTGAAAATAATGTTATCATTATCTTACCTGATTGTATGATCGTATCAACAACGTGTTTTATTTTTCTTCAAAGCTTCTTATGATGTATTGTGGTCCTACATAAAAAGGTGTTGCTCAGATATCCAATATGGGCGCCACAGCGGCCTTTATCAATATCTTTTTAACCGCCCAGTGGTTAGAGTGTCCGCCTCGGAAGCGGGAGTTTGTGGGTTCGAACCCCGGCCGAGTCATACCAAAGACTTACAAACCTGGTACTAACAGCTGCCTCGCTTGGCGTTCAGCATTAAGAGGTTATTGTTAGGACTAGTTGGCCTGGCGTCAGAATAATGTGACTGGGTGGGACATCATGATACGTGTCTGCGGCATGATGCCCCAGTGCTAGACATCACTATAAACTGAAACACTGCATACATTGTAGCGATATGGCTGAATTATTTTTTAAAGGTACGTTAAAAATCCTAATCACACACGCTTTTTTTCATCTCTGCTCTTTTATGAATGGTCATATCAGCATTCGGTTTTAGCTGAAAGGCTTAATATGATTTTTTAGTTGGTCAGCAATGAAAATGGTGCCTTCTAACTTTTAATGTGGCCAGTACAATGACCATCTTGAAAATATTTTTACTACCACTCTTCTCCATGGCTGGTCGTTTCGATATTGTGTTTTCACTAACAGTCTTCTTTATGATATCTAGTTGATCCTAAATGTAAATTGTGCCACTCAGATAAGCAGGTATGTCCAGAAATTTTACATCTTACAAGTTATGTTATCGTCACTCCTGCAAAACGGTAAGTCATATTATCATGATGTTTATACCGAAATATTTCTTATGAATGTCCTAAATGAATATGATGCTAATATTATATCCATAATATTCACCAAATCAGCTGATCTGACAATCTTGTTATTGCTAGAGGAACCACGGATAGTTTCAGCTCTCAGCAATTAAAAGGAATTTATGGTTATATCTTGAATTCCGGCAAATTCCTTTTGGTAAGTAGAACGGCATCCATTCTAGGCACTCTTGTACCTAGACGCCATTGTTGAAGCAGTTTAGTAGGTCATAACACTATCGGTCAGTCTTTGCTTGCCTAAATTATTAAATATAAATCATTGTGTTCCTCACGACTTACAACGAAAATGCAAATTGAGCTTATGTAACAAGTTATACGGAAGACTTCGACGATTATACCAATATGCCATTTGGAATAGGATGAGAGGTAGAAGAATGTTTGTATGAATGAGATATAATACCAAGAAAGTGCGAAGATATATATTCTCGCTGAATATTCAACCATGCCAAGTTTTTAACTTCAAATCCTTTGTATTCATAACGTCTTATTTTATTTTATGATTTGACTAAAATTGAATTGTTTTAGTATTTTATTATATTTTTTAAAAAATGTTTAATTATTTATCGATTTAGGAAATTTGACAAGCATCTATTTTTGTCTCTGGGTTCTTGTACAGACTAATTTGCTAATATTATCAATTACACTTTAACACATACATATATAGGTTATATATTTTTAATGTTGTCATGTTGCTTTAAGGTGACAGTCACGAATAGTTGTTTTCGTGTTTGTTTTGTGACTGTAGCAAATACAGTTTGTCAAAAATGCTTATTTCACTGTCTTTGTTTTGACAATGTGTGTTCCTTGCAAATGTTTGCAAGCTTTTTCTGTAAATTCATTAATTATAATAGCCTTTTCGATTTGTATCTGCGATAATGCACTTCCTTGTTTATTACGTTTCCCTGTTTTCAACGTGAGTGGAGGTGAAGATGGGAGGTTTTCATCCTTTTTTCCATGTAAAAAATAATTTTATTTATATCGTTGCAGCCGAAACAAAACCTGGGAAACGTGGTAAGTCTATACGAATTAATATATAAAAATAACATTCTCGCACTGATGTTTCATCTTAACGTGGAGATAGTTGACTTTACTTATTCAGGTTTATTCAAGCAATTCACAATCACAATGTTAAATGTACCAAAAATATTATCTAAAACGACCCATAAGACCACCTATACATTCATTTGGTTTGGTATTTTACGGCACATTTATGCATTTGGGTTTTTTTGTACATGGACAACTGCTATAATGCCTCAAGCCCAAGGTCGTCTCTTTTTGATCCGTTATATTTAGAAACCATTCTTTCAACCATTATATATATATATATATATATATATATATATATATATATATATATATATATATATATATATATATATATATATATATATATATATATATATATAACGAAACGAACGTGCTCTAAGGTTTGAACCAATGGTAAATAAAATCAGTGAATATAAAAATATATTTAAATGTAATTTTCCGTATTTCAGTTATTATTTTAAGATTCTTTCCTGTGCGAAAATTTGGATCAATAATACGTTATTTGTCACGCTTTTGTTATAAGAATTAATTCATTTCTTATTATTATCGTTTCTATATATTTCGTATGCAATTATCATGGACATTCGTTCCCTTTTAATGAAATGTATATGATTGCGGCTTTCAAGACGTTCGCTGCTTTTTTAATTTTGAGAAATTCACTTTTTGCTTTCATGAGGGGAATTACAGAGCGGTAAGGAAGTGCTCATATTAAATTTTTTGTTCGGGTATAAACTGAAAGCTTTGTATGGTTTTGAGATTCTATGAATTTGTAGTATTTTTAATTTGTAATGAAATGATTTTTTTATTAAATGCGGCCGCTTTTTGTAATAATATTCCTTGTAAGAAATTGTTTTCTGTGTGTTATGAGAATTCAATAAATGGCTTGAAAATAATTAAAGAAAATACTGCAGTAAGTTTGTGCGCAGCCTGCCATGAACAATGCTACTTCCTGTTTGATTTCACCAAAATTTAGAAAAATATTTTTTAAACGCTTACGACTTTATTCAATTTCATAAATAATACGAAGCAAGCATTGAAACGTACATTGTACATTAAGATCTTGACTACTATTATACTCTGTAACACTCTTTAACGTCAAGTCAAACTCTACCTACTTGGACGTTTTATTCAAATGAGACTATTCTTCTCTATGGTTCACTTCTTGGGTGATCTCAAGGCTAAAACCAGTCCCAATTATTCGTTATTATATTTTTGTTTGTACGAACGGTAATGGGAACAAACTATTGCCATCTCAAATGACAAATTCCTTTGTATATTTTGTCAAAAGTGTATCATATATGTTTTTATTTTTCTTCATATTTAGGAATGTTGGAGACAGAATATTACTTCTATATCTCTCTCTCTTTTAGAAATGAACAATATTCTGTTTTTCTTATTTACAACACTGATAATGCAGCATGTACAAGAATACTTATTACTATTTACTACCGCTAATTTTAAAAACAAATTCGGCGGTGTTTACATTCCATAACAGGCTTCACGTCTGTATATAAAAACATTTCGGCATGACTCATTCTCATCCAGAAATTTGGAGTAAAAATCCTGATTTTTTTTTTGTTTACGCTTTCCATTTGCGTCGCTAATGTGTATGCATGTTATTGGAATTGAAATTAAGTTCGCTTTGATACTATAATTAGTTAGATTCTTCCTGCTACATGTGTATAGCTATTATAATATATCGCAGTCATTTATACTGCTACAAGGAAAATAATGGTTTGGCTTTTAGAGGGGTTCCTTGCGAAAACGTCAGATAAAACAAGTGTATCGTTTTGATAAATCGTAAATATTATTCTAAGGATATCGTTGAATTATATCAAGGTCTTACACCAATGTAAGACAGTTTCTAAAATTTGGTTAGAGAGAAAAGTTTGATAATGTACACAAGAACATGTAAACAGTTGTGCTTTTTTAACAACTATATTGAAAGTGCTTCGGGACTTTTTGTTTCATTTGCAGGTACAGGTTCATCGGCAGATAGCTCCTCACAAACTAAGGCCTCTAGCACTGCAGTACCACAGCTACAAACCAGTGTTGACGCTTATTATTGCAACTTGCTGTTGACGTTTATTGTAGTTTGTGTCATTTCCAACCCCATTCACTAATAGTGAGAGTTTTCTTAAGATTCCTGACTGTAGTTCGTAAGCAGCTATCCATAAATCATGAGTGAGCTAGATTTGACGGCACATGTACAGTTGTACCCCTTGGAGATTGCTTTCACGTGACAGTTGGTACTGATAGAAACATGCCCAGAAAAAGACCCAAAACAAAGACGGTGTACTTAGTGATTTGTCATCTTCCGTACACATGCAGTACAGAAAAATATTCTTTCTCTAGGTCATCCTTGCTGTTTCTGCATCCACTGCTACAACATGGCGCAAAGACAAGTTTCTACCTCTTGGCAAAAAAGAAATATATCAATACACATTCAGCGGGAATAATGATGTTTTCCATAAAGACCTCTATATTATATTGCTTGTTCTTCTGATGTGTTTGCTAGCTTTACTTGACGCTATGTCGACCTTGATAGTCGTACATGATGAAATCATGGGTAATATGAGTAATGCTGGCAATGATATGAATGGTGATCAAATTCAATTCACACAAGAAAAAAGCGGCGAGCCTGAAATTATGTTTGAAACATATACGAAATTGTATGTTTGAACTGCAATGGGTTATGTGCAGACATTACAGAATGCGGTAAAAGACGTGTAGTGCCTGACCACGTACGAAAATATAGCTAACTGATGTAGGGTCAGTGTACAAGATTCAGGGTTTCTTCGATATGTAGTGAATCAAGTTAAACAAAAGATGTGCATTTTGTCAATATTGCGTAAGTAGGTGTACTGAATATGGCATACTATTGCCCTCTTAAATTGCAGTCCCTGATTAGCAATACACGAACGTGTGGATTTATTACTTGTAACACAACAAGTACAAAGATAATCACATCATCATTACGGGTGTTTATGTCTTTGTGCTATCTGTCAAAAGTTTCCATCTGCTAAGAAGAACAAAACAGTCAACCAAAAGCCATTTATGTGCACCGATTTATGTGCATTGGAAAACTGTGTTCTTTATTTCTGTTATTTTACTTTTGCGCATATAGAGAAAGTCGTTATTTGCCAGCATTATCAGTTTTTAAAAAAGTCATTGATGTTTACCATATTTATTTTACATCAAATGACCTGTGGTACCGATGGAATGTTTTTAGCATTAATAGCGTGAAGACATTATATATAAAAAATGTGCCTAAATTTCAAGTTTTAGAGATCTTAGGTTTGCATGCAGTCGTGGTGTTTGAAACTATCATAGTTCGTTCAGCACAGCATCGCGAATGATATTCGCGTCTGTTTCTCACAGAAGTTTCAAGTCACCCTATTGATATTCAACTAAAATAACCCAATTCGTTGGGAGCACGAATGATTTAAATATTATTCATATTGGCATACAGTGCAACACCATTCATTCGATACAAACTTACAACGACCGCCAAAATCGTCCAGAGTTAGGCAAAACTATATCATGGTTCAATTTATCCGAATAGGGAAGATGATCACTTATTGATCAACTCTTCCACAGGTTATGGTGGCATGTAAAAATTGGATATGTTACGCTCTATGTCGATTCGAATGATGTTGAAATATTTCGTGCGCGGAAAGAATTAATTACTTTTTGCAAATATTAAGGACGCTGATCTGCAAATTCAGAAAGACACAATGATTTCATTCTCGATGTTGTGCGGAACGAACTATAGACAGTATTTTCATGCTGTAATCATCAACCGCAGACGCGAAAAATTTATTTCTACGCATGACTATTGTGTTATTTAGGTGCATGTGGTCAATTAACAATCTTTCTTCGTGTAACATGCATAATAACATCTCTTGTTGTCAGAAGTAAGATGATGACTTCTTGTTAGGTAAAAGCGAAATAACAGACGATTCCGGCTTATTTCTCTCCACTCTTCTACGGTTTTGTAAAATGTTGTTTTAGTTCACTTAAACTGAATATTTCCTTTTGATGATATATTCCATCTGCATTAATTATTACTGGATCAATTATATGTGTATGATTTGCAACAAGATATTAATATTTAACGTTAATTTTTTTTTAGTACAATGCATTGTCCCCATCTTTATTCTTTTTTCATTACTAAATTGTACATATTTTCAAAAAGCAATGAAGAGGAAACTTTATTTCCAAATAGTTATTTCTCATGATAAGGGTTTTTCAAATTGCAAAAAGAAAAGTACCTGGCAAATAATTCCTGTTTCCTCTTTTTCATTTTTTCAAAAGTTTGCAAACCTTCAGAGCAAGAATTTATTAGCAGTTATTACACTTGCTTGCTTCAATTCCTACTACTTTTATTTCTAACGAAGCTAAATTTAATAACATCAGGTGTTTCTCTATGACTGCATGTGTTCAACTGAACCAGAGATTTTAATTACGTCAAAACAAGCGAGTGCGTGCAGACATAGTGACTAAACATCCAACGATATTTAAATTCATGTAATATTTCTTTAACAATCTGCCGCATGAAATGTATTACAAACTAAAAGCCCGATATGTTATATTCCAGGGATAGAGACGGCATATTTGCTAAGTATGAAGACATATAGGAGCCAGTTATTCTGTCCTTTTGAATTGATGTCATATTCACACTGTTGTCAATTATATCCAGCGTAAATATTTTCTCAGATCGCCATGCGAATGAGAAGATTTACAGGGGACACCCTTCCCTTAACGATTTCAGAAGTCGCCAATAGTTTTGTAAAAACATATCTATTTTGGCAAATTACCCACTTGTTATGTCTATGCCATCAATTACCATTTGGACTGAATGTAATTCCTTGGCTACTATTATACTTTTTCAGAACAATCCTTCAGATTCGTTCTATATTCATTGTATCACCTAGATGCATATTTGCACTGATTTGCACTTCTCCAAATCGGAGGGATATAGTGTGTATAGATATTTCTACCATGACATTGACATATGGACATATGTTTGCATTCAGTATGTGCGTACAGTATAGTTATATAGTCCAAATATTTAAATATAATTATGAGAGTGCTTCAACGTAAATCAATTACATCATGGATAAAACATCTCGCAAGAGAAATGAAGAAAAAACAAAACAACTGAGGTCTCCAAGAGGAAAGCCCTCGTTACTCTCGAAACTGAATCTGATATTAGTATAAATATTTGAGATACAATGTTGAGTGTAGTTCAAGATCTGTGAACTCATAATCCGTGAAATTGAAAGCTAAATTGTTCATTTGGAAGTACATTGAATACAGAGAACTTGACATAAAGATACCATATAATGTCTTGTATGACTAAATATTGAATAATAAGCTTGGATTCTTTATTATCACTGCGTCATTATTAACTGTCATTCACACAGTTGGGTCACCGTCACAATGCATACTCAAGAGAACATGTTATCTACATGTTATTGTGTTCTTCTTAACATTTACAAAAAGTCGCAACAAACACTGCAGTACATGTGGCCAGTATGAAACATTTTTGTAACTTATTCGACATTTGTAAAAACAAAATGAAACATTTATGTTGTGTAGGTTAGAACTTGAGTTTCCAGAAACTAACCTGTATATTTCATGCTAATTATTTCGAACACGAAATAAAAATGTAGACAATCTTTGATTCAGTTTGCTTCTAAAAAGATGAATATTGTAAGAGGTCGTATTTGCGAGGTTCTTAATTTTTTCGTTTCTTAGACAATTTCTTTTAGCAGTTTTGCAATAAACTTTTCCTGATTTACGATAACTATTTAGGGAACTATATATGCCTGACATTTTTATAAAATGAAGTAATCCGTATTGATGCAGGAATGTGTCAGGAGACTTATAACAATAATGTATGTACATATTTAGCATGGAAGCGTATTTCCTGACTATTTATAGCAATAAAAGATAGTAGATGATGTAATATGTTTGATTTATATGATTGTGCTCTTAGTTTGTATTAAAAGGAAAATGTTCTGGGGCAAATTACAGAATTTTCCGAACTGATATTTGTTTAAAATATTTACAAAGAATGCAACAATAGCAAACTGTTCAGCTTATAAACTAAGAAAGCGAGGTGAAAAACTACACTATTTATCGATTATTCTATGAACTATGCCCAGGCTTTAGTGTTAAAATAGTGTTTGAACGGGAGTTAAATTTTGAATGCCACATTATGACAAATATTATTTTTAAGAAATACGAATATGACAGTTGTGACACCTAGCAATATACATGTATACTTCTACAAAATCAAGGACTGTAAATATGACCGTTAACAATTTCCGGCAAAATTTACAAGAAGTTAGCGGCCTGTATACATGCTCTTCATTTATTTCCCGCGGTGTGTAAACAAGTTTAGAGGACTGTAAATATGTCCCTTAGCTATTTCCAGAGGTTTTAAAGTTAGTGTACTGTAAATATGCCCCTCATTTGTCTACAGCGGTGTTTAAACAAGGTTAGAAAAATGTTAATGTGCCCCTTAACTATTTCTAGCGGTGTTTAAACCTGGTTAGAGGACTATAAATATGCCCCTCAGCTATTTTCAGCAATACTCTCATGAAATTGTAAGACTAAATAAAACCCTCCACTATTTTAATCGACACTTACTCAAACTTCACTGCATGGGATATTTTCTGCAATATAGATGTAGCACGATCTTCATGTTTTGAATGGTACTAGGATGATTCACAGAAATGATCGTTTATTAGATCTACCAAACTACAGCTAAACGTATAGGTGTAATGATGTATGGCAATTTGGTATCGATTAGTAAAATATGATTTGATCTGGTATCGTAGGGATTAACACTATTTTCAGCACATTATAAGCTATACATATATCTGGTGAAGGTAGACGCCGGGAAGAACCACTGTCTGTGAGGCGATGTATATGGTTTGGGGTGGGGTGCTTCCCATATTTTTTAAGCTATTAAAAAAGACCCACCTGGGCTCTATCTTGGTGGAAGTTAAATTTAGTGAAAGACATATCTAAAGCTCGGAGCCCCCAGTCAGCTATGTCGACGGTTAGATGGTTAAATATACAAAAAAGGTTGAAGTTCAATGATTAACGTTTTAATAACAATTCAATAATCAGATGGCTCACATTTCCAAATACTTCCTTCCGTTCGGTCCTTTGATAAGCCTATTACATCACTTGATTAGCAGTGTGAGATTTATTTCCACCTGTCCTTGTATTTCTACTTGTCTGTTGTATCGTTTCTATATCGTATTTCTGGCTATTCTATATCCTTCTTCCTCCTTCTTGACTCTCTCTAGACTCCTTCTCCTCCTCCTCCACTTTCTCCTCCACGATTGCACTTCTGTTAACTTTGACTGAGTCGACTAGTCTCAAATCCGTAGCAACTCTTGAAGACTTGGGAACTCAGTTGAACCGGAAGTTCTCTGTCCCCTGAAACGTTTCCTGTGAAAACACATGGACGGTACATTCTTTTTCCTTAGCCCTCTCATCGCACATTACACACAGCCTATAACGGCTATTACATTTCTTCAGTCACGCATTCATTTACATCTAGATACCCATAAGTTCTTGTATTGTAAAACAAACGTCATAATACAGCACGGTATCAATTATTTCGTATACATACGTCAATACATTCCGTCACATCAGTACATATTCCTAATCCCGTTATACTAAAAAATATCTCTATAATCAGACCCGTTTATTTACCCTACAACTCATACAAAGTACACAAATATTCAAATATCCATGCTCTGATATACGCATACGTCCATAGTAACTAATATTACATACTTCAACCATTTTGTTAATTCACAATTGAAGCATCTGTAAATTCTAGTATAACGCATTAATAAATGCACTGGTTTGCTACGAAATTACAAAATTAATTCTGACCACAAGCTAACAATCTACATAATTCCACCTAGCATCTAATAATTCTCTACGTAAGGCTAAAGCCCATTTCTCAAATACGCGTGTGAATGAAACACTACAAGGGTAATGCTACACACTAACCGATCCTAGTAATTAAGTGTACATACTACAAATAATTAAAGTTATGATGCCGTAATATTCTGCAAAAATCGAGCAAATAACTTACTGACCTTTTCGAAGCTATGTCTTTCCTTAGAATTTACCTCTGCATTCTGTGCCAAATTACGAGTGGCTTCTTCCACGGAGTAAACCCTATTGATCTGCAATCCTTATAGGCGAATACTAAATTACTCTTTACGATTCGGAAGGTATCATTCGGGTCTGAATTGTAATCACACCCTCTATCTCAATTTTTTATTGGATATCGCCGCGGACCGATCCAATCAAACAAAGCGGACAATGTCCCTCTCGCTGTCGGTCGACGTGGGGACGGATAAGAACACGCTTCGTTCACCCCGCGAACTTTTTTTGATCCTTGAACAACCTTTAAACATATAGGTATGATAATGGCAAGCCATTGTTAAGTGATGCGACTGGTCGCCTTTCCAACTCAAGTTTCCGATCTCTGGCTGGTCATGGTAACCTTGCGTACGGGTTCAACACTAACCCCACGGCAATGTTTAGAGATCAAACAGAACGCCGCAGTAATATTCTCAAGACAGGTAGATTATAGCTTATATAAGAATAAATAGATGAGGCTTCGAAAACGTGACAGTCGGACTACAGACAAGCTTTCTGATATACTCAGGTTCGGAAATGAGGTGTGAGTGACCTTTAAAGCGCCTTAGACCATTTGGCCATCTGGGGCCTTAGACCATTTGGCCATCCGGGACCTTAGATCATAGTAAAATAATTAAAAGACTTCTTTTATAACTGTTTGAACAGATATTAATGTAGAGAAAATTAGTCTCGTGAGCGAGATTTTTTCAATTACATTTTTCTTCATTATTTTTTATTAGATAATAATTGTTCTCCCTTAAAAAGGCGAGTAATTCTTTTGTGAAACCTAATACGAACTATATACCGGGATATGGAAGGGATATGACCATATCCAAAAGGTATTTTTATGTAGCTCTGCATCTGCTCTCAGCATGTTCTACAGCTTTTGATTTTACCATGGTGTAACATTTGAAAACAAAATATTGAAAATACTCTGTCGGGATTTTGTATGTTCCCCTGGCCTGGTGTACGGTGATTACTATAAATACTTTGTATCCTGAGTTACATATATCTTTTTCCTTAAACACTTCCAACACACGCATACACATACACAGAGACACATTCACAAATATTGTACACATAGAAACACCCGCTCTCAAGCCCTAATGCGTTACTGAATTGCCTGCTGTTGTTTCTTTTTTGTAATGTAACATTTTTTTCTGTGCAAAAACTTAATAAATAAATAAATAAATAAATAAATAAATAAATTACAGGCCAACAGTTGACAAGGCTGTCCAAATTTTCTCAAGCCCTCAACTGTGTTATTCACTTTGGCTATATAATTTCAGTGCTTTTATTATCATAACACAAAAGGTTTATAATATGTCAGATTTTGGACTTTTACGCAAAACAAGATCTGAATATAACACAATTTGAAAAGAAATTTTTTAAGTTCATCGGCTTATCAAAATCTGTATTTAATGTGAAACCATTCATTGTAATTCTAAAACTGATTATTCCACAAGTAATTTCAAAAAGTGTTCAGTAACTGGACACTCATAATACTCAGTATGTTCTATTCCTTCTTTCAAAAACTTTCATTTATCATTATCACTTTGTTATGGATATTTAATCTGATTTGTATTATTGCCTTTTCTCCATTATTTATAAAAGTTATTTATGCCTATATAGCATGATTGACATTGGTCACTAATAGAGTTTGAGGCCTACCTGACTAAAATCTGTTTTTGTTAGCAGCATATTACATAGCTTATATTTCTCTTTGAATTTAAATTATATATCAGTAATAAGTGGAGATAAACAGGTTTACATATACTGAGTTCAATATATATTGTTTTTTAAAAATTACAAATGTTCTAGAAGCACATTGGTTACGAAATTTATTGTAAAATTTACCTTTATTCTGGCTATTTTTGTTTCATAGCATTTTATATAAATGTTTACTTCATAATTGCTCATTCATATCTTAAAATCCAAAATCGAATCAATTTTTGTTGTTTTCAGTTTTAATTCAAGAGGATTTATTTATTTAAATTATTCACTGGAATTACAAAGTTCTGAATATTTTCTGACTAAATCACTTTTTTGGATTATTGTGGATACATTTCAAGACATTTTGTATTATATCATTGTAGTTTTATCAAAACTGTTGGCACATTAGCTAATTCGAAGCTTTTAGCGCATCAGCACATTCCAGATTGGAATTCATTCAGAATGCCATTGGAAATTGTCCAGAATGCTTAACGCTTTTGGACTTATGATAGAACATTTATGACGTTCTTGGATAATTCACAATACCGTAAGTCCTTTTTGACTTTTCATTTTGCATTCCTGGATGAAATCATTTGTTGACTTTATAACATTTATTGATTTTCGCTGTTTCTTTTACTTAGTTTAAGACCATAGAGTCGTACAGAAAACTGGGGGCTCTCGTCCGAATAGGAATTCATTTAAATATTTCTTTTAAAAAACTTGATTTTATATTTAAATTCACTTTGTTTTGGAATTTGTTTAATCCCAGGTACGTTAATTTCTATCTACATATATACAAGATTTCATAATATCATCCAAAGTGGAGAAAATTATTTCAAATCCTACCCAGAAAGTGTTAGACTCCTTAAGAAATCATAATCTACACTTCATTTTTGGCACATCAATGTGGTAAAGGACTCTAGCTTGAAGGGTTATGACTTGGTATCTGAGGCATATCGACTAAGGTTTAGGGCTCCGAGTGGCCGAGTGGTATAAAGGCTGACCGTTACAGATCATTGTCATCTCACCTCTGTATGCGTGGGTTCGATTCTCGGGTTCGGCCAATGTGGGTATATGAAAAAAGCTTGCCAGTAGCTTCTCGTGAGTCAGTGGTTCTTTCCGGGGTTTTCCATGGTTCTTCCTCCATCACTTATACTGATGCCATGTATAGCATATCTTGTGCTGAAAAATTGCGTTTAACCCAACAACAAAAACAACAAAGTTTTAGGACTTTGAAAAAGAAACCGGACAAACTATGTAGAATTTTCAGTGTAAAGATCGCTTATTTGATAGGATTTTACTCAGCCAAAAAGGTTGCATGAAGATGACGATAATCGCAGACAGCTCATATTGGTTGAAGAGTTCAAGAATTGCGTCCGTAGTGACGTTAAGAACTTGATGAGGAAAAGGTCGAAACTTCAGAGAATGTTGCTAGCCCAGCTGATGGATATTCCTTGACTCACACCGTTTCCTTTGTCATAGTCTTTTTCTCAGCAGCCGTTTAGCAAATAACTATCTCGGTGCTTCTAAATCTCAATCTGGCACAACCTTTAGGAATCTGATAAGACTGATCCTCATTTCTTCATATGTCGATTGATAGAAATATCCGGCACGTTTTTTTTTTTTTCGTCTGATTGTTACAGGTTGAAAAAGAGTAACAAAATAAAGACAGAGTTTTTCCAGATGCTCTTATTTCTATGAGATCAATGTTACGATCATTTATTGAGAGAAATAAACTAACCCAGTCTGATTTTATTATGGAATATTAATAAAGGTATTTACGTGGAAAATTTATATAACACCTATTGGTGACTCTGCTTAGCCTATCCCGATTAATCTATTAAGTGATACAGGAGCCTCTCTGAGTCTTTAATTATCAGGTGTTTTTCCTTTATCTGTGATGTCATCTTCTAGTTAAAGTATTCTTATTAAGGGAGTAGACTGCGATTTTGTTACTGTTCCTCTCCATTATATAAATTTGTCAAAAAATCTATTCTCTGGACCCGTGACAGTTGGAATACAGACTTCTTTAACCATCGATGGTATTCATTTATTACCAGGCAATGACTTAGCTGGAAGTAAGCTTGTTGTTAATCCAATTTTAACTGGCAAACATTTTCTGAACCAGAAGGTCGATCCTATTGAAAATGAAGTACCTGATTTCAATTCTGTTTATGCAGTTGTTAGAGCTGAGCCAAAAGAGGTTTTGAGAATGATGTTGATCAGGAAAGTATCCCTTTCGCTGATACGTATATTGCTCCGTCTTTTGATGAGACCACTTTTGCTCCTGTCATTCATCAGTCAATAGGTATGATTACAGCAATCCACGTCTTACTACTCATTCTCTCGATCATATTTAGTTTGACCAAAGAAAATCAATCGTGTCAAACAGTATCAAGATCATGAGATCTGATTATTTCAGAGGGCTTTGGCAAAACACAATCCATAGCAGTGCCTGTTTGTTATCATGTGAAAATTGGGGTCATTGTGAAAAAATAGAGACCACCCGAAGTATTCTCTATTGACGAATGGTCAGTGATCTTGTTTACTGTTATGATTCTGTTCAGGAATCGGTAGATTTTAGTCCCTTAGAATTAGGTTTTCGACATACTGTCCTTGGATCATTGAAGCTTTTAAGAGAACCGAAGATTCAGAAATTAATGTTCTTGAATACGTTTCTAACTTAAAATATATATTATCAAAGGCTTGTGACAGATATATAAAGTAAGTTTTCATCCTTTCGATACATATCTAGCTCTCTTGCCCATACCTTAAAAACATCTTCGTAGTAGGTAGTGTGGTCCTCATACAGTTTAATGGAAAGTAAGAGACTTAAATTATACCATTAACACTCCTGCAAGGCGAAATCAGATAGAACTATGCCATATAAATATATTCAAGGAGTATGCTGACAGTGATCGTCCTGTTAATCATGCAATCAGTTTTGTTTTACCTGTCCCAGACAATACGACTTTTATGGCTTTGGTGCAACCAGTCTTCCGAATTTAGTAATACTGCATTCATGCGCGTCACTAATTAGATGACGAGGCATTTGGCTATTGCATTGGAAAGTCTTTCACTTTCTTTTCCTGTTTTACGTCCGGTATCGTTATATTTCCTGTCCGTATTCATCTACTTTATCCATATAACTGGCAATAGGCCAAAGGCGGTTTCGGCAAAGATGTTAGAAGCCCTCCCGGCGATGGCACGGGTTGTTGTAGAACTATCCGGCCCCCCGACAACAACAGGGCTTATTATCAGGGGCCAGACAATTCTACGAGTCTTGACGATGTCATCATTCTTTGGGTATGACCCTTGGCGAGTTCATTACTGTTCTCGAGCCAAGGCCATAGTCGTGGCCAATAAAAGGTTGTGTACTTTGTCCCAGCTTGATGTAAGGGGGAAACTGCCTTGACCCTAGCCAAACAAGCGGAACTTGACTCAGGATATCAGGCAAGTCTCCCCCCTAGCGTTATGTGTTTACCTGTCCCAGCATATCGGAAGGATCGATGACCCTATCAAGTAGATCAAGATATATTTGCTCATCATCTGGGGCATCTGGTACATGGTCGAATTCACTCAGTCCGGCAAAAGCTCTCATTGTCTTTATGGAGTGTCAGAGTACCCACTCGCATAACTCAGCCATAAAGGAGCTGCTGCTGAGTAACAATGTTTCGAGAACTTCTCGTGAAAGTGTTCTTATTAAGGGAGTAGACTCTCTTGCCCATACCTTAAAATCATCTTCGTAGTAAGTAGTGTGGTCCTCATACAGTTTAAGCGAAAGTAAGAGACTTAAATTATATCATTAACATTCCTGCAAGGCGAAATCAGATAGAACTATGCCATATAAATATATTCAAGGAGTATGCTGACAGTGATCGTCCTGTTAATCATTCAATCAGTTTTGTTTTACCGTCCCAGACAATACGACTTTTATGGCTTTGGTGCAACCAGTCTTCCGAATTTAGTAATACTGCATAATCGGAAACTTTGACATCTGCATGCACAAGAAAAGAGTTATATAAAACAGTTATTAAAGATAATATGTTGACTTATTTTCAACAAAAATAAGAAAATCTACCATTATGATCAAATATCAGCTTCTACGCATGTGAAATTACATCCTTACAGGATAAAACATCTCAAACATGAATGTTTAAAAAAGGTAATGCAGCATATGCTGGAGAATGATTTCAGAGAATGAAGTAGAAGTAACTGGAGTTCACCGTGTAATCTAGTGCTGAAACAAAATACTCATTTTTTACAAGCTAAATTTGTACAACGTAGTTGTCATAGAATTAATGATAAATTTTGGAACAGCCTTTGATTGCTGTAGGAATGCAGCTGTTTATCGCTATATTATAAAAAAGCACATGCAAATTTGATGTTTTGATTCAAAAAATATAATGAAACGAAAATCTACGTTTGTTTTAGGTCGATATAAGTAAAGTTTTCACTCGTGATGTGGAAACATTTTGTATCGTCACTCGTGATAACAACATGTTTCCATTTTACTGGTGAAATAGCTCTGTATTTTGACAATAACATTCCAAAACATAAAACCGTTGATAGCCGCTTTTTTCTCGGATTAGTAAATCCCAGTGTTAAATACATTCGCTGTGAATGCATACAATTTTCAGACTCTTAGTTGAGTCTTATTTTCTTGCCAAATGGTATTCAATAGAAATAAATACATTTAGCTGTGAGAACACAGACAGAAAGAAATGGAAATTGAAAGTTATAAGAATAGCATTTACATACATGTTTTATGTGTTTGTTTTTAATATAGATACGTATGTGTTTATTATGTTGTTTTTTGTAGCATTATGTTATTTCAGTCCAGTTCAAACAAATAATGATTAGCCAAAAAAATGAATTGGCAGTCCTGGAACGATGCGCTGTTTCAAGTTGAAGGTATTCCAGTATATTTTATTTCTTTTCTGCTGATTAACATGAAGCACCCTTCGCATTATCGGCATTTTCCGAAACATGCTTTAAATGCATAAAGATGAACTTTCTAAGGTCCTTGCTTTAAAAGATATTTTCATATTGGATGGTTTGCGAATTCGGTAGAAAATTTTGTTAATATGGACTAATAAATAAGATGAAAGGTACAAACCCAGAAATATGTATAACAGCAAGAAAGTGAATTAAGTATTGCCGTTTTTTAGTTTAGGTACAATTTGCAATAACGATTCAAGTAAAATCAACTGCAAAAATTGGTATGTTATATCAGCTTTTAAGAACACTGAATAACCCCATTTGGTTATTATCAGATACAACATACTATATTAGTTCAGAGAATTCCGTGGCTATTTAAAATATTTGTCCACATCACGTTCTTTAGTTCTTTTTTTTTTTCTAAAGAAAATGATTTTGGCATAATTCCACTTCATTGAAGCTTCTAAACTTACGAAATGTTGATGATGTTTTGACAGTTCTTCTATTTCCTTCGAAATAAGGCTTAATTATCTGACAGCAAAAGCGATAAATTTAACAGGATATAGTACAAAATATAATTTTAGTTTCATCAGTGGTTAATGAAGGTTCATTTTCTCATTACGGGACGATCCTCTATTTGACAAAAGATGATATTCTTTTGAAGCTGGAATCTTGCCAAGTGTCATGTTTTAAGCTTTTGCGTCATATATGATCCCTAGCATCGCTTTGGATTGAAGCTAGGCGAGCTTTTTTTAATATTTCAGACTTCAGTTATTAACGAGAATGATAATTTTGACACTTCGACAATCTTTTTATCATGAATGACAAGAATTAAATAACTCATGGACAGATAAAATAAAACCGTCATCCTTCATGGTTAAAATTCAGCATATGCTAGAAATTTCGTGATATAGACTGAAAATAAAGTAAAATATAGTTATTGAAATATTCATTGAAGATTATTCTATCATCATATTTGGTCAGTTAAAGAGGATATAAAACTGATTTTTAACCGCATTATATAATGATATTTCCTGCTTAAAATAATGAAAAAGTTCAAAAGTGCTCGGACACAGTATACGTGGAGAACCTTTGTTCTTATAACCAGCTCGTACATCCACACATTCCTTCTCACCCACAAGGGCGCAGAGGCTTATTTAAATAACACGCAAAATTTAGCATAAATGTTTGTACTCATTTTACCCTGCAAGTTCGTAACAAATTATCGATTTAACTGATTACTGTCTCGTCTAAATATTTCGATAGAAATTTTTTTATTCTGTTGGATTTTCAAAAGCCTCAAACACATTTTATATTTACCGTTTTGATTGTAAGGCTCAGATATTTAACGGAAAATGATGACAAACACTTATCTAATCATGTGTTATAAAACAATAACTTATTCTGAGACTAAATGTCATGAATATAGTACAGTACCGCAGTTCCTGCATACGTCTCAATTTGAATCAATTATGTCATGATGGAAAGAGTGTGTGTATTCAAATTTAGGCTCCATGTTGGTAAATGTGTGTATTTCATCAACCTTTGTGTCAACTATCCATGAGATACCTCTGCGTATTGCATTATTCAAGGCCCAATCAGAAGGACCATCGGAAAAGCGCACAGAAATAGTTAATTTTTTCATAATGACCTAAACGACCAGAATATTGACGTCTATTTCCTGACAGAAACATGACTAAAAACATCAGGCGATGAACCCAAGTGTGCGGATTTAACACCCACTGGTTACTCCATCAAGTCGTTCCTCCGTAACTCTCGCGGAGGTGGAATTGCTTTCATCACAAAGAACTCCATGATCAAACGTCTTAACCACACCACAACATTCATTTTCGACCACACATCGTTTGAACCTAGTCCAAACCAAACCCACAATGGAGCAAAGGTCAGTCCATTTTTTCTTCATATTGCCCTCCTCCTAGTAGAAAAACAAGCTGACTGAATCTCTCTTTTTGGATCAGTTTCCGAATCTCCTGGAGTATGGAAATTCGATAGGTGGCAACCTGATTATTCTTGGAGATTTCAACTTTCACTTTGACTGTCCCGGAAACCCAAACACATCAAAACTTCATGATTCCATCAATGTTTTCAACCTCAAACAGTCAGTTAACGAACCCACCCATAAACATGGTCACATTTTAGACTGGATTCTTCATAGACCTGATGGTACCATTCTATGATCCTCCCTGGTATCCCATGAACTTGCATCAGGTCACCTCTGCATTATATGCCATCTTGACGTATCAGTCCCTAACCCTCCACCTTTATCTGCTACTAAGAGAAACCTCCCTATGATAAATAGAGCCAAACTAATGCATGACATCCAAGCAAACCTAACAACTTGCTTACCATCTACAGCAGAACAACTCGATAACTACCTGCGTTCATTGCTCGACAAACATGCCCCAGCTACCAAGTGCAGAGTATCAATTCAAAAGTGTTCTCCATGGTATAGCAGTGTTAGGGACCAGCTTCGCACTGCTAAAAGAGACCGCCGTAAAGCTGAGAGGCTTTGGCTTTCCACCAGACTCACTATTCATAAGCAAATATATGAAGCCGCTAAGAAGAATGTCACAAATATAGTCCATGCAGCGAAATCAGCCCACTACACTACTAAGATCATGGAAAGTTCCAGCTGCAAAGAGCTCTTCGAGATTACTAACAAGTTAATGTCAAGGAACAAATCTATACCACTTCCAAATACTTTCTCTCCAGCTGACCTTCCGGATATGTTTGCAAATTTCTTCCGTCACAAAATACAAACCATTATAGATAAGCTTGACACCACAATTGCATTTGACTCGTCGTCACCATACAGTTGGGATACAGAATTTGAGCGGCAACCATTAGCAGCATTTGAACCTGTCTCTATGGATTTCGTACGTACAATCCTGATGAAGAGTGCACCAAAGTCATGTGAACTTGATCCAATTCCAACATCACTGCTGCTTGAGTGCTTAGATCCAGTATTGCCTTCACTAACTGATGTTATTAATACCTCTCTCTCATCAAGAGAATTCTCATCATTTTTCCAAACTGCCATTGTAAAGCCGCTGCTGAAGAAACCAACACTAGACCATAACGATTTAAAGAACTACCACCCAGTTTCTCTCACATTGCACCAATATGTCATGAACCTATGCAAGGCTGCATATCTTGAGCTGAGACGCATCAGCTCCATTCGCAAATATCTTTCAGTTGATGCCATTAAAACACTTGTGTGTTCATTAGTACTTTCAAGACTGGACTATTGTAACTCAATTATGCCTGGTGCATCTCAGTATCTACTCCAGAAACTTCAAAATGTTCAAAACACAGCTGTTCGGATCATACGTAGAGTACCACGATCATACAACATCTCCCAGCTGCTCTGTACCCTACACTGGCTATGCATTCGATCCAGAATCGAACACAAAATTTGTTCTCTGTGTTACGTTTCACTGACGGACTCTAGTCCAACATACCTATCCGAACTCACCCATGTGTACACACCAGAAATATACTTACGCTCTTCTTCTGACAATCGTATACTCATTATTCCCACTATGAAAACAAAGTCATATGGACAGCGTTCTTTTGCATACCAGGGCCCAGCAACGTGGAATGAATTGCCCACTGAACTTAGACACAAAGACACAATGATCACATTCAAGAGTGCCCTCAAAACTCACTTATTTTGACTGCAAGAACAAACTTAAAGACCTAATAATGATTCATATCTTAAATATTCTCAGCATTTTTTATGTTTTCTTATGTCATGGTGTTTGTTTTTGTAATCATATCATTATATATGTTTTTATCTTATTGGTGTTGTCTAATGTTGTAAAGCGCTTAGAGCTTCTAAATATTAGGCGCTATACAAAGTCCTCATTATTATTATTATTACTATTTACGACCTATCAAGAAGCAGCCTAGGTGCAAATACAAAACATATGAATGAATGGGTTATTAAGTCATTTATTTAGTAGAAAAATATTATAAGGAAGGAACATTTTTTCATGCTTATATGACTTAAATATCAGACTATTAAATGCGTTTTATGTGCGACACCTGAACTTCGTAATATCAAACGAGAATAGTGAACGATTCTTAAACTTCAGAATATCACGTGCATGTAAATATCAGAATATCAAATGCACGTGGACGTCGTAATAGCAACTGCATGTAAATATCAGAACATCAAATGCACGTGGACATCGTAATAGCAACTGCGTGTAAATATCAGAATATCAAATGCACGTGGACATCGTAATAGCAACTGCATGCGAATATCAGAATATCAAATGCGTGTTGTGCGTTAAAACTGAAGATCAAATATATTATGTGCGATAATAACAGAGATATCTAATAATCAGTATTTTGTTCTCTTATTTCTCGTCAGGAGCGAAACATTAAGTTTAAACATTGTTTTCCTTGTTCTTCAGTCTCATCTGGGGTTTTTCCTTTCGAGTTTAACCATATCAAATGTGTGTTATGTGTTATAACTGAAGATCAAATATATTATGCACGATAATAACAAATTAATTCTGATAATTAGAAGTGATATATATGGAGTTTGTGTGATGCGAAGATGTCTCTGGACCTATGAATGATGGCAAAGTTTAGTCAAACCGTCCAAGGAGGAAACAGAGAGAGACAAAGAAAGGGAGAGAGAATTTTACAAATGTAAATTCAAGCAGAATAATGACTTAGATGAACTGTAAATATTTTACAATATTTTATTTGCCTCTTGTTTGTTCATCATTTTGTTTAGCTACTATTCCACGCTAACTTCCATACGCCAGTACGTGAATGTCTGACAGTTCGGGTTCAAAGTAGCCTACAAAAAGCTAACCATGTCTGTAGTGCACTACGTTCTTCATAACAACCGTATTTCATGTTTAAATCATGAATGTGTCTTATATTGAGTTAATACATGTGAATAAAAATAGAAACTCAGAAAGGAAACAATTAATTTATCAATCTGTATGTGTGATTGTGAACAACAAGAAAAGGCATCGAACTACATTTTGTAGCGGACACAATTTGGGCTCAAAATATGGTATATGTGTTTTCAGACACATTGCGAAACACAATGATAAATTAATTAACTTAGAATGATCTTAGAACTGAGACAAGTGGAGGGAACTGGTCAGATGTTCAGCAGCACAGTGCCTCAACGACCACACTAGGTCATGAGACTGATGATGATGATGATGATGATGATGATGATGATGATGATCTTCGAACTGGAACAGAATGAACTAGGCCAAGCTTATGAATAAAAAAGATAAAGGATTTATAGAATATAGTACAAGTTAAAATAGAGTCCACAAAGTTTAGTGGGAAGAGTTTCATCAATAATATTTTTTATCATTTTCCAGCTGTAATGATGAAGATATCCAAGAATATATAAATTAAGCATACCAGCGATTATTCAGAAGCTTCTTCTTTGTTTAGTACATAAATATAAAGGTTAGTGGTATGTTCAAAGACGAATGCTCGCTTTAACCAGTCGAGGAGTATGTGGGACTGAGACCTAATATTTACTCGATTGTGGTTGGAACTTACAGTTCCATCGGTGGAACCAGCATGAACATCAGCCAGTCAAAGGTTTTCCACGAGTTATTGTGCAGAAAGGTCTCAAACAAGATACATACGTGGAATGTCTTCGATACCGACGTGATACGCTGTCAGAAGCATCGTAAGTGTGTTTACCTATGTACCGAGGTACGTTTGTCACCCCTTGATAATAAGAGATGGACATTCCCCGATGGTAGGACCCCTTGCGCATTTGGCCACCATGATACTGTTTGATGTCCAAAGACGTGCACATGTACATTAAAACAGGTTTTGGTGGTAGTTCCTTATCTGCTGGAAACACTTGCAATTCCTCTCTCATAAATGCTCGGCTTGATGGCTTTGCCTCTCATGGTTGAACTTCTGAGAGGTCTCCAGGCCGCAAACATAACTAGTTGGTTCGTAGAGTATCAATCCGTTCTGATACCGTAAATACATTGACGGGTCGTATTAGCTGCTTTAATTTAATCGTGCGTGTAATTTTGTTATTCAATGCTGCTTTGACTAACGGAAGTCGTGTGATCGCTCTGCAGTCCGAGATTCCTCTGCATTCCTGCCCGTACTGCAAAAAAAAAATCATTCCGCGAGTGCGATTAAATCGTTCCAGAATAACTTTATCACAATGTATATTAATATATCCATCACGAACCCCGTACTCGATATTTTGTCAATAATGTAGCAACAAAGCCTAGAAATTCTTTACCATTATCCACTTGTAACAATCGTGGCCATGCTAGTGGTCCGCGCGCATAATGCGTTTGAGTGCATATGCGATATTTGCAGAATCTGTTGACGTCAAAAGGTCGACTTCTTTTTATCTGCTTGCAACATCGGCAACGGTTAACGCGTATTTTTATGTGCTGAATCAAACCTATCGATCACTTACACGATCATGTGGAAGAAATATGAGATCAGTCTGGAGGAACTCATTAGATATTTGGACATCAATCCAACCGCGTGAAATTTTTCTTAGTACTGGTAAGTAAATTTGCCACGGCGCTTGTTTGGCCAGCCATGTTCGAGGAACCCCATGAGTTACCTTTGCCAGCACTTGTTAAACGTTTCCAGGGCACCTTCAGATCTCTAATACCTTTTTGGCCTGAAGTATATTTTTGATAATATCGGCTATTTGTTTCCACATGTGTTTGCAATAATAATAATAATAATAATAATAATAATACTTTAATATTAATAAAAATGTTATTTTTAATCAGAGGTTTTGTGCCGCTCGGGTTCACCAAGAACTGATTCGTAATGTTATAGAAGTCGCGACAAACTGAACAAGAAGACCTCACGACGGACTTTAAACAAACGTTTGCACCGCTGATTAAACCAACAAAGGAAATCGCAGAACGTGCTGAGGAAATTAATAGTCCATGCATTATACATTCAAATACACCCATACAACACTCAAAGAAAACCAAATCCGACCTAATGACAACATCAAACTGATCTGCTGAGTCAACCAGCCTTGTCAAAAACACAGCAAATACGTTAAATCAACAAGCATGAGAGCTAGAAATAAAATGAAAGCCAATGAAATGAAAATTATGGACTTGAGGCTGTAATATATAAAACTAGAAATCACAAAATTAGAAAAAGCAATGACTGTTCTAAACTTCACAATGGAATTAAATAGAAACAGGACCAAGCACCATGAACTGAAAATAAAGAAATTGTAGTGAAATATGCATCTCCCCTATTCTAGTAGCTATACCTAATTATTTGGATTGAGGGAATGATACTTGTGGTAATATTGTTTTTGTGTTGTTCCTTAATGAATCACTGCTATGTGGTTTATTTTGACAGGTAATTGTGCATTTACGAAGCTATATAAGTGTACTGAATTTCTAACTCCTACCCACACCTAATATCCATTATTAATAGCTGAGTATACTCTAAATATGGCATATAAATATATCTTCATCAACAAACTACCATCTAGATTTAAATATCATTCAAAGTACGGTAAGCAGATTTAATATTTCTGTGTTCATTAAAATTCTTGGCAGTTTAATACTGAATATTTTGACCAACATTTTTTTCTCTCACACTTTTCACTTTCTATTCAACTTCAGTCAAGACTTATAAACAAGAATAATACTTGTATCACCAATTGAATTATAACATGCAATTCTTTCTTCATTGCTCACCTCAAGCTGACTTCTGTGAGAGAGGAAAATAGATTGAGCAAATCAATATTGTGAAATACGTCATGTTAATTATAATATAATTAATTAATTACAAATTTTAAGAAATATAAGATATATCACTGTATCGGTATCAGTTTCAAATAGAGCTGGAGATTATATACATATAAATATATATATATATATATATATATATATATATATATATATATATATATATATATATATATATATATATATATATATATATATATATATATATATATATATATATATAATTGTAATGACCCATACATCATTCGTGTTTGATGAGGAATGGCTTTATAAGGAAACTTCAGTAAGGGTACCTTGAGTCGCCAAATAGTATAGCATGGTGCAGTCCTGAAATTTCATAGGTACAAAGTTGATTTAATTCCCAAGATTTATCAATAATTTGGTGCTCATTTTTTGAATTTCATTTAATACAATTATTGTCGTTATTTAAGGATATAACGATATGTAAAAGGTTTGTATAAAATAAAGTCGTACCTATGAATTCATTGTTCAACAATTACAGTGTAATGCACATAAGGTTTTGTGTAACTATGTGTGTGTGTGTATGTGTGTGTGTCATCATCTGGCTACGCACAACCTATGATGCTTAACTGGGCATCACATGTCATATGGAAAACAATTTTTTCACTTATTAGCTTATGAAGTGTGCTGTTTTTTTAAAAAATAAGTCTTGTCATTAGTTTATAAAAGTTAAACCCCATTAAATATTTGATTTTTTAATTGAGCTGATACTGAAGTGCACGTAAGTGAGAAACGTTACGTAGGAAAACCCAAAAACTAATCAAGAAAAAGTACCAGCCTTTTGACAACACTTAGTGTGATCTGTTGATCTGCCCATCATTACAAAAATATTGATATGTATTTGTATAATTTGTAATATTTACTCATGTCTTTGAAAGTTACTTAAGTGGTAATATTCCCACGCAATCTAAGATGTTATTACATTGACTTTTCACGCATATAAATATGACAATTGCTTAAATACAATATCACAAATAGAAGCATTTCATACCTGAAATTCAACGAATAGAAAACAGTTCTGTTCAAATAATCCGATTCATTTTCCTTTTAGTGATTGGATCATGATGAAAACGGTACACCCAATTACAAATGAGAATCAGGTTAAGAAAATTAACATAATTACATACACAGATAACATTTTTCTGTTACGTGTGTGTGTGTGTGTTTGTGTATGTGTGTGTGTGTGTGTGTGTGTGTGTGTGTGTGTGTAAATGTACAGTTTTTTTATTAATTGGTACATATCAGGCTATGAAGTTAAAATATTATTTGAAAGTAACTAGGTAAATATTTGGAAATACAGTTATTAATTCTAAAACAAATGAAAGCTACTTACGGCCATTTTTAATATATTTTGAAACTATACAAAATTACTTTCTTTAAACTAGTTTTCTTCTATTTGTTAACAATAACCAATTACTATTAGATTACTCCTGAATTTCATTACATCATTGCTCAATGAAGACAATTATGGACAGTGACTTAAATAGAAATGGCAGAACCCGTTGCTGACAACACCTTTAATGTGTAAGTTATATTGTAAGAGGAGCGTGTATTAATTTTTTCAGTTTTTAAGTTAAAGAAAAAGGATACATACCTTGGGGAGTCCTGCTTTGTTTCTACTGCCTTCTGTCTTTGTGGTAAAACCACGAATCCATCGATCCCATATTTTGACAATGGCGTCTACTAGAATGCTGCGCCGGACAGTCTTTAGATATACACAGGCTGTCACCAACCAGCTTGTAAAATACATCGCTTCTTTTTCAGGGCTTTTATGGTTTGCGAAACAGTAAATCGGTGACATAAAGGATGGTTTGGGGTCTCAATTGAAATGTTACAAATACTTCATCCTCTAACAGAATGTTTGGAGGATTTGTGTAATCTGTGAGAATTCTAAGTGGAAATGTTGTTTTCATACATAGCCTACATACAGGTTTTTGCGTTGCAAATAAACAAGGTTCATTAGATCTTTGTAAAAGTTTATTTTCCATCAGGTAATATTTTTTTCGAAAATCCTAAATAGTTAAGGGGGTCACTTTAGCGACAATGGGACTTTATTGTTAAAATAAGGGTTTTTTACTTTGGCGACAGTGGGAATTTAACATGGGAATGTCATCCGGAGGTTAGTGGGAATTGAACATTTAGTGGTGTCATGGAATTTATAGGGTCAAAACCATTTATAGGGCGAAATGTGTTTGTAGGGACAAAGGAGTGATAGGGAAAAATGCTAGTATCTATTTATTGTCACCACTGGTAGGAAATTCCTTTGGAAAAACCGAGTATTTATATTTAACTTCAACTTGTGGGAACTTCCTATGGAAAACCCCACTATATATCTATAATCTCATCTTGCAGGAAAGTCCTATGAACTAACCTAGTATCTAATTATAGCTACAACGGGTTGAAAAGCCAAAGTCTATATCTATAGTCTCAAATTTCAAGCTCCAATGACGTCACTGTACTAGATGCTAGGGGAATAATGGCAACAATGTTGCAAGTGGCTGACCTGAAACGCGCTACTGTAGGTAGGTAGGTCGGTGGTATGACTTTGATAGGGATAAAGACAGTTTTCTAGGGATAAACAAAGACCAATACATACACAAACAAACGTACTCGCGCACACATACGCAGAAACTAACACACACTCAAACGTACGGGCAGATACATACATACAGTTATATACGAAACCCTCAGCTAGCCACGCATGTGTAACATTGGGCGATTACTGTGTTAGTTTGCAAAGAAATCGAGTACACAATAGGTTTTAAATTTCTCAATATTCTGCAACAGTCAAGGTAGACGTTGAACAGTTAATTTCAAAGTACATATATTGGGCCTCATTTAGATGGGTGGGTTGTTCATTTTAAACTTTACCGTTTCGTGTTGTATTTTTAACCAGTAAACATTTAATGAGAACTTAATATATTTTATATGTGGAACCATAGCTTACCTTTCCAAAATGAATGATAATGGCCTAAGACTGGAACCAATCAATTTTGTTGTCGTTTATATATATATATATATATATATATATATATATATATATATATATATATATATATATATATATATATATATATATATATATATATATATATATATATATATATAGTGAGTTATTTGAAGAAACCTCTTGTATTATTGATATGCGACTATTCTAAGAAAATATTCAACGAATGCTAAGATTTTTGTCTAAAAAAAGCAAATGCGACAATGTCAATATTTCGGTCAATAGTTACTACAATCAAATGGTATATTTGAATACGTTATCTACACGTACAAAAACAAATGTAATCTTTTACATCAACCGTTTCATCTCGCCTTTTGGCTTGTATGCTGATATATCAATGTCGTAGATTTGCAATTCAATCAAGACACGAATCCCTCGCCTGATGTCTGCATTTTCATATGTATATATGGAGAGAGAGAATGAGAGAGAGAGAGAATAATTCCTCCTCATGAAAACTTCGTTCATGAAATCCGAAATCAAGCCAAAAATGACGGGTGCCATTTCAACCTGCCGCATGTCTTGGACAATGTCTTAACATGTCTCATTATTCCCTCGGATGATGTTAACATTTAGTAGAGAATAGATAGTCTGCGAATGAAGTCCTTAGTACGAGGAGAACAGATTCAGGTTAGCTTTCTAGATTTATTGTGTACAAGTTATAAAAAAATTATCAAATATGAATAACACTACACAGTTAAGTTTTCTGCAAATTTGGCACCTTCATGTTCTCATCAACATTTAAAGCACTTAATGCGACTTTAAGAAGATTATAAGACACTTTTTCATTTGTAACAGCATGATGGTAATAAATATACATATATCAATGCCACAGCATAAGAAATATAATTATTATCTAAAGTCAATGTAGAGTCTGCAAAAAGAGAAACATCTCTTGGAAAAATAACAGCATTAACGTAATTTCATTCCAAATGAATGATTCTAGACTGATTTATGATCAAGCCAGCCATGTAGAGATGCTTTGCTGCTAATAAGACGAATTCATGATGCATTTCGTTCAGGCAAAAGGTCTTTAAAATCCTAATACTTTAATCTTATTTAGGAACAGATTGCATTTGAATATAATTTTCAGAGCTTCATGGTAAATTAGGAAACTGGCAAAGACTGTTTGATCGTATTATGTTGATAAATTGTATTTTTGACTGATTTGGAGCAAGTTTGACCTGCCAATACATTAATCTGAGGCCATTTTTGGAAGCTGTAGCTGGTATCTTATAGATTAAGTTCCGTACAGATAACAATACATGAATCTTCTTATTTTATCGATCAAGATTCCATATTTTATGCTGGCATAATTCGATAAAGTCATTTACAAGATATGTTTTGCTCGACATTGTTTATCAGTTTAGAAGTTTGATATAGATGAAGGAAAAGTAATAATTCAAATTGTTAACTGTTGGCTAAAATAATCAACGAAAGCTTCCTGACAACAACATTGAAAAAATATATAAAAGTTAGTTTTCTTCTCGAGGGAAACAGAACTAAACAAAATTGCAAAACATCATATATTTTAAATCGACCAGTTTCATTGGAATAAACTGCCTTTTATTAGTGGGTTGAAGACAACGAGTATAAATGTATAATGCATTATGCACGCTATAAAAGAATTGTACAAAAGCAACTATTTTAATAATTGTTTTTTTTACTAACTGTTGCAATACTACTTGATGATACATGACACCAAACACTGATCTGTGTCACTAATGCTATGCAACTATATATGTTTTATTATAACAAGAATATATAACAAGAGGGCATAACAAAAGTCATAACAAATTTAGAAACTGATATATTTGAATTTGTCCAATTTGTTTTCTAGATTTTTCATTATTGTTCTGAGACTGGTTTGAAACCTGTTATCAGATTCGTATGTGATACAGATTTAGATTCCTCGTTATCAAGGATGATGTCACCTAACGAGGTTGCATAAAAAGACTAGATGCTACCAGAGTTGACGCCATCAAATTAAAAGAACAACAACAACTTAAAACTTGTCATATTTTTATGAAATAATAGTTTATGGTATATTTTAAATATATTATCAGTATATTAAGTTAATCTGGGAACTTGTATTGTATCTCGTTTGAAAGCGATAGTGGTGGATTCTTCAGCACCCGCGAGATCCAAGAACTTTCGCTACCGAACTCAATATTGGCAATACAATCAAGTTACTTGACTGACAACCTGTATGCGTACTCAGAAACAGTTTTGTACTTAGAAGTGTATGCTTGGTATTGCAAGTAATTCCAAATCTTCGCCATTTATGGTATATGTTGCTTGTATTTCTGTCTCGCACGTGATGAAATATGTATGTTGATATTTGCGACATTTGCCAATATATACGTTTAATGTTTCCATCACTTTACGACCATATTTTTTGTTAAACCTCAGTACACAATGACTGTAAGCCTATTTTAGAATGTTCATTAAACCAGCAGGTCATGAATTTCAATAAATGGAACGTCAAAAATAGTACAGAAATACATCATGAAATTTTAGAAATTCCTCCAAAATCTGTAGTATCTCCTACTAAGACCGGGGCAGAAAATTATGCAGTGCACGACGACTTATTCAACTACATTAAATTTGTCTATTGTAGCCCAACGTGATGATGAAATTCTGAAAGGAGAAATAATTCTTCCGACCCCTTTGTATATCAGCAAGATGTCTAAAGACTAGCACGTACCAATGCACTAACAACTTCCAAGGATTGTTTAAAATAAAAAAGAAACCAGGGTGTTAGCCTTTCCTTCGGAGAGGATTCCTTTTACCACTGCACTACAGTACACACTTGGAAGAAATGTATACATATATTTAATAACATTATGTATTTTAACTTTGAATCCAAATGCAATATGAACAGTAATAAACTATAAGAAATGTTATTTAAATAAGTCACGATATTCATATTTAACAAAAAACGAAACCAGTAGTAAACCTTACATTTTACCTCCAACACTACTTACAAGCAGAAATATAGGTCAGAGAACTGCAAATATATAATATTATATGCAGTTGTTTTACACACAAAAAAATCACTATTTTATATAAAAACCTATAAACAAGTTTGTTAATTACACTTTATAATTTGATAGTGATGATTCAGTCAAGTGTTATAGTGCACACTGTACAATTTTGAAATTTCGGCAAAATGAAAGAAAATGGGCAATATAATGTGGTCAATCTTATTTGATATATTTCAAATGGCTGGCTAGTCGGACTATTATATCTGCTTCTTATAAACTTTCAAATAAAAGAAAACTTGTAACTGATTGGATGATAGCATTATCACGTAATCCAACGAACACCAATATAGATCTGGAAAGGTTTAAAGACTTTGTAATACCTTGAATATACAACACAGAGTGATATACCAGAGGATGAAATAAGTATATGAAATATATGCAACAGGTATTAAGTGTCTTTTTTACTGTTCAAGACGCTACAAAAAAATATTTTATTAGCAGCAGGATTGACTCAGACAAAAACAGCCTAAAAATTAAATGGTTATTGTGCACGTTTAGAAGTTTGACTAAACCTTCCAGTTTGAGGTATGGCATGTAATTCCATTTTCCAGTGTTGAAAATGAGTAGCATAGTAAATTGTAATAAAAATATAGCTAAATAGCATTCTTTTACATTTCGACAAAAGGCAGACAACGAAGAGAGTCAGGGTAAGAAACAATTACGTAGACCAACCTGCAATACAAGCAACTAGAACATCCGATAGTATAAACGACAATAGGCATGTATGTCTTACTATGTATTATGTTTACTGGAGCTTTGGCAATATACTTTTTGACAGACTAAATGATTGACTATTTGTTTAATATATTATTATATAACTTTACTCATTTTGTTACAACAAACATTTGGACAGTTGCAGAGAACAAGCTAATTAATGCAACAATGAAACAAATGGCAGTATCACTATTAAATGAATATTTTACAGATCGATGCTACAAACCAGCGTATTGCAATGTCAACTATACAAGAGAACGCTGCTGCTTTTTATAACTAAGCTAAATAAATTTAAATATTTGTTTAGAACATATCCTTCATACCTTTCTTTGAATTTATCCATGATCAAATCTGCCACTACATACTATATATGTATAATATGTACGCTGTATCAATGATCTACCACGAGATGTATCCATTTTTTATTAAAAGTAAACGAGGTTTTCGTACATACTATGCATATGTTTTATTTACATCACACATACATATACTTGCCCGCTGAATGGAGTTTAAAATGTAGTATATACCTTTTGTTGCTAGCTACAATCAACTTTGCATATTGATAAGTTGATTGTTTTCTTTTTTGAGTATCTCTTTTTATTCAGATTGATTAAATCCATACAAGACAACGTATGATTTAATTATAAAAGTGGTTTAAATGTAGAAAGTATTTCACTACAAACACATGGTTAGCTACGCCATTCACGTGAACGCTAAGCCATTCACGCACCGGCGAATGGAAAATAGAGTGGAATATAGATTAAGCAAACTGACGAACCAATAAGAGGTAAATACAATATTTTCATATATTTACAGTTGATCTAAGTCACTATTCTGCTTTAATAACAGAACTATCGACCATAAAACTCTCTCTTTGTTTCTCTGTCTCTGTCTCTTTCTGTCTCCGTGTCTCTCTCTTTATCTCTCTGTCTCTGTATCTCTCTCTTTGGATGATTTGACTTAACTTTTACCATTATTCGTAAGTCCAGAGACATCGTGGGATGACACAAGCGAAAATTCTCTATGCTCACTTTTTCATAGATGTTTGCAACGAAGGTCGAGAGAGAGAGAGAGAGAGAGAGAGAGAGACCCGTTCTTATTTAATTAATAATAATTGATTTTTAGATTTTTCGAACATTACAATAAGTTTAAGAAACAATTATTCTACCTCGTAACTGAGAAATTTACCGTATAATGTCGACAGGCTTTGTAACATTGTATCATTGATTATATAGACACTGTAGATATATCCCAAGCAAAGTACCTGCCTAACTTTACAACAAACCGTATTATTGCAGGTTACTTGGTGCAAGTTCAATCTCAAAGTTTACATCCAGCCCAAATTCTTTTTCTCTCATTCCGGATTTCTGCGTGTTTTGTCCGTTATGCGTGAGAGGAGAGGGGGAACGGAAAACAAAAAGGACCGCGATGAAATTGTGTACCCAATTAAATTCATTTAGAAAACAGGGATGATTGATGCTTTTTATCATTATAAATTATGTTTATATATGCGTATTATTGAGTCATGGGCGGATCGCAATTTGATATACAAATAGTATAGGTATCAAATGGCTTTATACCAACACTTTAAAAGCCATGTGATTTTTAATATATATATATATATATATATATATATATATATATATATATATATATATATATATATATATATATATATATATATATATATATATATATATATATATATATTCCGAGACAGTCAATGTATATTTTCATGGCTTTATTTGTTCTGAAAATAAGTACGTACAATGCAGCTGCATTACTTAGCATTTGTCTTCCTTCTAGGCTTCGACAGTTATTTAAAAGGTGACTACTGAATATTAATATTTTGGAAGCATTCGTCTACTAAAGTCTCCAGCTTCTTTAACGTACTCGTTACATGATTCATTTATATTTGTTTCCTGCAAATTTATTTCTTCAATAATCGTTATTGGTTTTCAGATTATAACTCGCAGAACTTAAAATTTTGTATAATATGTGTTAATGGACACCAAGGACATTCTCTTTGTATGCAATATCAAACTCTATCAAAAATCATCTTCCACCGTCTTCTGCATATTGCTAGAAGAGTTAATACTGCACGTTAAGACCGCTCCGGTGGCTTAGTGGTTAGAGTGTCTGGCTTGTTATGCAGGTGGTCGTGGGGTCGATCCCAGGCAGAGACTTATAAAAAATGGAACTAACAGCTGCCTCGCTTGGCACTCAGCATTAAGAGGTTAGTGTTATGACTAGTCGGCCTGGTGTCAGGATAACGTGACTGGGTGGGACATAATGCTACATGTCTGCGCGATGATGTCCCAGTGCTAGTCATAACTGCAAGCTGCCACACTGGGAACATCGTAGCGATATGACTGAAAAATTGTTTTAGCTACGTGAAAAATCCAAGTCACACACACAAACACAAAAAACACACACAATGCACGGTAAGTACTGATAATTATCTTGTTTGTTCAGTTTATCATTTAAGATATATATTATTAATTTACTCTTTACTATACTTACGGTGAATACTATTAAAACGTCGAGTAAGGCAGTAAGTAATGATGAAATCGTTTAAGATGAAATTAATAAGATAATAAATATAATAGATGGTTGCATGCACGTGGAGGTAAAGAAGCCCAGCTTGGGTACGTTTCCAGTTTACGTAAACAGCGATGCCAAGTTATGCAACACCAATGTTTGCTATATTAGTGTGGAAAGACAATCTCGGAACGAAGTTTTTTTTAAAAAACTCTAGTTGAGAATAGAGATCTTAGATTATAGATTCCAATATATATAATATATTTTAAATTTGGTTACCGCAATATTTTAAATGAACCACAAACATCCACTCTGTATAAATGCCTTAAAGAACAAGGACAATGCAAGTAAAAGTACGATTGTATAAACAAACACCGCTTATGATTGATATATTTGAGATTTAAGCAATATAATAAAAGCTTTAATGCAACAACAGGACCGATGAAAATGGACTCTGCGGAATACAAATAATAGGTGAATAACAGATAGTAAAGTATATACAGATAAAGGACCTTTTAATAATATTGATGTGGTGCGAAGACGTTTTCACCATTTAGGTCAAAATGTGATTAAGAAAAGATTTGTAATTATAGAGAATACACGAGAACATCAAAAAGAGATGCATTTTTAAAAAAATTATTTATAATGATGTAGATTAAAAATATTTTCACATTAAGTAAATGAATCAATGCAAATAAAACAAATTTATAAGGGTTTATTAAAATATTCGACATCAAAATGGAAATTAAGACCATTTCAATTGAAAATATTAGGAAAAGGTAAAAGAATCGTGAGAAATACGTGGTTTTAATAAAAGGTTAGATAAATATGATGACTGGTAGTATATTGCTTTTTGAATTTCGGTATGCACCAAAAGGTAATATTATAGTTAATACAAGAAAAGAACTATATGCATAATCTGCTTATGAGAAGGGTACAATATGAAACAGAAAGTGTCCATTTTTTATATATTTTCTGGTTTTACAACGCCAATGACTCAAGAAGTCAAACGCAAAATAAATGACTTAAAGGAGACGAGAAACCGATGGAAATATAGAATAATTATAAAAGCACTATAGAAGAAAACCTTTTACTGAAGTATTATCTGCGACCGTAATGCCAAAATTTAAATATTGGCATAGTAGCGACTCCAGCATCCCAAGTGGGAGTTGCCAGAGTGAAAGACAATGCCGTTTTGGGTTGCTTACGGGTGTAATAGCATATTACGAAAAGCCTGTGGACTATTTTTTTTTTCCCTTTCCGAACGATAAAGGCATAATGAAAGTATGAATACATTACTACGAGGGAGTCGATTTCAAAACAACACCACACAGCACTTTGTGCTCATTACATTTCTCAAAGGAATGTTACGAAAGGGATCCTGAAAAATGGCAGCTCTAGGATACGCAGATGCTAGGAATAGACTAAAAGTTGGCGTTGTTCCAGACATACAGTTGGAGATTTTAAATCCTGGGAAAGGTGTTACAAGTGTGAGTTACGAAAATATGCAGAAGGCCGACTAAGTGACCACAAAATGCAACAATCAATTCACAGATCTTTTATCTACACCAGTAGTGCTAAAAAAAATCTGATACTCCGAAACCCAGGGCACCTCTGATTTTAGTTCGGGCCCATCCTGTATTCAAAGTAAGGTTCCCGTCGGGAATGTCGAAACAAAAATTGTTAGCCTAAGGAAACTTTGATCGCGCTGGTGAAATGAGTAAATGTATTTTCATGATGTTGACATACATACCTTAAAATGGCACAATCTAAATCAAATCACCACTGTCCTAGGTGAAATTGAGATCTGATTTTAATCAAATGAAAGCTTTGCTAAAATAAGACTCTAAACCTGTCGTGTTTAGAGAAAATACAATTTTCAGTAATCTTAAAAAAGAATTACAAATTTTTTAAAAAAAACTTTCAGTTTATACCTGTTACATGTAGTTTGTATAAACGGTAATCTGTAATGATTGGAACTGCTGCAACCATCCCATGGGTAGTTTAAATAGCAGCGGTTACAATGGAAAGAGGTCAAAATTTTATATTAACTAGCTGACAATATAAATTGGGGGGAGGAGATTATTGACCCCACCCCCTTGCCCCAATGTGCGAGCGCCCATGGGACGTGCCATTTCTCCCTGTGATACGCCTGATTATTCCCTCAGGACAAGCCCCTTTTTCATATTGTGGTCAGCTCTGGCTAAACTGCACAATAGCTAAAGTTTTGATTTAAGTACACAAACAACAAAGCTAGTGTGACTAATTAACAGTTAATCCTTATCCTTGCATTTATTTTGTGAAAAGGACTGCCCTTCGAACATACTTTAAAGAAACCATGTTAGACAGTGTGTGTGCATGTAAGCACCAGCAATTGACTGCCAAATAAACGATGCCTATATTGTTGTAATTTACGATGTCAAGGACTTCATGTTAACAGTTCAAATCTGCAGCCACAAGTTACCGTACATGTGGCAACTGTTTTCCCCCGTTTTATGCCCCAGCTTATTCCTTAGGTTTAAGTCTTAATGCAGGTAGCACTCTTTACTGAATAAAATATTTATTCTGAATTAATTCTCATGGGGCACATATACAGCATGGTATATTTTGTTTTCTTCCTTCTTTTAATCTCATAATGGTAATTAAACTTTACATATAAGGTAGAGGAATGTCAGGTGTTATCTGGCAGAGTTTATTTGCGGAAATGGAGATGCTATTTTGTTTGTAGAGAAAATTTCACAGCATCCACAGTAAACATTCATTTAAGCTAATTGGTGACAATTTTATTATATTTTTTTGTGCTATAGTACTGTTGTAGTTGTTTAAAAACATCTGAAATTTTCGTGAATAATGTTTAATCTTAACGTTCTATTTACTGAAGAAAAAAAATTGTCGTGTAATATTAATTATTTCGTCCGGTGCCGGATTTAGACGCGCGCGCGCGCGCGTGTGTGGATGTGTGTGTGTGTGTGTGTGTGTGTGTGATTTGCATTTTTAACGTAGCTTTAACAATTTTTCATTCATATCGCTACGATGTCCGCAGTGTGGCAGTTTAGACAAAGCGAGACCCTAAGCTATGGGAAACTGTAAAGGCCATATTTGGTATAAAATAAAATTGAGAAAATTGTGAGGCCCTAAGCTGTAGCTTGTTTGGCTTATGCCTAAATCCAGCACTGATTTCATCACTACAATATTCACAAGTGATAGAATATAGCATCTGTGGATTGCATAAGTTATATCTATTTATTTATGTATGGTTTGGTTTTTGTTTTCTTCTGAGAAATGAAAATTGACAGACGTAATGTAATAATTGGGACTTCTCTGTGAACAATTGGGAGATATTACGAGATCAGGAGGTAGATGAGGAAATACCCCCAAAATCGGGAGGCCTGAGAGTTGACAGGTAATAACTGTCCGGGCTAGTGGAATTTCAGTCGGGGCTTGAGTTTATTTAAGTCACCAGCCAGGGGCCTGTGCGCAAAGAAAAATATTTAAGCATTGATCAGTACAGTACATAAACTGTTATACCAGACAGCAGGTCAACTTTTGAATGTGCAACCAAAATCTGGTCTGTTCCTGTCCCGTCTAGCTCGCCATGTTTGTTTGTATTCGAGGACTGGCTAGTAGTGCGTCACGGGACCACGTGATCTGTCGTCTCATCTAAACTCGGAAAAACTCATCAATTTACGGAATCGTGGTATCTTCCACGGAATATAATCACTACCTGCTTACGATATTTAATTTATAAACATTATAGTCGAATTAAAATCTGTAGAGAATTACGTGCATAAAAGGAAAAGTTTGATTTCTGGTCTCTTTTAACGAACATTTGTGATCATAAACTATTGCAATTTTCTACAGACGTCTTCTGACCTCCACGTCGCTACCTATGACTGATATTTGAGTTTTATCCTTTAAGCCCTACTCATATATTTCACTATGCCCATCCAGTTTTGGAAAATACAAAATATCTCTTATATGTTGCCGAACACTATTATGTTTCTTTTGAAATCAAATTTTGATAAATATATACCTCCAACCTACAGTTGATTCAGAACATTATATTATATCAGTGGTAAATAAATAATGGCATTTTACAAGGAAGGCATCAACGAATAAAATAGCAAAGAATAAATAATCAAAAACACGTTGAAGAAGTTTTTCATGACTATTAGGCTCTTTAAACTTAGACGTTAATAACTGCTGACCGAAAATGAACTATATCATTAGATATCAACAATAAAGATGAGGATAGAGAGTTATGCTTAGACTTGCAAATTTTAATTAATTTGCCTCTTTCATGTTAAATAAAGGACAAAGCATTAAACACTCATAAGAAAAGATAAAGGAACTTTGATACTTCAAGAACTAGTGCACTAAACAGACGTATTATAAATTTAGAAAAACCACACCAATTTACTGATGCAGTTATTGCTAGTTTGTGTAAAGACTTGTTCAAGGAAAAATAAGTAAGGCTTTTGGAGTATAATGATTTTAAATTATTAAAAGCATATGGATTTTAGAGCATATTAAATTACATAAAACATATGGATTTTTATGTTCTTAAAGTATATATAACCGATTTATATACATTTTCCCTTAATTAACCTATAAAAGCTGACATCACTTTGAATTATGTTAGATTCCTGGCAATTACAATTTAAATTTGCTTTCATTATATATATATATATATATATATATATATATATATATATATATATATATATATATATATATATATATATATATATGGATTTTTATGGTAATAATAGTCATAAACATTATTTAGAAGACCTTTATCTATAAGTATTCTTTTTCCCTTTTAGTTGATATTAATATCCTAATATTCAGATTTAGAAAACGAAGACAGCATAAAAGATTGGTATGATTAAAAGCAGCATTAGCAGTAAATTTGGATAAGCAATTGCTAATGATATAGCATTGACAGTAAAGCCGTTATCTCTTCAATGTAATTCTGATGGATCGGATGAAAAAAAAAAAAGACAAATATGACACGATAAAAGACTTGGAGATATGTGTAGAGGAGCTATTATTTTAATATCACCAAGCAAAACTACTCTATTTCATTGATGATAGATTAAGCAAGGATTGATTACTCATTTTTAAATCGATTTGATTAAGTTAATGTTCTCTTTTTTCTCCTTTTCAATTCGGAGTATAGCAATACTTTAGTAAACACTCTGGCAACCTACCTTATTGACTTTTTACCACTTGTCTGATACCCATATAATTTATGAGTATGAGTTGGGTATACCTATCTTGTAGAGTAAGCAAAGCTTGCGACAGAAGCTAGAAAGTTATTACGGCTATTAAAATATTCAGTATATTTGTCTAACACATCACTGTATTACACATATCAAGTAGCACAAAACGCTTAAAAGCTGAAATACCTAGATTCATTTCCGATGATCTTACCTGGTAATATTTGCATTGTTCAATGTAAAAGTTCAAAAGAGATGCAAACAATTTCTTTATAACAAATGTTGAAAGAGGCTAATTATGAACATTAGCATTTTGTATGATAATGATGATATTTTCAAGCTGAATAATTAAAATAATTGTATGATGCTTGAAGGCGAATGGGAACTAATGTCGAATAACAGAAATTGATCCTGAGAAGTATTGCAATCAATCAATAACCGAGGAAAGATTACCTAAAATTAATTATTCGCAGAGGGTAAAGTATATCAGCAACTTACAGAATCAGCTAAGTACAATGTTGTTATATTAATGATATAAACAATGTTTATACTTACCATTTTGTTTATGGTTGTACGTAAGAAATACACATGAGCGTGGAAGAGGGTATAATTTGGCATATGCTCTACAAAGAATGCGCCTAAAAACAAATAAAAGAAAGATGGTACTCCAGCCTTAATCATTCAATCCCAGCAGCAACATTTTTGATGTTATCAACAACGTGCATTGCAGCTTGTTAAGCGATTGTTGGAGCGCGTGAAGACAATCCCGCTAGCACCTTTGGTGCCATTGCAAACAATCCAAGAACAATATCTCTATTGCCAGCTCTGTTTTGTACTTGACCCTGTCCAAAATCAAAGTCACTATGTACCAGACCAGGGACATTTATTTTGTAAATAAAAGAATGCATAGCTAGATATTTCTCCATGATTGTGGATTAAATATTTAGATCATCATTAATGTAAACAGGTTTGTAGTTTTTCTTCTGATCCTAGAAACTTCTAAACTGTATGTTCCATTAAGTGGCAGAATATTTTCACAAATGGTATTTGTGACCTAGGTCAAAAAAGATACGTTTATAAGTTTGCTTATCTAAAAACGTATTTATTCTTGCTTTAGCATTTTGAAGCAGAAACAGCCTTTTTATGTTTTGATTTTCTTTGGTTAGATGTATTTATTCAAATTATTACTCATTAGAAATACAACAAACTCATCAATACTACACTTGTACAGAAACATTGATTTTGGAATTATAGGGAATTCAGACAAGAACATTTAAGGATTATATTTTAGTGATACACACTGGCACATTATCATGTTCGAGACTACAGGCATATCAACACATCCAATTAATGGAACTTATTTCGAATACCACTGGAGTTCAATTGGAACTTTATACAGTAGAAAGTGCGAAATAACATTTATGACTATGCTGGATTTAATTCACAATTACTGTAAGTTCTTTTTAAATTTTAACTTTGTATTCTATGACAACAAGTTATTTGTGGAATGCTACAATTTTTTTTGGTTCTGTTACTCTTTTTAAGACGATAGAGTCGTAAGAATATCATCTCGTTATATCGCTGTTTCACGATGTGTCGTTATGATCCATAAGGGTAAAAACCAATGCGTGTCAACTGTTTATAATGACATAAACGACGCGTGACGCAGGAGTAATTGATAGCAAATCACCGTCCCACAGTTGGTGAAAGCCCAAACAGTGTATAGCCCTGAAGAGCTACGCCTGTTGTCTTTGATCTGCCACTGATGGCAGCACTGGTTAAAGTGGTCTGAGTCTCTGAGGTAATCTTCAGAATGTCAGACGAGATATGATATCTCCAAATTTGTAATTCTAAGGAAGAAAAAAGTAAGTACTTTCTACAAAAGTATAATTTTTTGTGTCTTTGTTAACTTTAGATCCCACTAATTTTGAGAAATCATTTTTCCACAATAATCGTTATTCGTCAATTGTTTTCGGCAATTATTATTATCATATGTATGAGTGTTCGTTTTCTTTCTCTTATTCTAAGTGATCTCATAAATCTTTAAAGTGACTGATACAAATTAACAGCAATATTAAATTCACTTCCAAATGTTTTCACATTTTGCATAATTATGGTACATTTATTAAAGCAGTAGCTGTACTAATCAAAACCTACATTTATGTGACCTATATGGGTAATACCTCGTTGGTTTTAAACAGATTATATTGCATAAGGAAAATATATTTGTCATTATTCTGAATAGTATTGCAAGATTTTAATTAATGTATCAAGTCTGGTAAGTCAATATGATTTTTCTCGTCTTAGTGTAAGTGTATCAGCATGTAAAAATAAATAAGTGTTCTTATTAAAACCCACTAACCAATTTAAATATCCAAGGCCTACTAAGAATTTCAAAAGGTGGGTATACCTCATCAATCCCTTGGTGACCAGTATACTCATTAATTATGTATCCGTTATTTATTAGATACAAATAACTAATTTTCTTTGTTCCTAATAATGCGGACAGATCGTTTGACAGCAGAATGTCACTTTTGTTAGTAGCGGTCTTCCCAATGAGTTCTCCTTTACAATTATATTTTTGAACCGGAAATTATTAAGGCGGAGCTTGTACTGTATCCGGTATTTTGGAAAAGACTGTGACGTCATATAAGCGTTTTGATCATCTCTCTTACTTATTTATAATGCATAGTCATGGTTCTTTTCCACCGTTTATTTACAAAAGATTTTTTTCAGGCACCCAAAAGTTGATGGCCTTTCAGAGAGATTATAGAACAAATTATGGACAATGGTGCCATTTGATATTTTGTCAATATAATGAAATGTCTTTATTTAAGCACAACAAACTGCAAGTCCTTAATTAGAGAAAAAAAGCTTCACATATGGCAAATGGTCATGCACAGTGGTATGAAACTCTATACTCTTTCTATCTATGCATGAATCTAATGTCGCAAAACCTAGTTATGTGTATGATCATCAATCACGTGGGACTACCTACAAAGATATCAAGAAATGAAATAGAATCATGCTAAATTTCATGTAGAATGGGACAATTTGTCTTTATTTAAATGATTCATACATTTTTATTTGTATTTCGTATAGTGTTTATGAAAAAGTATATTTCCTTATATTGTAAAAAATGTACTGATTGAAGAAAGAAAAATATGGAATTGTAACGAATGTCTTATATCGAGGAAAACTATCTGGGTGTTAGCTGGAAGTAGATGGAAATGAGAATATGGTAAGTCGTGATATTGTGCCAGCAAGAAAACCATGGGTTTGGATATAACCACGCCTCCATTGATTTACATTAACAGTTGCTGGCAGATATTTGCACACTCGGAAATCCACTTGTGGTGATTATTGGGAAAAGTGTGTTTGTTCCATACGTATTAATTAGTTATAAAAAAAACCCGTACTATATCAATTCAGCTCTCCGTCTGAATCGATTTTTGATAACTCGTACGAATGGCGAGTGATAGAATTATTGGTAGTAACACCTTTATAATACAGGACTCTTTACAGGAAGTTGAGTATGTATACGCATGTTGAACACCACATTTAATCCCTGTAATTAATGACCACACTATTGACTTGTTCTGTGTTATGTAATGTGGGCAGGTGTCCTAAATTACTGAATAAAGCAGCCTTTTTTACCAGTCAGTGCAATACATACCTTAGCACCAAATATTTCATATGTGGGATGGAAATTGTATTTTGTTTTAAATTGTTCATAGGAACTTTTCATAAAGGGCTCATTAGAGTTAGTGTAATATATGTACGCTTTTAGATTTTGTGAATGTAACCCGTATGAAGATATTTTGCTTGAAACAACTAATCAACATGATGAGAACTCTTGTAAAATGATTGTTTGCCAAAGTTATTTGACAGACGAATCATTCATTTATCATCTAATTTAGAACTTAGTAACACCATGAATACTAAAAATTCAATTATCAAGTGGAACTTTTTCTTTGCCGACTCCTTTCTTCAACAAGGAGGAATCTACGCTTGACCAAACGGTTGCATTTGAAATGCTGTGAAACAATCTGTATGTATTGCACCAACAACATTTAGGACACTACCTGTCTCATTAATATGGAAGCAAATGCTCAGTAAAATAAAACGCAAAAAAGCGAAGGTTTTATGAGCTAGATCTTGAACTTTCCCACAGACTTAAATATTTAGATACGTCGTAGGACAGAAGAGCAACGAAGGGCAAGACAGTACTGTTAACTATAAAAAGAAACCTAAACACCATAAACACTGCGGGTAAAATGCTAAACCCAAAATGCATGGGGGGGGGGGGGAAACGCTAAGGAACATAGTTTTGCTGGAAACTAACAATATTCGCAAAAGCAGTTTCCTACCAATCAGTTTAGACGTTCTGGATGAGATACCGATAACTCACAAATGGTTCGACGGTGTATGCTTGGAGACTTATTCTTGGAAAATAAAATTATAGACATTAATGTACATAACACTAAATCTAATACAAATACTAATAATAATAATAATATTGCCAATAATGAAACGATTCTAACAACGTTTTTGATAATACGGTAGGTATTTAAAAAAGTTATGAATAATATTGCGCTGCGCAACAAAATTTTCTATTAGTGAACAGCTAATACCACCAAAGCACTCCCCATGCACCGTACAAACTTTACAAGTCTGATTATCCAATTATTAAATGCTGTTTTGCATTCATTGCTTTTGGCACGTTGTTCACATACTGGAAAACTGCACTTCCAATCAATAGTCTGCGTCTCAGCAAATCTTTGATAACAAGATGCTTCCAAACTTACCTTGGAGCTAAATCCGGGTTGTACCTAGAAATATCAAAGTTTGAATATTGACTCCTTCAGAAGTTTAGTCATAATAACGGTACTGTTGGGCGAAGGTTTGGAAGCTGGAAATACTCTGGGGACATACACAATATCTAGTGCAACGGGCACTAGATTTGTGGTCTGTGCTCGTTTTCTCCAATCAAACTTCATTTATTTTTCTTGAATAAGGTTCATTCATTCAAACATCTCTGGTGACTTTTTATATCTAGCGATTTAAACCCAAGTCTGTTTTTGATCAGCAGTCCATATATGCGGGAACTGAGCATGAACAAACCTTTCTGAGTTTCAGATAATTCTTCTAGGTATTAGAAACAGCAAATTATTGTCTGTGATAACAGCAATATCCATTACTGTGCATTTGAGTATCTGACATTTCACATCAGTCACTTTGCTCTAACTAATTGCAGACAAAACTCTTCCAGAACGTGGGTTGTCATTCATAGATTCCAGACAATCTTTAAAACGACCAAAACAACCCGAAAGTCTGGGATGTAACGGAATTACACCCGTAAACGTTCTCTAAGTCGCCATAGAGTACCCGCATAGCGCTCGGATTTTAAGTATTTTTTTTTATTTTGCTACGAGCAATTCATGTTATATAATATCCTTTTGTCTATCGATCGGAATTAAACAGGTTGAAAGAAATGAAAACTAAAGCTAAATATTCAGAACGTTTCAAATATCTATCGTAGATAAAATATTACGTCTTTTGATTCCCTGTGCGATATGAATGTGGATAAAATATGTTGCCCTCCTTCTGACTTTAAAAAAAAATGTACATAAATTCCTAATGATGGACTGATATCTTATTAGGAACAAGCCCCAGGGATGTAAAATGTGCCCAGCGAACCCTCCAGTTGTAAGCTCTTTAATACACTTGGAAGTACAAATAGTATGACACTGGAAAGTCCCTGATATATCAATAAGGAAAATATCAAGAATTCCCGCACCATAAATGACAGTCACATGAAATCTGATACTTTTGGAACGAACCTCTGTCGATTACACCGACTTAAAGAATACCTGAAACTGTATCTTTCTTCTTATCGTATTCTTGTTGTACATTGTTTGGGGCTTCATTTTGACCATAAAATAACTTTCCGTCATATAGTATATATATCAAGGACAGGTGTCAAAAAGCTAAATACCAGTCAAAGCATACACAGATGGGGGAACAGATCGAAATTTCTTGTTCCAGTTATGCCGGTCTTATGTGCGACTTGACAAACGCGTGCGTGGCAGCTTGTATGCATTTAGAAAATTGCCTTCACAAACATTCAATCGATCCATCACGTTACCCCAGACGAACGAAATTGGCTCATGAATAATAATGCCAAACTATCTTCCAATCACTTTTATCGGGCATATAGGCAGTCTTTGGGCCTAATTACAAAACCCTGAGAGCTCAGAAAGTAAAATCTTTCTGATACGAATTTGTTCAGACTTTGAAATAGGAAAATAAATGTACAAAATACTGCATTATTATCACCTTCTAAAGTCACCTCCTTGGTTAGCAACCTTAACCCCGAATTTATATTTGATCTTTGTTAATTAAAGACGTCTTCAACAAATATTTTGCCTTTTCATAGAAAGGCCAATGAAACTGGAGCCTTTTATCATACGTTCCTGTAAATAGCTAAAATTCAAACAAGGTTAGAGCTGCAGTTAGAACATCTAGTAACACCATATAGCGCCTCCATTTTGACAGCAGAATTTACAGCTAAACTTGTATATCTTAACTACATTGAAATCGCTCAAAAAAAACAACAAATTTCATCATCTTTTTCTGATTTCCTTTCTACACTTACAAAACCTTAATATTCCGTATTGTATATATACATGATTGGCTTATACAACGTGAATGACTTATTTTGTATTGTTGGCTGCCTATTCATATTGGTAAACGGGGTAAAGAAAGGGTTTATATAGCAGGAAAAATTACCACACAATCCGAATGGAAAATTCCATATACTGACTTCCAATATAAAAAAATCAACACGTTATTCATAATTGGCGAAATTGGCAAATGATACTACACAAGCTTTAGAAAGTTCAGAACAGTATACCCACAAACAGAGAGTAGCTTTCCTCGTATAAAATAAATGGCAGTGATGATGCTGATAGCATGTCGTATCGGACACACTCATCTGAATCAAGCATAATAACCTGAAGTGCGAACCTCGATAGAATGCATCCTCTACCAGTGTCCAATGCCAATAGAAAACATTTTTGGCTATATTATCAACATTCACCCTGAGATACCTTAGGTTTTGAGTGCAAATGCCTCAAATTTACAACTTTGAACTTTACTTTTAAGTACAAATACATCATACATGTTACCTGGAACAAGCTCTTCTTTCATAACTTATGAAGTGATAAATCAGTAGTGGCATCCATTTCAACTTGACATGAGTTGCGAATCTTACTGTTGAAGTCTATTATTTTTTATCTTGATTTAAGTTGATATCATAATATATTTAATGCATCAATGTATGTATGTATGTATGTATGGATGGATGGATGGATGGATGGATGGATGGATGTGTGTGTGTGTGTGCGTGCGTGCGTGCGTGTGTGTGTGTGTGTGTGTGTAGGTAGGTAGGCAGGTAGGTAGGTAGGTAGAGATATATGTATGCGTTGTTATAAATTTGGATCATATAAACATGCTTTTGAAAAGAAATTATATTTGGAAGTCACGCAGCTGTAATACCCTTACATACCTTGATAATTCGCCATACCCTTTACCTCATCAGTGTTACATCACAAGGAGATATTATTTCAGATCCTGTTCATGTAAAGCACTGTTACGAATAACATAATTTCTAAAAGTATCATTGCATCATTTATGTTTTGTGAAGGTAGTAATTTCTGAATCTTTCTAAGAAAGTATTGTTTTAAGGCAAATAACAAAGTATCGAAACACATCCAAATCTCCCAAATATAGTTTATTAAATCTTGCACGATTTAGTAATTATTAGTATAATTTATTTTTGTTTCTATACAATGTATATAATTGGTAGGCGAATGTGACAATTGTGCAGCTTGGAATGTGTTACTTGTCTTCATAGTTAAAGAGTTAGGTGAGCGTCATTTCTATGACACTTTCACCAGCTCTTCCTTTCTTTTCAATTGAAAAAATATATGCATATTACCTGCCCACCCAATCGAAGAATAATTTTGAAAGAGCTCAATTTAAAATGTAAGTGAATGCAAAGTATAAGAGACCATATGATGGGTGAGACATAAGTGTAAATATAAATGAATCAATGAAACTTGAATTTGCCAATCTATAATCACATTGGAGTGAAAATCGTTGTTTGTCAATTCAAATTGTTGCTTCGTAAAGACATAAAGAAACTACAGCCAACGGTATTGATGAAATCCAGGCAGGATTGCCCATATAAGTTAGAGGATTAGATCCTTAAAAAAAGCAAAATTCAAATAAATCTACCGTGGATATAAATCGATATTTCCGAAGTAAACACATTAATTATTCCCGATGGGGCTCAGACTGACTGATGGAGGCCTTCTAATTCATCTAAGTCTACTTGGCTTTAATCTGAAACACTTCTTTTGCTCCAAATGCTATACAGACCTAAGAAATTTAACATCGCGTTACTCATTATCCTAATTCTTTCTTGAATGACTTGATACATTGCGAAAACAATGCATTGGGCAATACACATTTTGATACAATTTGCGTGTGATGTTGGTTTTTGGATTTTTAACGTAGCTCATAATTTTTCAGTCATATCGCTACCATGTCTGCAGTGTGGCAGTTTGTATTGATGTCTAGCTCTGGGGCATCATTCTGCAGATTCATAGTTTCATGTCCCACCCATTCATAATATCCTGACACCAGGCCGACCAGTCCTAACAGTAACATCATAATGCTGAGTGCCTAGCGAGATACAAGGTGCTGGCCATGAATTCAGCTAACATGTTGCCAAATGTGATAAACTGGGAAACGGAATATATTAACAAGATGTTCCAGAGCATCTTGATAAATTAGTTGGTTTCTATTAGAAGCAAAACGAAGTAGGAGCAAGCGCATACCCACCCCCCAGCCCCAAAAAGTCATTGTTTGATAACTTCCATGTCGCTCAAGCCCAATCGAGGATGACAGCAATTGCATGAAGAAATGAAGACTAATTACAATTAAAGAAAGCAAAGTATTAATATGGCAATTGTAACCATGCTCACTGATGCTGGAGATTCCATGAAACCCTTTCCAAATCCAGAGAAAAACTTATATACTTTAAAAGTTAGGTGTTTCTCCAGAGACGCCACAGTTCAAGTAATAGCAGTCCAGTATTAGGGACGAAATGGCTCAGGTGGTTAGCGATGAACAAGAACGTCACCTAGGTATCACAACTGTTATGTCCATGACTATTGCAAGTTCACGAGTCATATAAAATTGATTTACAAAATTATCTAGCAAATATCGTGATTGAGTATGAGGCAGATAAACACACCTTGAAACTTCTTTCAAAGATATGTCCAGGTATTATATTAATGTTAAAGCGTTAGAACGCCTACGCTGTTAACAAGAATATTGCTTTGTATGTTGATTTCATTATGTCGTATAACCGTGCGAATGATTATGCGTTTAGAATTACAAGCCCGATGCTTCATAGTTGTGCTAGTGTAATCTTAAATGAGGAAATCGACAAAGCTTGTGCAACGATTCTTGAGGCAAATTGTATTAAAACACCAGCTTGTATTTTGTGCTGAGCAGTAGTCGATGTAGAAGAAAAAAAACATGATGCCAATTGATGTTTTGAATGCGTGTTCTTGTTCTCGCGAACGATAGTATAGACTTTATATAAACAATATCTGTGCGAATTTGAGTTTGCTAAATAAAACCTCCTGTACAAGTTAACGACATCCATATGTTTGAAAAGTTTAATCCTGAGGTCGCACATCAATGTATTTGTTTGGAATTAAAGGCCTGAAGCCGATTTAACCATCACTGCGAGACGTGAGAAGTATAATATTGATTTATTATTGTAGGACGTTCGATAGTCGTGGTATCATTAGGCGTGTTTGAAAGATTTTGCATGAATGGTATACCGACACAGTTAAGTACAAGGTTAAAAAATTTCCATACAGACGTTTCATATATGTATTTAGCACCCAACGAAGACTCTTACTGCAATCGAATCAACGAGAAACTGCAGCGAACTGTTAGAGCAATCAAATGTGATGGAATGACTGAGTTACCAATGTTATACTGTGTCCGGGACTCGATTAATGTGTTTCTTAAATCGCCCGAAGGGCTTTTCTTGCTCGCGGATATGATCATGACCAATTAGCGAGTCTTCAGCGTCCACTCATTGCTGAATCTGTGATTGTGTGTCAGGAGCTGACAAATTACGTGAATACTGTCACATCTGTGGTGCGTACAGAGGAGCTGCAAACAGAACATACAATTTACAGTTGCAATTTATAAAAGTTAAACAAAATTTCATGTGGTGCTTTATAATCTGCATGGCTATGATGGTCACCTCATCTGCAAGAGTGGAAATGGCATCAAAGGCACCATCATTTTGATACCTTAAAATAGAACCCATGCACGTACACGAAAAAGGATATATATATATATATATATATATATATATATATATATATATATATATATATATATATATATATATATATATATATATATAGAGAGAGAGAGAGAGAGAGAGAGAGAGAGAGAGAGAGAGAGAGAGAGAGATTTATAGGTATACATAACACCGGGCTGCTACCAAAGTTGATTTGACCGATTTTATAGTCGGTTTGTTGTATACTGTGAGGTTATGAATTTTGAAGATCAAACTGATAAAAATTAAGTCATCTAACGTGGATATTCACGACATTTATTTTCAAGATACGAATTTGCAAGTACCAAACACCAGGCCGAAATCGACAAAATGGAGGCAAAGATGCAAAGTTGACCCGACCACCACGAGGAACAGCATGGGACCCATCAACTAAGAACTAGCTACTGAGGAGATTATATCTAGCCCGAAAACAACAAATGGTTGATTTATACTCCATTGACATCTGTATCATTTGGATAGTTTAACTGTTGTTTATAGACATAATCATTACATTTTAATGGATCTGAAGTCTTAATCGTATTTATTCGTCTTAAACATGCTGTAAGAAAAGTATTGATACATGTTGTCCGGATTGATAGACCATATATAATAAGTGCCAGAGGCGATAATGTTAGAGCATTATTTAATAGCAGTAAAAGTAGTCGCTGGAGATGAAATACCTTTCGGAGGGCTACTTAACCCTCTTTTGAGTTTGAGTTTTAGAATAGATCATCCGATCTTATACAAAGTGGATTTTTGCAGCGTAAGGAGGTTGCAGAGGATGCCGATAACATATTTTCGTTACGGTTGCATACGTGTCCATTTAGGACTGCTCGTGGCGGTACAAAGCGGTTTCAATATCATTACCAAGCTTTACTCCACTGCTGTTGGGGATAAGACGATTAACATGGTTTGGCACTTTTGGGCGAAAATGAAATACCACGCGATCTCGCATGCGTGTGCGTGTCATGTGAGGACAATGTCATGGAGCAGAAGGATTTAACGTACGAAAATATTAAGAAACAAGTCACTTTTAAATGCTACCAACTATTGACGAAATTTATATCTCACGGCATGGGACTTAACTATGATTGTCCGTTCATAAAATCGTTTCAGAAGCGGCATTTTTTAAAAACATTCTCTTGAACATATGTCAACCATTTCAAATTTTTACAACAACCCGCTATTTTCGATACTGAAATTCATAAACAAAGTTAGTAAAATAAATCAGTAGACAATTTATAAGTTTCTACTCCTTGTTATTTACTGTTCATGGACGTTCAACCCAGCAAATCCCCTTTGTAATATTCACGCATTTCGACTGATCGTAATTATTTTTGCACTGTTAGTAACGCGAATCATATAGACATCTTTTATTGTGTACCAGTTACGAAGACGATACAAGGGATTCATCGCGTTTCTTTTGAAGTAGAGCATCGGTAAAGATCAGCAAATGCGATGCAACCAATATTTCATGCGATCAAGAGAAATTTTACTATGCTTGCTGTAGTCTCAAAAGAAATAATTAAAATAATTGTACCAGAAAATTGTGATCAATATATTAGCTATACGTAATGAATTCGGTGCTGATGTCTTACAACTTTAAAATTAATCGTTTCTTGCAGCCGGAATAAAATGGGAAACAACGAGCATTGCATTAATGCGGAATTTTCTTTATTTAGAACAATGTGCACAAAATGTTTTATTCACAATCTTAATAGCCTAACTGAAAGGAATTTTGTTGAAGGCTGACTTAAATTATTATTGTAGTTAATATTTGCTACTTAACCCAAGCGAGAAAACTACTTGCTTAATACCTTTAATACGGTATCAGTCTTTCTTTCGAATGAGCACACTAGTGCTCGTCACGTCCATTTAGTTTTTAAATATATATTAAGAATTAAAACATGTAGACTCTTTCAACGGAAAAAAGTGTTTAATACTTGTAAGATCCCTTAATTTCTTTTTTTCAAATAAAAAGTCAATACCGAGTGGATAAAATATGTTGTTTTCACCTCATACAATTCTAAAACAATCGGTGCACATGTGAATTTAAAGACTGTAATGGATCAAGTGTTCTTCTCAATCCGATGTCACAGGTCTATGCTGTTAAAATAAATAACAGAAAAGAGTGAAAAGCAAGAAGCTTTGTAAAATTCAACAAATAATTTACTTCCCCATAATGCAAAGTCAAAGTTGATGAAAAAGATATGACGGTTTTGCGAACTGAAACCCAAATAATCCTGGAAATACAGACTCAAGTCCAGCTAATTTAAAGTCCTGAATAAATCCAGTAGAAGTCCAAATTTAAACCCAAAACTGAAGGTGATGATGTGTATGTGGTGGCTCGTAGAGGGTTGAAGAGGCCAACAGCCTTTTTTGAATAACAGTAATATAATTACAGTTTTTAATTCACTATAAGTTTCAGTGAATGTCTCTGTCCATGCTTTTTATCAGAGCACTTTGTATTTCCAGAGAAAATAATCACTTGAATTCAATAATTTTACGAACCTAATTCTAGACCAAAACTAATGGTCACAACATATATTACAACTTGATTGTGCTAGATGTTTTAAAGCACGAATGAAAAATCCTCTCAATTACAATATTATATAGTTCTCTACCTGACTTCAGGTCACAATTAGCATTTTCTAAATAATAAAGCAACTGTTACCTAACTAAAATATAACCTTCTAGAATGACCCTTTTGTTTACAAAATGAAAATATTAGTTATTATTAAAAACCAGAACCTGGACTATGTCAAATACAGTAAGAAAATTCGAAAACCTAGACCTAAATAAATATAATTATCTCTAATAATAATAATTTTAATTTTAAACCCTTACATATAGAGAATAATTTAGCTATGTGTTAGTTGTTAACAGGAAAAAGTCATTTCAGGTGAACAGAAATGAATTCAGTTTTGGAAATGATCAAATTCATCATACAATAATATTACATTACAATTGCATGTAATAAAATGTCTTAAAAATTTATCAAAAAAAAACAAAAAACTAACTAACAAACAGTGCAAATTAGATATACATAACACCTCATCCTATGTATATACTATTAAAAGATGGGACATCAACGGCTTCAAAGATTACAGGACCATTATTATCTAGATTTTCAAAAACTTTTCTTCCGTTTTATTTTAAATGTGATAAAAGTCTAAAATAAAGTTTGTGTTCAATGTGAAAAGGCTGTAAATCGTGTTTAAAGACAATAAAACTTCGACGAACACAGGCTTTCTTCGTTAAAAACTAGAGCCTGACTACAAAAACAATGGTCATGTGAGAAATCAAAATGTTAATCTGAGGCACAAACAGCGGTAAAATGGATCTTGACGCTTTTACATTAATTTATGTCGTAGTAAAAGACCATATACTGTTTTCCTCCATGGCATGAAATACTTTTTATGTAAATTTCTTCAAATAAAGTAGTTTGTATAGGCATTCAGAGAGCAGTGCATAAAGCAAGTGAAGGTGCTTAGCAAATGGGATCGTGGGGGGGGGGGGTCATCTCTGCGTGTTACCGATTGAAATATTACCTCTTACACTATTCTCTCTCTCTCTCTCTCTCTCTCTCTCTCTCTCTCTCTCTCTCTCTCTCTCTCTCGTAAAATAAGCCGTTTAACTGTTGATGAACCCATTAACTGTTTAGGTTTATGGAAACAAATATCCATTGCAAGTTAACGTTCGTAATTAAAGCTTTATAGGAGTTTTAGAATGAAAAAACAAGACAGACTAGCATCAAGACACAGGAAAATCCCAAACTGCCAAAGTTTTTACCTGTGAGCAAAAATGAAAATATTTATAACATTTTACAAGTCTTGACTCCTTTACATAAGTGAATTGTGTTAGGATTAATAAAACATAGTTTAAAAGAATCAAATATGACCCACTAGGCTTACATTGACATAAAATATGAAACAAAAAATAATAGTAATTTGCAGGTTATACTAGGTTCACTGATGTTTTACCTGGTTGCAGTAAAGTCTGGCACTGCCCATTTAAGTTTCGGAAGGGGTGATTTTACCCCCAAGACAACACATTTCCAGCCCTCCATTAGCTTGACATAAATTCCCGATCTGATTTGCAGACAAAAGAAATTATCGTATCCATTATATTACTTGAAAAAAGTATTTATCTTCAGTTAAGAGTGGGAACAATCTGGTTTGAAAAGCAATCCAATGTACCTCCCTCCCTTTCTGCCCAAAGTAAAATTAGATTTCTCCTCTACTTCATAGGTCTATTTTCAAAAATATAATACCTGCTTCCATCTGTTTCAAGTCAAAGGTGTGTTGTGACCAGTTTGGGCTGAATTTTAATTGCTTCAAATTATTTAACTCAAGTGATTATTTTCTTTGCAAATACAAAAGTGCTGTGATAAAATTCTTGGATAAAGACATTCTTTGGAACTTATACTGAATTCAAACCTGGAATAATGGTTTTGTCATTCAACAGGAGACTCTTGATACATCAGCAATCCGTAAAAGGATTTGTGCCTGATCTAATTCTTGGATTCTTTTGGGAATAATTTCGCAATACCATAAGTTTTTTTTATTCTTCTCCTTTTCACTTTGTATTATAGGGAAATAAATTATTTGTTCAACTTTTAAAGATTGCTATCTTTTATTCTTTTCTGTTACTATTTTAAGAGCATAGACTCGTAACAGAAAATTGGGTGCTCGTCCTTGGGATACGAATTTTGCTAACATATTTCACAAAACGTAGTCTTTGAAATTTAAGTTCTAAAGTGAAGAAAGCTCGAGCTTCAAGAAAGACAGATGCGGTTAGATAAAGAGGAAAGAGAGGAAAATGCAGTTGCAGTTCCAGAAAGAAGAAAAACAAATACAAGTGCAATTGGAGAAAGAGGAGTGAGAAACAATTGCAACTACAATTGGAGAAAGAGGAGAGAGACAATGCAAATGCACAAAGGAAAGGAAGAATGAGAATTGCAGAGAGAAAAAGAGAAGGAAGAAAGGGAATATCAATTTAGATTAAAAGAATTAGAGCTGGCAAGTGAAAAACACTTTTCCACTTTACATGCAAATTCTAAGAATATTAGGTTAGTGCCCCCTTTTAGAGAAAAAGAAGTACACAAATATTTTCCTCATTTTGAAAAAAAATTGCTGAAAATTCGAAATGGCCAAGAATGCATTGGACTTTATTATTAGAGTGCACCTTTAGACAAAGCCCGAGACATCTACGCTTCCCTGTCAGTACAGCAAGTGCTGACTATGATCTGGTTAAGGAATGCATCTTAAAGCGTTTGGAGTTAGTCCCTGAGGCTTATAGACAAACATTCGGGAACTTTAAAAAAGAAGCTGGACGAACTTATGTCGAATTTGCAAGAGGAAAAGAGGAGTTATTTGATAGGTGGTGCTTAGCCAAGAAAATTGACCAAGATTATGAAAATATAACACAACTTGTATTACTTGATGAGATAAAGAATTGCGTCCGTGGTGACGTTAATATTTATCTTGATGAGCATATGGTTGCAATTTAATAAAATGCTACTTGTACTGCTGACGAGTATTCCTTAGCTCATAACGTTTCTTATGTAAGTAAGTCTTCCACTCAGCAGTCTTCTTGTAAAAATGTATTTCAGCCTAAAACGACGTAATATAAATTTCAATATGGCACAACTTTTAGAAATCAGGTTTCTGATAAAACTGATCAGAAGTCCTTATCTCTTCCTACGTCTACCTATTACATGAAGAAAGAAAACATTATTTATGATTGCTATAAATTGAACAAATGCAACAGAATCAAGACAGACCGATTACAAATGTTGTTATTGGTAAGATGTCAAGATCACGAAAGCAATAGATTTGTTGGGTCTAACAAACCCGAGTCTGATTTTATTATGGAGAATTATTAACCATTCGTGACGAAGAGTTCTATATCAATCACTGGTGATTCGGCCAGTCCTGTCCTTATTAAAATTTTAAGGGACACAGGAGCGTGTCAGAGTCTTTCATTATCAGGTACTTTGTCGTCAGACTTAGTATCAGGTCCCGTAACAGTCGGAACAGTGTTTTATTTACCCATTGATGGCGTTCATTTACTACTATACAATGACCTAGCTAGAGATAAGGTTGTGACTAATCCTCTTGTAACTGACAAGCTTTGTTTGGATCAGAAAGTCGATCCTTTTGAAAAAGAATTCCCTGATTTATATCCAGACTATGCAGTTACTAGAGCTATGGCTAAGAAAGCTCTTGAGAATGATGTTGATCAGGAAAGTATTCCTTTAGCTGACACATGTATTGGTCAGGCTTTTGATGAGGTCACTTTCACTCCTTGTTTGGATCAGTCAGAAGGTATTTATCACAGTGATCCTCATTTAGATATGCATGCTCTTTATTCTAATCAGGGTGAGAAACGACAATCACTTGTCGTCGAACAGGAAAAATATCATGAGATCTCCTGTTAGTTTCAAATGGTCGTTATTGACGCTAAAGCCACATAAGTACCTGTTTTCTTATTTCATTAAAAATTAGATTCTTATGAGAAAATGGAGATCTCCCGAGGAACCTGGTGGTGACTAAAGTCAGAGAACTTTCAAATTGTAATTCCAAAATCGTACAGACAGGAACTTCTTAGTCTGGTCCATGACACTCCTTTGAATGGTAATTTAGGGATTAAATGACTTATCACATTATCTTAAATAACTTCTATTGGCCACAAATAAAAGTGATGTTTGTAAATACTGCAGATCTTGTCACACTTGTCAGATGGAAGGAAACCTCAATCAGAAGATACCTAAGGCTCATCTGCAACCTGTTCCTGCATTTGACGAACCATTTAACAGAATAATGGTAGATTGTGTATGTCTCTTACCTAAGACCAAGTCAGGTAACCAATACTTGTTGACCATAATGTGTGCATCAACAAGATTCCCATAGGCAATTCCTTTGAGGAATATTTAAACTAAAACAATAATAAAAGCTTTAATAAAGATTTTTTTAATTCCCATCCTCCCAAATCTGATCATGGTCAAATTTTATTTCTGGAATTTTCCAGCAAGTTATGTACGAATTAGGCAATCACCAGTTCAAGTTAAATGTGAAATTATGGTTCGACAGAACTATAATGGAGAAAACGTTTGAGTCTGCTGATGGAGTTCTGTCTCTCTTGCTTATTCTTCAAAGTTTTCTATATATTAGGCATTATGACCCTCACAATGTTAAGAAGAAAATGAATGAGTTAAATTATAATAATAGTACTCCTGTGTTGTAAATAATTTAAAGCAGTACCAGTATGTTGAGATAGATAGTCAGGCAATTAATTTAGTTGCATATGTCCCACTCACTGAGGATATAAGCGAAGCAATGAAGTCGAACTCTACAAAATGTGGAGAAACAAATCTGTGGAATTCAGAAATTATGAATAATCTGGACCAGTAACTTTAACATTTGCAATAACAAGAAAAGAATGAACTTAAAAGTTATTGCTTTCCAGATGTTCCTACAAGAACAAATTAAATCTACCATGACGTTGAAATTGTCAATTCCACACCTGTGAAACAAAACCCGTACAGGATGAACCCTCTCAAACAGGAATACTTGAAAATAGAAATTCAGTATTTGCTGGAGAATGATTTCATTGAGTAGTAAAAGTGACTGGAGTTCACCATGTATACGTGTTCCAAAGCCAGATAATACTTTCCGCATGTGCACTGATTATAGAAAGGTTAACAGTGTGACTAAAACAGATTCATTTCCATTACCAAGATTTTATGACTACATTGATAAAATTGGAAATGCAAATTATGTCACCAAAGTTTACCTTCTGAAAGGATTTTGGCAAATTCCACTGACGGAAAAGGCAAAGGAAATTTCGGCATTCGTGACTCAAGATGGACTTTATCAATATAAAGTAAGGCTGTTTGGGACGAAAGGTTCGCCAAGTACTTTTTCAACGTTTAATGAAAATGGTTACATTTGGTCTAGATAACTGTGATGCTTACATCGGTGATCTCATCATCTACAGCAACACCTGGAAAGATCATTTAACGACAATTCGGAAATTCTTTGACAGACTCACTAACGCAAGTTTGACAATTAATTTATGTAAAAGTGAATTTTTACGTGCTTGTGTAACATTTCTATGACATATCATGGGACACGGAAAAGTTAAAAATATATATATGCTAAGGTCAAAGCTATCTCTAAATTATCTATGCCTATCAACAAAACGCAACGGATGCGATGTTGGAGTATGGATGAATGCTATATGAAATTGTGTTCCAATTTTTCAATAATTGATGAACCCATGACATATTTATTAATCAAGAAAACCAAATTCCATTGGTCTGAAAATGTCAGAAGATTTTTGACAAGTTAAAGGCCATACCCAAGAGTGCACCAGTTTTACATCTCCAAATTTCAGTTAAACATATAAACTGTATGCTGATGCAAGTGATTTTGGGGTTGGAGCAGTATTGATTCAAGAAGTCAAAAATGGTGTTGGATATCCAGTGTGCTATTTTTCTAAGAAATTATATAAGCACCAGAGAAATTTTACACAATCGGAACGAAATGTTAGGCTTTCATATTGCATTGCAAAACATTTAAGTCTATATTAGTTCAGCTCCTTCTCCGATTAATGTGTTTAATAATCAGAACACCCTTACTTTAATCGGCAAGATAAAAAACAAAAACCAGAGATTATTAAGGAAGAGTTTGATGTTGAAGGAATATAATATTGACATCAGGCATATCAATAGAAAGACAATTTAATGGCAGATGCACTTTCATGTATAGATATTAAAAATATAAATATAATTTAATAATAAATACATTGTTTCATGTATACATTGTCATTTATACGACTTTCTTTGTACATAATTTTTCAACACATGTATATTTGGCTTATAGTAACAAGAAAGCTTTATTCTATAAATCTATTTTTCTTTATTAGGGGAATTGTTATGCATATATAATTTACTTGTTTGTTCGTTAGTTTAATTTTTTAATTTCATTACATGATATTGTAATGTAACATTGCATGCTAGACTTGATCTTGTCCAAAACTGAGTTCATTTCTTCTTGCCCTGATTGACTCTTTTTTTATTTCATTTACTAGTATGTCAACAACTAATATTCATTATTCTCCACGTGTATAGCTTATTATCAAGATTATTATTCATCTTAACAAGACAGATTAAATGTGTTGATTTGGGTCAGGGTTTTGGAGATTCCTAAGTGAATGTTATAGGTTAATTAGACCATTCTAGAAGGTTATTTTCCATTAGATAATGGTTGTTTTTAGAAAATGCTAATTGTGACCTGAGGTCAAGCAGATAATTATATTAGCTGGTGACTGTGAAGATTTTACCAGTTGTGCTTTAACATCTAGCACTTTAAGTTATATTAGGTTGTTAACAGTTTGGGCTGAATTTTATTTTCTTAAAATTATTGAATTCAAATGATTATTGTCTCAGGAAATATAAAGTGTGCTGATAAAATTATTGGATAAAGACATTCATTCAAATTTGTAGTGAATTCAAACTCGGAATAATATTTTTGTGATTAAACAAGGGGCAGTTGACACATCAGCACTCCGTAGGCTTTAACAGACAAGTCATATCCTTCAAGTTTGGATATCTTCTGGAATTTTACTGAAATTTGTTTAGGACTTTAAATTACTAGGACTTGTGTATTTAAGCATTGTATTATGTTTGGATTTACTTTGCAATACAGTAAGTTTGTTTTTGTCATATTCACTTTGTATTTTAAAGAAATAGATTATTTGTTAAATTTAACAAAGCTTCTTGTCTTTCACTCTTTCCTGTTGCTCATTTTAAGAGCATAGACTCGAAACAAGCGCATAGTTGCTATGGAGGCTACAGAGGCAATACTGACTAGAATATAGCACATCGATCAGTTCTTGAAAGTTTGGTCAGCAAAATGATGTGGTTTTAGAAATGGTGTGGAAATCGTTGTTCCACTGGCTGTCATCGAGAGCAAGGTACACACATTTGTTTGTAATTCATAATGTAATCAGTATTTCCTCATGTTCTTTTGTCATAATTATATGAATATAGTTTGGGGAAATGGAATAATGTGTTTTCTACGTGGTTTATATGAACATTGAATGGTTGCTATGTGAGCTTTTGCCAATAGAATTTTCCTGAAATACTCTTTTATTGTTTGACCAAATATTGTTGTCAAACTCTACTTTTATTCTGGCTGTTATGGAAAATAAAATTAGGTCACTTCTTTAGTTAATACATACCGGCTGATAAATAATAATATATGATATTGTATGAGTCGTGTCTCCCTTACTATGAAGATATTACCAGTTGCAATTCATCTTATTTGTTAGCTTATTTCACACAAAAACATTCTTGCCAGGAATTCTTTAATACGAACGTTTTTCATATCGAACTAATTTAAAGCTATGTTAAAACAAAAATCTTTAGACAATCTGCGTGTCAAGATACGCTTCCTTTTTATGCATTAATTGACTGCATATTGCTTATAGCACAGAAAATTCATGCATATTCCATGACAAAGGCGGCTACGATGCACATACTTAAAGCAGCGAACATTTCATATCAGTGCGTCATAGATCGATGGTCAAAAGCATGTTGCATAACCATCTCAGTCTACAACTTTGATCTTGGAATGGCACTAAAAGCTAACGAGCTGTGATACAACTGTGTGGCTCTTTAAAAAAAAAAAGTACCAAACAACATATTATAGACCCAACTCGTCCCCTCTTCCCTACCAGCGAAAATGACCTTAGAAATACAAAACTTCAGCTGAATGATAAGGTTAGGAACTGGGTAAATTTTCATGAAGATATATGAAATTGTTAAAAAGTGATAAACTGGATAAATATCGCCTTAACAGTACAGAACGTATGACTATGAATACATTATAATCTAACAAGTTAATATATAAATAATAGGCCACAACTGCATTAGATTAGCTTCATTGGTTCAAACGTTCAAATGAGAGATCGGTGAGTTATGTATAACCTGGCTGTGATCCTAACTTTGAGCCCGAGGCCATGGTTGTTGTGTCTCTAATTGTGATATATATTCGGTTTCGAATTTCATTAAAAATATCTAAAGTAGTTATTTCAAACGTTATCCTCCAAAGAGTACTAAATACATACTTATAATGTACATGCCTTGCTGTGAATTTAACTTGGTTGCTGGTGGCCTGTGTATGGTATGTCACACACCATCTGGTCAAGATATCTACAGGGGCAGAGCTGCGTTTAATCACTCCAGCAGTCACAAAGTCATGGGTTCAACAAGCAAATGTGAACCTAAGGATGACTGGATAATATTTCAATCAAATAACTACCTACTTAAGACATGTGTTTAAACTGCAGCAATAGTTATATGATAATTAAATACCACGCCAGAACTGTTATTTACTTGACCTGAAGAAATGGCATAAAACATGGTATTTTTTCTAATATGTTGAAAGCTTCAGAGCGACTACCTGGATATAAAAATTAAGTACCTTAACATTTAACATAAAATCACGAAAGTGGCATGTAAAACATTGTTGGATTATCATTGATATAAGCAGATTAAATTTCATTTATCTAAATACGGCATTCTAATTCAAGAAATAATCTTACGTCCAAAAAGAATTTTACACCAGAGATATTGTTTGATTTAAATTCATCATTAGACATAAAACCAAATTAAACTGCAATCGGTAATCGTATCAGCATCAATTCGGTAACTGTTATACTTGTTCTCATTAATACTGCTGGAAGGAAAGGTGTTTCTTTTTAATAGATACAGCTTTTAACATACAGAGTGATGTTTTCTCGTCAGGTTGTTTTCATCAGATGCTTCTGTGATGAAACTGTCAAAACAATAACCAAAACTAATTATATAAAATACTAAAAACGCATATCATCTGGCCAGAACAAATATCCAAGTCATATTTAGTATATGCTACACCGATTTAAAGTCTTTTTTTTTCTTTCTCGAGCGTATGATGTTGCAGATCACAAAACCAACCTCCCGCAAGTATCCATAAGCTAAATCTGACGACGAGCTATGTATGGAGTGAGACACAACTGAAAGTATAGATAATACCTTAAGGACACACGGTACTAACTGTATGGAAAAACGGGAGTCAGTCCGGAAATGGGTGAAGATAAAATAGAGCATATATGGGTCTGGCTGGCCAGGATTGGTTGATGATGAAAGTTAGGTTTTAGTAAAAAGAATCTTTCGAGAGCTTATCCTAGTTGTAATTTTTTTTAATATAGAGGCATTGTTTTATTGATGGAATTTCAGTACTTTACCAGTCTTGACTTTGGATCACTCATTTATAAAATTAGCACCTGGTTCTTTGCTGAGGAATTGGAAGCACGTGTTTCAAACTCATGTAGGTCCAGAAAATGCCGCGGCTCATTTCCTTTTCTCTACACAGAAGCACTCATCCAGGATTTATTTATACTGATGAAATAGGTTTGATCATGAGCACTCAGAAATTTAAAGTTTTTGAATTTTTAATGTCATGCTTTTTGCATATGTTTACTGTTGGAACTGAAATAGTACCGTGAGTCCTTAAACGTATTTAAACGACCACATCTCTGACGGTTGAAAATAACAAAAGCGCGTATATGAATTAGAAAGGATATAGAGCGGCTTAAATGTAAAATGCATTTGATGAAGAAAAAAGACCAAATTACATTATTTCTTTTTTATTATTATAAGTTTGAGTGTTTTCGTTAGTAATAAACATAATCTCGGGAATTATTTGCCATAGAGAATGTCTGAGGTCTGTTAAAACAATAAAGTTATCGAGAAGGCGGATTGTTACTTTGCCGCTGCATATTTGCAAAGGCTACGGATCATGGAGTTTCGAAAGTCTTGCTGTCTTCAAGTTTATTGGAAACATGGAGTTACTGACTGAAGCACGTTTTTTTATCATCAATCACACACCAAAATCATTATGACTGGCAGCTTCTATGGGGAAATTTTGTAATGTTGCTAACTCAGTTTGCTCTTTACTATACAGAAGATTTATCGAACAAACTGGCTGAAGACCTAGATGATGTTGGATTTTTAAATCATGTAAACCTTCATTAAGCAACAAGTGTCAATATATAATCAATTCGGAGACCTACTGTAATAATTCATCGCACCTTTTGAACATTCAGTCACCAACAGAACATAGTTTGCGGTAATGACTGGCCAGAAATCAATCGGCGTCTATCTACTTTTTGTAGATTTTTTTTTACTAATAAAATCAATCCAGGCGTTATGGCGCTCTCTTTTTCACTACCAGAAATAAGTATATACATGACTAAAATATATCATTTATAGTTATTTAATGGCATTAAATAATGGGGTGGTGGCTGTTTATTTTATTGCACAAAAAAGGCACAACAAAGGAGCCTGAAACATATATGAACATATGTATCTAGTAACTTGTGATCCTGTTTTATGCGAGTAGATCGTATATTTCAACCTAAAAGTATGGAATATTTGTTTGTTTTGTTTTTAAGTATTTTTTTTTCTATGATTATATGTTATGCATAATTGTATTTTGATTGACCTTGTACAAAATCAAGTTCATGTTGTAAATGACCAGTAACATGTTTGTGGACAATTTAATACATAGCTAATATTTTTCGTATGATTTTTGATTAAGTATTCAGATTATTATTGATGTAGCCACGTTCATCTTAGTGTGAGCCTGGGACCTTGGAATTCTAATCTTCGTCTGAGTCTGGGACAATGGAATTCCCCCATAGCATGTGCTACTTGATGTTTAACACATTTTTTTAATCATAATTTCAATAACAGATTTGATCTTTTTCAAATTAGAATTTTCTAGAAGTGAGCTTTGGACCTTTATTCTGGCACTACAAGTGTATTAGTTTTTATACAATCTTATTAACTTAAAAGATTATTCATTCTTGCAATAACATCAGAAGAAGAATCGTTTATATTATTGTGTTCATTTTTGTATTTTGGGTGGATATATTTATTTAAATTATTATTCTCTGGAACTACAAAGTGCTAAATATTAATTTGGAATAACTGGAAATGCCAAACTCTATCAGACAAAGACATTATAGACGTTATAGTATTCTAATTAATTGAAAACTGTTATCACATCGTCACACTTCACGCCACTAGTACATTCAATACTACAGGCACATCAACACCTTCAGCGCTGGATCTTATTTGGAACACCATTATAATTTAATTTGAACATTATTCATTGGTAAATATGATAGAACTTTCTAGACTATTTCGGATTTAAATCTCAACACAGTTCTTTAAAACGTTTCACTTTTTATTATTCTCGAGAAAAAATTATTTGTTGAATTGTACAAAGCGTGTTGGTTTTTGCTTTTTCTATTACTTAGTTTAAGACCATAGAGTCGTCATAGTTAATAACGCTTGAGATTAGGATATCCCTAACGCCATGTAAATTAAGCCTGTTAAAGAAAGGTCTCTTAGATAGGTTTAACTGTTTTGAAAGATCTATTGGGTTAATGGTGAACCTCATACCAACCAGTCAGACGAGTACGGCTGTAATTAATGATTCGTTCAAATCAATGGATTGACCAGTATACTAGTATACTCTCTATCTATCTATCTATCTATCCATCAGTATATCTATATATCCATCCACCCACCCACATATATATATATATATATATATATATATATATATATATATATATATATATATATATATATATATATATATATATATATATATATATATCAGCAGCGTGCAATTCAGTTTTTGTTTTCAGGGCGACTTAGCGTTTGGAAGGAGACCCGAATGAGTGCACCATTTGCACAATAGCATTTATCGCGCTACTCTAAACGCTAATCTAAGTTTACATTAGCATGCAACATTTACATTCCTAGTTTATCTGGAAGCATTATATATTACCCTTACCATCTTATCGTTTTACTTCTAACTGTTTTTATCGCTGGTCGAGACGAAACCTTTTATCACTTTTACACGACCTTTCATATAACTTTTTGTACGGCGATAAATAGCCAAATAGTGTTGGTGCGCCGTAAGATACAATCAATCAATCTAAACGCTGAACTCTATCAGAGAGTATCCCATGAACCGGTAAGGGTGAATGATTCTCAATCGTTGGTCATTTACAAACTCTACAAAAAATTATCAGCAACATAATAAATCTGCTTAGGCAAATGGAACAAAAATGGAACAAAAAAGCAAGATAGTTGGATTCTATTCCACATCAACATTCCTGGTACAGTATTATCTGGGGAAAAAATACGAAAAAAGTGACAGGAAAAATGGGACGCGACGAAATAGGTAGGAATCTATATAAGATACAAGACAGTGTAAATAGACAAAAACAGTACCGGAATTTCCGTAATCATTACGATGCAACTGTAATTAATAGAATACGACCTGGATTAACTCTTTTCGCTGGATGCACAGGAAGAAAGCAAAAAAACTTAAATGTAGCAGTAGGTATGAATTGCCAACACTTCCCAATTCATAAAACAACTTAGCATGTAAATATATGCTCCAGATATGATCAAGAAAGTAAAGAGTTTTGAGAACAACAAAAATAAATTCATTCACGAAGTACATACTTTGAGGCCATAGGCAAAAGTTTGCAAGCTAAATATAACAATCTCCTGCCATAAATAGCAAACAATAGAAAAAACGGTAAAATATATAAAAACAACAAGGGTGCAACCTTAATGTCTAGGACGTGAGCGGATAGAGGCGATATGGTTCGAAGAGCGCGACCTAATCCCGCCTCACTATTTAAAGAAAATTTAGTTCCTGTTCAGAGACAGCCTAATCCGCTCAAACGAAATATCATAAGATCTACTACACCCCAAACAAAAACATTATACACGAGCAATACCTGAGGAAATAAATAAAGGAAAGTCAGTTATGTACATTAAAGTAAATATATAAAAACCATTTCATAAAATTAGACGTCCATCCGCTTTTCCATTCTAGCCGTTTGGTTGACCAAGTCGAACAGACTACCTGCAGTGAGTGAAACTGATAGCATGCGGTTGGACCTGTCACAAAACTGACAAATTAATCCTGCTAGTGATTCGGCTTCATAAAAGTGTCGAAGAGACGATCTGGTGTCAGCGAACAAGACTATGATTAGAAAAGAGGGAAAAAGACAGAGAAAAAAGATATAACAACAAAAACAATAAGATAGAAAACAATAAACTAGGAGCCCTGTAAATATAATAATAAAATGAGAAGCAGACACGTGAGGGGTTACTGGTATAGAAGGTGCAAACAAAGAAGCACACTGCAAAGAGAACCGAAAGAAGAAAGAGAAAGAAAGCTGAAGCAATTAAAGGAGATCATTCACTAAGGGTGCAGTAAGAGAGGAAAACATACGCCGAATGATAGACGAAAAGACAGTGGAAGGAATGAGTAGGCGAAACAGTGGAGATGACAATGAAGAGAAAAAAGAAAAGATAAAAGAGGGAGAGATCAGTGGAATAGAAGATGAAGAAGGGGATCGGTAGAAAGACATATGGGAAAAAAAAGAAGACGCTACAGGGAAGAAGCGGCGGAAAACCACACGGAAAATGGAACTATAAGGCCTTCTCAAAACTATAACAAAGGATGAGAAAAGTCACCACTCCACAAGCATTACCTGGCCACAATAATACCACTATCATACAAATATATGTATTGCATAACACTCGGCACAAAAATTCTTCACCGTTTAGCATACACAACACAAGCTGTACGACAAGTGAGCATACCTTTGACGATATGAAACTAAAACGATAGACGTGGGGGCAGGAGTAGTCGTACAAACAAATGAAAGGACGAAAGGAGACAGACAAAAAGGATGATGCAGACAGTTAAGGAACCCTGTGGCCGGCTGCTTCCACTGGAGACACTCGAATGTATAATACCAAATTAATTAGTGTGCAAAGGTTCGCAGCTAAAAGAGCTAAACAATAACAAAATCATATTGATTAACATTATGGAACCTGTGGATGAAGCAATGAAGATAATGTATTCAGTAGACCTGGTGCGGATACCCCCTTATACTCGGAGCGATAGGGCTCTAACTATAACGACAACTGCAGCAACTGTAACCAGTATTGTTCAAGAATAGGGTGACTTCAATTTAGCCTTAACTGACATTGTGCATGAGATTGTAGTTCCACCTCAACCCCTTCTCCATCATTACCATTGGTGGACTAATTCATAAACAGACAAACGAAAATATAAGAATTATTTGCAGCATCTGAAAAAAATCAGAAGAAGCATTCATCAAGGGAGGAAGAAGAAAAGAAAAGGAAGCATTTAATTTATGAAGTAAGGACGGAACACCAAGAGAGTCCAGAGCACCAAGAAGAAAATCTTTCAACAGGTTCTGAAGATTATTTTACACTTTTGAATGACGCACAAAGTAACATGCAGAAAAAAGTATCAGAACCTTAGTTTTCGCCTACATCGTGCTATTACCCTAAATCCAATGTTGGGAATAGGAACAATGAAACAATATTCCCAAGCTAAAAGGACTATAGTTTGAGACTCGGCACTACCCACGACAGCTTAAGTCACCCGTTTGGATCGAATTCAGAACACCTCAGCATCTACACCTTCCAAAGTCAGTGAAAATATTAAACAGGTTCAATTACTAGTTTAACATCCTTCATGTAAAATCAGGTCTTCACGTAAGTTGTTGCACCTCCTAGAGTTAGATTACCGCGCAGAATTTTTTTATTTGTAGACGATATTTGCATTACCAGACGCAGTATCGTCGAAATTGATAAGTCACATAACTAGATGTGCTTATCCCGTGCCATTGTCGCCGGGCAAACGTATCATAAGAATGAGACCGCAAATTGGAAAAGAGCATTTTAACGCATTGACAGAGCGATAAAAACGAAAAAAAAAAAAGATAACTCTTCTACAGTAAGCAGGCATTTCACGAGACACCGAACGTGACATTCCTTAAATACAGAAACTTCAAGATGGAAAATACATTCAACTGTATCATCATCAAGATTTTACCAATCAGGACCAACTCATTGATTACGGCGAGAGACGCCATGGGTGTTACTTCGAAACGATGCATACCTCAAGGAAATTAAAGAATCATGGCTCTACTTGCAAGCTAATCATTGCCAGTCTTTTGTGTTAAGGTCAACATCACATTAAAGAAGTTCAACACCAAAAATTTACATGTGAATTCTGTTCCAATTGTGGATATCATATTCGAAACATGATTCAAGAAAAGAAGAAAAAGATTAAAGTTAAATGTATCTACTTCCTTTTAATGTTCACAAGTGACTGACATCCCCATCCCTCATATGTGTAAAAATGAACTTATATTTTTTTCTTTGTCCCAATTGTTAGGATCCGGCACTCTTTCCAAATTTGCCGGATGGATTTTAGACCCTACCGACGGCACTTAGAGCGAAGAGGACATTTAACGTTACGGGGATGTACTCTATAGGCTCCATTCTAGGCCCACAGTTTCGTTGAAAACGACGGATAAATTTTTCTTTTAAATTTTTTTTAGAAGAAGGCCCGAGAAGCCCATTCAATATGAATTAAGCCAAACTGCGCTACATGAAAGTTTAGAGTTAATGCGAGATTTAAAACTGATTTTGAAACAGTGAGGTCCTTATCGATGGCAACACAATTTCTGAACAACGATTTTTCAAGAATACTCATTTTTGTCACTTGAAAATCATGAAACGAAAGCCACTGTTGTGGAACGTTTTGGAAGAACTTTGAATCGATATGGTTTAGAAGTTATCACACTAGTAACCAGATCTCGAGTCATGAAACTGCAAGTCGCATAAAATAATTTACATGCACTCCAATATGGGGATGAACGCGAACAACACATGGAAGTAAGGGCTAAAGTTCTCTCTAAAAAATGTCATGTATATTTAATTTCCTTTGTGTGCTTGAACTTGTTTCATGATCGAGTTTTGGTGTGTACCTGCTTTCTGTCATTGTTATCAAAAGCTTGATCACTAGAATTTGAGATAAAGATCTAACCTTGAATTTGAGATAAAGATCTGACCTTGAATTTGCGATAAAGATCTAACCTTGAATTTGAGATAAAGATCTAACCTTGATTGTAACCTTAGAAACTTCTGGAAACGAAATTTATTTGCAGTTTGGTGCAATTGTTCACATAGATAATTGATTTCTTTTTTTTTAATTAAGTGTGTGTATGTATATATATATATATATATATATATATATATATATATATATATATATATATATATATATATATATATATATATATATATATATATATATATATATATGAGAAGCAAAAATTTAATCTGAGATAGTTTACTGCTATGTAAGATATAAGTTGATAAGAATCCTTTATTTAAGTTATTCTTTGGAATTACAAAGTGTTGATTTGCAGCTAGGTGTAAATCATCACTTTAGAGTTGCAGTGAATTCATTCAAGGACATTCTTCATCATATCAATGGGATACATCAAGACTATTGTTACATCAGCTCATTCAATGCTATTACTATTAGTACACCAGCACATTCCTATCTTTAAAGTCATTCTTCATCATATCAATGGGATACATCAAGACTATTGTTACATTAGCTCATTCAATACTATTACTATTAGTACACCAGCACATTCAAATATTTAAATTAATTCGGAATATTCTAGAATTGTGTCCATAATGACCTAGCTTGATGAACAAACGGTGGAACATTTGGTAAATGCTGATTATGATTATTCCTTGACTCACAAAAGTTTCAAGACTGTTAGGAACACATTTACACAAATTAAGTCTATTAACGCAAGAGCACATGCACAATTGGAATTCATAATGGAATTAATTTGGAATACATGATACTGTTGGACTTGTATTAGAACATTTAGGACTATCAAGGATTAAATTCACAATACTTTAATAATTATATTAATCCTACTGTAGCATATGGTACGTATATGAAAAATCAATCCCACTAACCCCCGTTTTAAAATTAATTAAAATTAGCACAACCCTGTAAACCTAAATCTAAAAAGAACATTACACAAAACACCAATCCTCCCTGCTGGCCATTAAGGATCTGTATATTAACAATCAACTAACCGTGTAAACTCGAAATTACAAACCAAATGCCATGATTCATATATAACAACAAACATATACACCAATACAACAAACTAATACTTTTATTGGTTCCTTAATCTTAAAAGGTGGATCATATAACTCGAGTATTCCCATACCTGCATATGGCTGTTAAACCAGTAGTATTATACATTTGATCATAACACTCCTTAAAACCACGATAACGATATTAACAGTAATATATAAACTTTTACATTCTTACTGCCACTATTCCATTGTGTTGGGATCAACCAGGAGTCCAACCTTTTGCAAGTGATCCACAAACTCTAACCAATGCAAAATTAAAAAGTACATGTATCAGGTAGTCCTAAGTCAAGACCAACAAGGCCTGTTGCACAGGGCTGCAAATATTACCAGTGAACACATAGAACTACCCGACACTTTAGTAAATATATGTGGTGGTCCTAAGTTCAAATCATCAGGGCCAGATACAAAAGGCGGCAACTAATGGAAGACCGAAACAACACACAAATAATGCCCGACACCTTATGATACATATTTGGTGATCCTAAACCTTGACCATCAGTACCCACTGCACAAAGAAATAAGTGATTAAATTTATCAGCAACATAGACATATAACAGGAAAAGCAAATCTCCATAACTACAAACTCCACGACCTTCATTAATTACTTTTACCAATGTTCTTACTAACTGCATAGTCCAAAAGTACTTTCAGTAAACAGGGCTGCAAGACGGAGACGTTTTTATCTTCATGCACAACAACCAAACGTTTTCCACTCTGGACAAAATGGTCACGGATCAACCATTCTCAGGTCAGGCTATATCTAAATGAATCATCTGACATTATCCACAGCTTTAAAATAATTCAATAGTTATCCGTCGCACCGTCGTACATGGAGAAATGGCCGCAAATAACGTACAGCAAATCAATCAGTAGTGCCATTTGTTGTTGATCATGTTAAGGTAAAGAAGAAGGAAGAAGGGCAGTCGTCCAACATGGCCAAACAGAGGAGTTACAGAAAGCTCTCCTTAGTTTGATGTGTGTGTGTGTGTGTGTGTGTGTGTGTGTGTGTGTGTGTGTGTGTGATTTGAATTTTTAACGTAGCTTTAAAAAGTTTTCAGTCATATCGCTACGATGTCTGCAGTGTGACATTTTATAGTGATGCCTAGCACTGGGGCATCATGTCGCAGACATGTGGCATGATGTCCCACCCAGTCACATTATCCTGACGCCGGGACAACCAGTCCTAAAACTAACATCGTAATGCTGAGCGCCAAGCGAGGCAGCTGTTGGTACCATTTTTGTAAGTCTTTGGTATGACTCAGCCGGACCCACGACCTCCCGCATCCGAGGCGGACGCTCTAACCACTAGGCCACCGGAGCGGTTAGTTTGAGAGGGTGGGGTGCCTTGTATACCATTATACAGGAAATGGGGTATTACCCTAATCAAAATCATGACCGTCTTGAGCTCATCTCACATACAACAACCAAGTTCTTTGTCCAAGAAGTAATGGAGAAACAATATATTTATATATTATATTTTATACTCGGTAGGTTGATGCAGCATAATATATGTGCATAAAAACTGTACCCATAGATAATATTAATCTCATCCATCCATACCAGGAGATTATTAACACCAAAACAGACACACAACATATTTCATACATTGATCACTAAATATTATCCCAATACCTTTAGTGAAAAAAGAACTTACGCCCATATACGAGTCGACTGCAATCGTTATATTACATGCCACAATATTTTCTTTTACGAACATAATTGCAATACAGAGTGACCACTTTTACAAACATAATTGTAATACAGAGTGACCACTATACAAACATAATTGTAATACAAAGTGACCACTATACAAACATAATTGTAATACTGAGTGACCACTTTTACAAACATAATTATAATACAGAGTGACCACTATACTAACATTACTGTAATAAATATTGGCCACTATAAAAAGATAATTATACTACAGAGTGACCATTTTTACAAACATAATTTTAATTCAGAGTGACCACTTTTACAAACATAACTGTAATACAGAGTGACCGCTATACAAACATAATTGTAATACCGAGTGACCATTTTAACAAACATAATTGCCATACAGAGTGGCCACTATACAAACATAATTGTTAAATAGAGTAACCACTTTTACAAACATAATTGTAACACAGAGTGACTAATATACAAATATAAGTGTAATACAGTGACCACTTTTACGAACATAATTGCAATACGGACTGACCAATATACAAACATATGTGTAATACAGAGTAACAATTTTAATATACATAACTGTAACACAGAGTGACCACTTTTACCAATATAACTGTAATACACATTGGCCACTATACAAACATAATAGTAATACAGAGTGACCACTTTTACAAACGTAGCTGTAATACAGAGTGCCAACTATACAAACATACTTGTAATACACAGTCACCATTATTATAAACATAATTGCAATACAGAGTGACCACTATCCAAACATAATCGTAAAACAGAGTGACCACATTTACAAACATAATTGGAATACAGTGACCACCATTACAAACATAATTGTAATATAGAGAGACGTCTATACAAAAATAATTATAATACAAACTGACAGCATGATTAACATAACTGTAAAACAGATTGACCAGATTTACAAACATAATTGTAATACAGTGAGACAACTATACAACAATAATTGTAATACATAACGACCGCTAAACTAACACCCTTGTAATAATGAGTGACCACTTTCTACAAATATATTTGTAATACACAGTGCAAACTATACAAACATAATTGTAATACCGAGTGACCACTTTTACAAACATAATTGTAATACAGAGTGACCACTATAAAATCATAATTATAATACAGAGTGGCCACTATACAAACATAATTGTTATACAGAGTAACCACTTTTATAAACATAATTGTAATACAGAGTGACAACTTTTACAAACGTAACTGTAATAAAGAGTGGCTACTTTTATAAGCATAACTGTAATACAGAGTGGCTACTATTACAAACATGACTGTACTATTGTAACCATCTTATGAGCAATAATTGCAATACCGTGTGACCACATTTACAAACATAATTATAATAGTGTGACCACTATTACTAACATAACTGTAATACACACTAGCCACTATACAAACATAATTGTAATACAAAGTGGCCACTCTACAAACATAATTGTAATACAGAGAGACCACTTTCACAACCACAAGTGTAATACAGTGTTACCACATTTACAAACATAATTGTAATACAGTGATCACCTTTACAAACACAAGAGTATTTCAGAGTGCCAACGATACAAACATATTTATAACATAAAGCAACTGCATCTACAAACACAGCTGTAATAGAGTGAAAACTTCTACAAACATACTTGTTATACAGAGTGGCTACTATTACAAACATAACCGAAATATGGAGTGGCCACTTGTAAAACATAACTGTAATACAAAGTGGCTACTATACAAACATAATTGTAATACATTGAGACCGCTTCTACAAGCATATACCTCTCCCTCGATAACTCGCGCACAACGGGGTCCACAAACAAAGACCGCACTATAAGCGAGGCGCGAGTTACCAAGGGACCTCCAAAAATTGGAGAAAAAAAATCGCTTTGACAATGAGAAAATTGGGGGCGGGAACGGCGTTAGGAAACTGGGCCGTTTATTGACTGAATCCTCATTTTACAATCACGTCGATAATAATTTTAATAATGCACTTTTTCTAATGAAGTTGTTTGTTATTCTGTTTAAATAACATTTATTTTCAAAATGTCCAACATATGAAAGATTGTTCCAACTGGTTTCAACAACCATCATATGTACGCGAAAAATCTGTGTAGTACGTCACTGCTTTCTGTTTTCTTGACGAGTCTGGTTCCCGTAATGATGTTTAATATTATCCTGCCAAATCGGGAGTCCACAGAGCAGGGAAATATCCTAACTGTTGATACTCCACCAAACAAAAGTACTTAAAAAAAATTTAAAAAAAATAAAAAAATAAATAAAAAAAACAAGCGACATTTATTTCGTGAGACAATAGTCTACGTCGAAACTCAATTTTTGTATTGTTCAATTAGTACAATATTGATGTCGTGATTTCATTGGAAGTAAAAATGAAACTACTTATCATCCTTGAGGATATCTCTAAGTACCAGTTCAAAAATTCTCTGAAACTCGCTTGCCCACAATGGTTCATATATGTGAAACTGAGCTCTTTATTTTACGAAGTATTCATTTCGCTTGGTTGCATAGATTATCTTTTATCACAGTAATGAAACAGTCGGTTAATTTAAGATAGTTTATGTTACATGCATAACAACATCAAGTGTTCGATTGATCAAATGAAGTGAGTTCACCCGACATACGATCGGGGCTGCTAGATATTAAGTTTGTAGGATTTTAGTTCTTTTTAACTTTCCTTTTATTCCACCTCCTTTATTTGATTCAAAAGACATAATGAACGTGGTAATGCAAAGCAGGCCAGCTTTGAATTCACTGCAACAATACAACTAATCTTTCCGGAAGTCAGTTATCAAAACACGGTCGGCACTTAAGTAGGTTCTCAGAAAAACGCTCGCGGACATAGCTGTTAAGGTAGATTGACGCATTTTATGTTTAACTACAAGAGGACACATTGCATTTATGACGATCACACTTAAAAGGAATTAAAAGATAGAACTAGAACACAAATTTCAATTGATAAAAAATTAGTTTGTATTCTTTTTAAATTAAACTACTGCCTCCACTCAAAGTAAAAGACATTTTCATTGATTGAAATTTCCTTGCATATCGTTAATAGCGGTGTACTAGAAATGTCGTTTGGAAGGAAAATGTCAAAATTTGAATAAACTATTATTAAATTTGATATTTCACTGTGTTGATTAAAATTTCCAGGTCCTATTCACCATTTTCGACGTCAAAATGAGCGATACATCAAAGTTTCCGTTACCAAATTTGGTCGCAATTTTCTTCAAGTCTAACAAATAGGGATCAATTTTTGGGGTATTTTCTGGTTTAAAAAATGGGATCCCCGCCTGACCCCGCGTTTTAAGCGGGTTCGCGAGTTACCAGGACGCGAGTTACCGAGGGAGTGATATAATTGTAATACAGAATGGCCACTTTAAAAAGAAAAAACATAACTTTACTACAGAGTTCCTACAAAGCAGAGATAATTTTAATGCAGAGTGACCAGTTTCACAAACATAATTTTAAGACCGAGTGTCCACTTTAACGGACATAATTTCAATACAGTAACCACTTTTACAAATATGAATGTAATACAGATCGACTACTTTTACAAACATCATTGTAATACAGAGTGAATACTATTATAAAAGTAACTGTAATACAGAGTGGCAACTATGAAAGCATAATTGTAATTAAAAGTGACAATATTAGTCTCAGCTAAACAATCTCATGTATGTCATGCGAGGTAAAGATCCTGTGATATTAGTCTCAGCTCCACTATCTCATATATGTTATGAGAGGTAAAGATGTTTCGATGATAGTCTCGGCTCCACAATCTCATGCCTGTCATTATAGGTAAACATGTTTATATATTGGACTCAGGTTCACACTCTCACGCGTGTTCCGAGAAGCAGAGATTTGGGATATTAGTCTCAGCTCCACAATATCATGCCTGTCATGAGAGGTAAAGATATTTAGATATTAGTCTCAGCTCCATAATCTCATTCATGTCCCAAGATGGAAAGATGTTGGTATAATAGTCTCAGCTCTACAATCTTATGTATGTTTTGGCAGTTAATGATGTTGGGGTATAAGACTCAGTTCCACAATCTGATGCATGTCATGAGAGGAAAAGTCATTGAGTTATTTGTCTCACCTCCACAATCACATGCATGTCATGAGTGGTAAAGATGTTGGGATATTAGTCTCCACTTCGAAATCTCATATATGTCATGTATGGTAAAGATGTTGTTATATTAGTTTCAGCTCCACAATTTCATGCATGTCAAGAGAGGCAAAGATGTCGGGATTTTAGTCTCAGCTCAACAATCTCGTGCTTGCTATTAGAGGTACAGTTGTTGTGATATTAGTCTCAGCTCCACAATCACATGCTTTTTATGAGAGGCAAAGATGTTGGGATGTTAGTCTCAGCTCCATAATCGCATGCTTGGTATGAGCGTTAAAGATGTTTGGATATTTATATCAGCCCCACAATCTCATGTATGTCATGAGAAGTAAAGATTTTGGGATGTTAGTCTCTGCTCCACTGTCTCATGCTTGCTTTTAGTGGTAAAGATGTTGGAAAATTAGTTTCAGCACAACAATGTCACGTATGTCATCTGAGATAAAGATGCTGTAATATTAGTGTCAGCTCCACAATCTCATGCAAGGTATGAGAGGTAAAGCTGTTGGAAATTATTTCTCAGCTTCACAATCTCATGCATGTCACTTGATGCAAAGATATTGGAATTTCTGTCTCAGCTCCACAATCTTATGCTTGCTATGAGAGGAAAATTGGTTGGGATATCATTCTCTTCGTGAAATGAGAGCGAAAGATGTTGAGATATTAGTCTCAGCTCCACAATCTCGTGCATGTCATAAGAGGTAATGAATTTGGGATATTAGTCTCAGCTCCACACCTCATGCTGGCTATGAGAGGTAAAGATGTTTTGATATTAGTCTCAGCTTTATAATCTTATGTATGTCATGAGAGGTAAAGATGTTGGGATATTAGTATCAGCTAAACAATCTTATGCTTGTTATGAGAGGTAAGGAATGTTGGGCTATTAGTCTGATCTCCATCATCTCATTCATGTCATGAGAGGTAAGGATGTTGGGATATTAGTCTCAGTTCAACAATCTCATGCTTGTTATAAGACGTAAAGATCCTGGGATATTAGTCTTAGGTCTACAATCTCATGCTTGTTATGAGTAGTAAGGATGTTGGGATATTAATCTCAGCTCTACAATCTCATGCTTAATATGGAGTTAAAGATATTAGTCTCAGCTCCACAATCTAATGATTGCTATGACAGGTAAAGATATTTGGATATTAGTCTCAGCTCCAGTCTCATGCGTGTTCTGAGAGGTAACGATGTTGGTATATTTGTCTCAGCTCCACAATATCATGCATTTCATGAGACATAATGATGTTGGGATATTAGTCTCAGCTCTACATTCTCGTGTGTGTCATGAGAGGTAAAGTTGTTGAGATACTAGTCTCAGCTTCACAATCTCATGCTTGTTATGAGGGGTAAAGTTGTCGGGATATTACGCTCAGCTCCACAATCTCATGCTTGTTATGAGAGGTAAAGTTTGGATTGCATCTTTTTATTGTGATGTGATATACCAAAAAATTCTTTGCGATTATCCGGAAACTTATACATGAACAGGTCCAAGCGTACTTTCCGGATTGAATGAGCTTTTCTGTATATTGAAAATATTGAGAAAATGTACATACGATCAGCAAAGGGAAACGCACCTTATTTCTTTGGTATGAAAGAGAAAATCTTTAATATTTTACATTCCAGTTGTTCACTTGATGAATTTATACGTGCTTGAACTATAGCTAATTATATACCTATATATTTGACTCGAGTACGTAAACCATCCCTTAAACGTTCATAGTATTCGATAAATACCATATTAAACTAAATTAAATTGCCATGAGCATGCTGTCAATTCAGTTGGTTTGTTTTAAGACTGCTACGCAAACATGTTTTTCTCGAATGTAAATTCACACCTCATCTGTAATACTAATTTGTTACTGATAGAACGATACATGTAAATGAGCAAGATGTGATTTATCCAAATGCTAAAGAAGTGAAAGCTGAACAGAAGTCAAAATTCGTTTGATGGTGCAATTTCCGTGCCATGCTCCTCTTGAATTCACATTACCGGAATGCGATCTGGAATAAAATTAACGAATGAGATAGCGATGTTAAAATGTAGTCATTCAATTATCAGGATTTCTTGTTAATTATCAAGTGTTGATGTAACATGTCAGTACCTTGAGGATATTTAGTTTATTTTCAGACATCTTTTTTGTATCGAAAGAGGGGGGTAGCAGTTTAACTGTAATAAGTGTTGTAAAGATACATACAATTTTAGTTGCACAAAAACCTTCGAAGTGCCTAGATTTATGTATCATTTCTGTGTCAATGCGATTAGCTACTGCATTACTGCATCGTGTTAAGACCCAGAGGCTTAATATACGTCCCAAGAAAGAGATATAACAAAAGGTTTTGTAAAATTTAAAATATAAATTTATTTTCCTAAATAAAAAAATGAATTAATTAAAACATAACTTACTATGGATAATGAATTCATTCAATCCTAAATCATAAGTACGGCAAACTTAACTTTAATTTAAATTGATTGTCAAAAGGTCTTTCCATGTCTCGTTGAAGATCACGTCATGAAAGTAAACGTCACATTGTCCTATTCTACGTGTTATGTTCATCAAATTGCTGACATTTTCTTTGTTCTTTCCGCCAATGGAATTTGCCAGAATCCCTTCAAGAGATCAAACTTGGTAACATATTGTTACATTTGAAATGCTGTAAATACAGTCATGTATTCTGGGTATCGGAAATTAGCCTGCCTTGGTGACACTGTATACTTTTCTGTAATCGATACTCATACAGAAATTATTATCTGGTTTCGGCACTAGAATGCATGACGAGCTCCAGTTACATTTATTTGGTTCGATGAATTCACATTTCCAGCAAATATTAAACTGCTTTCTTCAAATAATTTCGTTTGAGAGGATTTATCCTGTAAGGATGGTGTTTCACTGGCATAGAATCTACAATGTAATCTTCATGGCAGGTTCATGTTGCAATATTTGGAAACAAGTGTTCATATTCTCTCAATAGCTGTTTAAATTCGTTCATCTCTTTTGACAGCAGTGGAGAAAAATTATGGTTCAGATTATAAAAGATTTCCGAATTGCGAAGAGTGGTCACTTTAAAGTCACTACAGTCCAATTACATATCTTCATTGAAAGCCTCGGTGTATGGAATAATATTGACTTAGTTAAATAATTTTCAGGGCTATGTCTGTCAACATACACATATTACGTTAACATGACAAAATGATTCCATTTTTGCCATCCAGGAGTAATAATGTAATTTAAGTCACTTTCGAACTTTATAAGCATCTAAGGATCATAATACCTAATTTTTATCTGATTCCATAAAAGGAAACAACAACAAATGGACAATGTTGACCCAATCCTTTCCTGTCTTACTATGAAGACCAAAATGTGTGGAAAAACTTTAACAAAGCTTCTGCTTACTGGTATTTCTAACAGCTGTTGAGCTACCGTCGCCTGAATTATTCTTTTGGCGATATGTACATATTTTCAAATCAAATCCTATGTTTGACGATTTGTAGATCCCCATAGAATAGCACAAGCATATGTCCTGCGACCATTTTGAATTTCGCGCTAGATATGGCTATTACCAAATACCGATAAATATATAGACTGTACGCAGATGTGTTCCGGAAACACTTTGCATGCAGCAACATTGCACATTTTAAAAAACAGGCGACATGTCGTCCATTAGTATCAGCACAGATTTTGGTGTGTGTGTGTGATTTATCGGACTATGTCAGGCGTCTCAATTGACACAGTTCTTAAATCTTCATTTTCTCTGTGCATTCTTTTCTCTGTACATTTGCATTTCCCTACTACAGATGTCACAGTGAAAGCTTGTTGGTCTCACTATAAACTTGCCATATATGTGAAATTATAATAACAGAAACTAAGTAAATTTCAAATCAAGGTTAAATTTAAAGTTAGAAAATAAATTCATTCCTTTGAAATATTAAAATCTAGAAAATATTCGGATCAATTCAAATCTCTTAAACATTCTAAAGAAATTCAAATACTAAAAGAAGTCATCCAGTTTCTTTTTACGATCTAGGGGCTTAAACCTCACAACAAGAAAGTGTGAGAAGCATCAAGTTGCATAAATATAAATTTATTCTCATAAATACAAAAACAAATAATTAATAAGTAACTGACAGTGGTTAATGACTTTCTTAAATGCTAAACATTCTATCAATTCCAACAGATCCAATTAATCAGAATAAGTTCCAAAAGTATACCGAATGAAAACTGATATCCTTATATACCAACACCACAGAATAATCACACTGTTTTAAACCCAAATAGCCCTAAATATTTAGGAGTAAATCGATTAGAAATGGAAATCCTAAATGTCCATGAATATTTCACTATAAAACTGTTCCGCTATTGCTATCTGAATGTCTTTGAATAACACAATTGAATAAGTGGTTCCAACAATCATGATACTCAATATATCCCCTCTAATTCCAGCATATAAAGTCAAGAACTAGAAATTCTGCACAAAAATCGTTTCGTTTTGGAAGGTAACATACAGTAGCAATATAATATAGTACGAAACTTTAAAATGAATAACTATGTATTTAGAAATACTCAAATTCAGTAAACATTCCAAACCGGCAAATTAGGAAGTAGGACAGTCTGACCTTTCTAACAGTATCAATGTTATCACTGGATCAGGTGACGTTATTTTGAACTAATTCAATTCTCATAAGCTTTGAAACTTATGAATTAAATCAACATACGCACTTCATATATATATATATATATATAGTATGTACGCTGTCTCAGTGATATACTAGGAGATGGATACATTTTTCATTAAATGGAAACAACGCTTGCCGAGTTTCCTTTTAATGAACAATGTATACACACTTAGCCATTCACGTACCGGCGCATGGAATTTAATGTGGAATAGAAGCTTAGCAAAATGACTAGCCAATTAAAATAATTAAAATATTTTAATATATTTACAGTTAATCTAAGACATTTATCTGCTCTAGTAGCAGTACCACCGAACATAAACTCTGTCTCTCTCTCTCTCTCTTTCCCTCTCTCTCTCTCTCTCTCTCTCTCTCTCTCTCTCTCTCTCTCCCCCCCCCTCTCTCTCTCTCTCTCTCTCTCTCTCTCTCTCTCTCTCTCATCCTTTGGTCAGTTTGACTTAACTTTTACCATCGTACATAAGTCCAAAGACATAGAGAGAGAGAGAGAGAGAGAGAGAGAGAGAGAGAGAGAGAACAGCATTTGGACATTTTCATATTAAATTAATAATAATCGAATTTTAGAACTTTAAAGTATGTTTACGAAACAATAACAACAAAACATTAAATACATCACATTATATGTACCACTTAACCAAGAAATTTGCAGTATGATGTCGACATGATTTACAACTTTTTATCATTGATAAATAGCGTAGATAAATCCCAAGGAAAGTGAACACATATCGTTATGGCGAACCATATTATTGCAGGTTACTTGGTGTAATTTCTATATCAAAGTTTTAATCCAGCCCAAGGGGGAAATAAAAAGCAGAAAGGATTGTCATTAAAATGTGTACTATATTAAATTCCTTTAGAAAACGGGGATTATTAATACTTTTTATTGTTTTCATACGTCACTAATGCCTAATTTGTGAAAACTGATAATTGGTCTAGAATTAACTGCAGACGGTCGCGAGATTATTTATATATGCGTATTATTGTGCAATGGGCGGATCACAATTTAATATACCAATAGCATTCGTATATCAAATTTCTTTATTCCAACACCTTAAATGCCATGACAGATAGACAGATAGATAGATAGATAGATAGATAGATAGATAGATAGATAGATAGATAGATAGATAGATAGATAGATAGATAGGTAGATAGATAGATAGATACTATGTATGTCCTCGTTGGATGACAAAACCCAAACGTCATTAACACCTTACATTGTGCATGGGATTGCGTGGTTGGAGCTTGAGCATGTACTAGGATAGAATGTTGTTGTAAGATATTTGTACGCGCCTAGAGAACTCACGGGTTACATTCTGAGAATTACTGATCGTATTCGGAGTTTGACCACGCATAAAAGCTTTCCCATAACCCGTCGCAACAACATACCAGCGATATATTACCTCTTTGTGCAATTTAAGCGTGCGTTTGTCCTTGGGAATTGCAGTGTCAGCTGTTACACAATTACCACCCAGTGGGATACTACCAGCGTAGATCACTTGAGCCTTGACCGTGATTATATTCAAGGCATGTAAGCACAATATTATCACAATGATGGCTTCGTTAATTATGGATGCGGTCCACCGTGAACTGTCTCGAGTCACCAGGGCGATAGTCCCACGCTAACTTGACAATACAGTTGACACACACACATGCACGTACATACACACACATGCACACAAACACATTTGTTTTGCACACGGGCAAGCATGGGGATGCCACTATTAGTCAGATAACCGTGACATCTTGCTTTTTGTCATAAGTTTGTACGTTTCAAGTTTCATCGTGATAATCATAACTTTTGTCGGGGAGTATTTTCCCTGTCGAGAACAAGTAGAACACCACCTCGGATATGTACACCACACTAGGCACATCGAGGTATGTTATATTTAACCTTTTGGCTATCACTGATTCAAACGTGCGTTGGATGCGATATCGTTAAACTTTGAGAGATGCATACCGTTATCGCATAGCTGAGACACCATAAACATATTGCAGTGCGGGATTTACCGTGTATGCACAAATTTTAAGGAAAATGTAGCTTTTGCTCAGCTTCTGAATCAAGTTTTGTCTGATTCCTTTCACACGTGGACCTTATTCAATTTATCAAACTTTGAAGACATATTAACTTGTTGAAGAGTGAAAGATGAGTGGACAGACTCGCAAACGCAACGCTTTATGCAGCTAAAGCAAGGACGCGATGAGAAACATCTCTGTGATTATGGAACGCGTAATCTGAAAATATGTCCAGAGTGATAGAAAGTGGGATAGAGCATAAGCATATCAATACAGTGTCATTCAAAAGCAACAAACATCATTGTTTTCATAAAACAAGTTTATTCACGAGAAGAAGCTTCACAGACACAAAAGTACAAGTCAACATTCCAACAAATTTAAACAGGAACATATTTACAAGGATGACAACGTTGTGGAATCAAACTCGACTACCACTGATCGAAGCCATTTAGTCATCGATGTATACTAAATTTCCTATCGAATGGCAAAAGATAGCCTTAATGTTTATGAAACCTTCTTTCTTCTGTATCATTCTTTCTAGATTACTCACTATTAGAGCAAGACACTAAATGTTCTAAGGGATCTTGAAGACTGCGTTGATGAAGAAAATACATACAATATTGTCCAAACACCATTGTATTTGTTCCTTGTAATTTCACATTATTGAATCTGGTCGGTACAGAATTTCTTCTCATACATTCAATGATGTCGTCTTCCAAAGGCAGCGATCTATAAGACTCAAAGTGGGCTACACTGTGACAGGCAGTGAAAGAAAAAGAATATAGACTGTTTTGAAGTGTTGTGAACTTTTCATGGTATTTTCTAAAAAAGAATATACCAAATAAAAAGTAAGTGTCTCTTTTTTATTTTTATACTATGGATAACCACAAACAAACTCACTCGCGCAGACTTTTCAAACATCATGAGGTTTAAGTTTCATTTGATTTAGCAGTCTTTGAGTTGTGTCTCTTTTCGCGAAAAGGACCTTATGTGGGTGGTCCTGAAAAAGAGCTTTGGGTGTCTGCTCTTTTTACAAACTCATGGATTTGACATGATGAGCTTTAACTGTCTTAAGCGCAAGTCCTACTTCTTCTCGTGATACTCTATAAGCCTTGGTCGCAGTCACTGATGCTAATGGCACCCCAGTGGTAGTTAGTGTAGTTTTAGGAATGGAGGAATGGTTGGGTTGGAGTGCTTGTCCTGTGAAGGTTTCGGTCTTCTGGGTGGAGTTAAAGACGTCTGATACATTTAAAGAGGATCGTAATGTACGGACCTACTAGACGAAGTTTAAGGAAGAGAAGGGGACCCGTGAAATACCGTTTGCATTAACTAGATTTGGTTAACAAACGCCAACTGCCCTTTTCAGGGCAATTCACATGCCTAGTAATGATGCTCTTTCATTATTGCCAAGAAATGTGTGTTTTGTCTCTGTGTTGTGTGTCATTGTTTGTCTAATGTTTTCGCCTCTAACTTAAAACCATTTACCCATACCCTTAACGTTTGTTCCTATAAACACGTTTGACCCCAAAGTGCCAAATTTTAACCCTATTAATACTTTGACCCATAGTGCTAGTTCAGACCCTCAAGTGCCATTTGCCATGTTAATTTTGTCGTATGACTCCGAGTAGCATCTCTGGCCCTCAAGCAACACTTATTACTACTGATATCATTCGTCCTGACGTTTCATTATGATTGTTCAGCAGCGGGAGAAATCAATGTGCAAGAATGGTCTACAATTAAATTAACCGAACTCCAAATCAAATCTTATTTTCAAATAAGCTAATTATATCACAATGCAAACCAAGGAATCGAAAAACATCTTAAACATCGTCGAAATTAACCGTGTGGAGATAAAAGATTCAAGACCTGCCAAAACATGATAAAAACTTGTCAGTTCTCAGAAACAGTACTGGGCATGTAAACATAGGAACCTCTTTGGAGTTCTTTGCTTTTAAACCCCTGGCATGTTACAATACGATATGCACATAACCTCGGGGAACATTGTAATTAAAACATATCCACATAATATTCTTTCATTTTAAAAAAAAAAAAAGTTTCTTCCAAGTCCTTGTCATTCGGAGGTACCCGGCAAAGGGAGATTTCTTTTCAGACGTTATAGACCTACATGGTGTAAGCAAGGCTTCGGTCTAAAGAGTTATTGAAGTAGTGATGAACTCGATAGTGAGGAAGATGGACAATATCAGATTCCTATACAATCCTCATAATCATAAACATAACAATAGTGCAATTGGCTTTTAGAAAGTTTGTAGAATTCCCAATGCTGTTGTTGCAGTAAACCGCATTTCGATTCTAATTGTTCCACATTCCAGCGTTGATTGGGATGAATTTGTGTGCAGAAAAGGTTATCAGGTATTGAACATTCAGGCCATTGCAGATGTAGATATGAAGTGTATATATTAAATAACCTATGGTCATCATCAATATAAAACAAAACTAATGTCATCACATCTCTAGGAGGGGGCCCCGAGTGGCCGAGTGGTCTAAAGCGCTCACCGTTCCGGATCACTGCCATCTCACCTCTGTCTGCGTATGTTCGAGTCCAAGGCTCGGCTAGCATGGGTACGTGGGAAAGTCTGCCAGTAGCTTCTCGTGGGTCGGTGGTTCTTTCCTGGGTTATCCAGGGTTCTTCCTCCACCAGTTATACTCGCCGCCATATATGGCCTATCTTGTGCTGAAAATGACGTTAAACCCTAGAACAACAAAAATAAATAACCTAATTTACAATATGTTGCACCAACCAATTTAGCAATAATAAAGTTTATAATATGATTTTTGAGGCTTAGTTTATTGCCTAATTAATTTTCTTGCTATCTTCATTTTGTGATCTGTTAAAAATCATTAACCATAAAGGAGGTTTGCACTTTTTATTGAATAGTTAGATAGGTGTTCCATTGAAGACCATAACTGGCTGTACTTTAAAGGTCAGATACAAGTTACTATGAGATAGTAAATGAAATAATATATGTTAATCAGATGATGTAACGTCAGTTAAAGATGATTAATGCTTTAGATCTGCAATTCTAGATGTCAAACATAAGACATAATGTTTTCGAGGCATAAACAATTCAGTTACTTCATCTTGTGTCAAATTTTATATTTGTCTGTAAATCACGTTATTTTCACTTAATAATGTTATCAATTGTTACGAGTCTGTGCTCTTAAAATAAGTAACATAAATGAGTGACGACAACAAACTTTGTAAAATTTAAACAATAATTTATTTTCCTAGAATAAAAAGTGAAAAATGAGGAAAAAATAACTTACGGTCAAGCGAATTAAATCCAAATTATAAACCAAGAATTAAAAACATATATCCAAGTAGTAAAAAGTCCTGAATAAACTGAGTTCAAGTCCTGATATGATCTAAAGTTGAAGGCGATGACGTGTCTGTTATGGTCAACGAAGTGTTGATGCATCGACAGTCTCTTGTTAAATCACAAAAATATTATTCCACGTTTGAATTCAGTATAAATTCCAATGAATGTCTTAATCCAAGAATTTTGTTTTGAGCACTTTTGTATTTCCAGAGAAAATAATCACTTGAATTCAATAATTTGAAGAAAATAAAATTCACCCCAAACTGGACACAACATAATACAACTTAAAGTACTAAATGTTGAAGCATGACTGGAAAATCATTACAGACACAATATAATACAGTTCTTTATAGTATAATGAAATTAGTTTAGGAGCACCATGGAATGACTGCTTGAGGATTCAGGTTGAAAATCATATTCCATCAGTCCAGGTCGAGATCAGTTTTAATAGAGCACACTCAAGAAAAAGAAACAACATTCAAGAGTGGATTTGGTGTACTGACGTCTCGAAATACGTAATTAATTTCTGATTTTTTTTACAAAATGTGTAGATTACATGATCATACTTGGATGTGCATGCGTTTAAAATAAGCAACTCCTCCTGAACTGTTCAAGATCGTCGTCAAACAATGAAATATGATTATGTTGGTCAGTATAATAGAAATATACATACAGTTTGGATGATATTTTTGAATCCATAACAAAAGCTGTGAAATGCAGTTATTGTGCATAATTTAACAATTGAAATGGTGAACATGACATTACTTTAAACGACAAAACATAACAATAGTATTTAACATGAATTTTCGATTACCACAGTATTTTCATCTGCAAATAATATAACCTTTAATAGTCAATATTACTTCAAAGGGGGCCCTTGATGATTGAGTAGCCTAAGGCGTTCAACTCGACAGATTATCAGCATCTCAACTTCTCCGTTAGCGTGGATTCGTCTCCCAGTCTCGGCCAGTGTAGGAATGTGAGAAATCTAATTAGTACCTTCCCGTTGGTTTCTGGGATAAACATACTAGCCGCCATTTATAGCTGTCATGTGCTAAAAGTTCTGCTCGACCTACAACAAAAGCAATATAATTTCAAAGAATTTGAATTAACTCATGTTTCATTATCTTGTTAACAGATGCTTGCAAAAAATCTAGTAGATGCTTCGGTTTCAAGCTTGGAAAATGTGCTCAGGTCATTGTGGTATGTTTGAAACTGCACAACAAATGCATCTCTGAAAAAATCCCAGAACCAGAACTAACACATGACCTGAACAATGTCAATTACGACATTTAATGAGGGTGGAAATAGCATGTCAATTAGACAAATAATCAGAGAAATGCTTATTAATAATTTTATAACAAAAAATATTTCCCGTGACATACACAATACTGAATATTTGTCAGCAAAGTGTAAAAAAGATCTTTGTATGATAAAATTAAATGCAGTTATTTACAAGGGTCTATTCCATTAGGGTACTGTACAACATAGCGTTAATATTATATTTTTTATTTTTAATTTACAAGGGTCTATTCCATTAGGGTACTGTACAACATAGCGTTAATATTATATTTTTTATTTTTATTTTTATTTTTTTTTGTCTTAAGGGAATTATCTCAAAACTGAGATCCATTAGCTAAATGTAATATTTTCATTTCTAATTTTCATTTTGAATTAGATTATACGATAGTATACATTGAATTTAATTAGTTGATTGCGATTTGTAATAAATAAAAATTGCTATGAAATTACTACAATATGTTAATCACTTCAATCATTTCGGGCATGCTAGTATTGATAATGACTTTCCCGTAAAGTTACCTATCAACATTGAATTATAAAGGACACAAGAAACTGGATTCTGGATTAAGGCCACTTCCTCTTGTCTTTTGGGCCTTTCTATTTATCCCTTTTATATTTGCTGCAGATTTTAATCAGACTAATTTTTCTTTTTCTTTGCTGTCTTTCTGTGGTACCTCGTGATTTTAATCTATTATAGAAAATACAACCTCTACAGATTTACACTTAAACTGCTGTATTTCATTGTGTGTTTCAAACGTGTTTTATACCTCCAAGAAAACAAGCATCTTACACAATTTTGTTTTCTTTGGCGTACGCTATTTTTGAACGCGCAGATTTGATGAAATGCAAGTAAAATAATTATGATATTTTTACGCTTAAAAGTTACACATATTTTGTGTACAACGTTATTGAAACAGGACTTAGTTCTCTATATTTAACTATGTTTATCACGCAATTTTCATTTAGATTTCTCAGCAGTCCCTAATTAATATGAACATAAGATATTTGTCTATTGTCATTTTTATTAAAAGTCAACGGTAAAACATCCATCTTGCTGTACCTGCCTTGCTTCAAATTATTTCTTTACATTATTCAGCAAGCAATGTCTGTATAGGGTTGGAACAAAATACTTTGTAAAAGCTTATAAAAGTACAAACTTAATTTAGTACAAATTAAGGTTATTATTCCCTTACTTTCGAGGAAGCATGGGAATATTTATATTATGGTTTTCCTTTTTGTCTGATGTGCCGTATGCATGTACAATATTACACTGAACTTCTCCGACAGCGTCAAAACAAGAAATTGAAACTTCAGCTATAGAAGCATAGGCATAACTTGTACAACAACGGTCAGCTTTGAACCTGAAAGATTTGCTCGGTAACTGTTACTAATAGTATGTCAGTCCAAAGTGGGTCTCAATTTAATTTTGATCAGTTGCCTCAGTTCCAGACCCCTGCTAACCACGGTCTCAGATCCACCGAGTGTTTTTAAGTATCGGTCATTAGCCACGATTCAAAACTTTAAAAAAAAAACAACTATATTTTGATGTTGTATAAAGTTGTCGCTTTTGTTGATAACATTTTTTCCCCAATATGTCCTCAAGAGAACAAACTAACGGTTATTTTCCTGGACATCTCATAAAAAGCGATCTAAGTTTTTTCTCCAATGCTACTGCTTGCCTCGGTGATCTTCAAGGAGAAGTGAAATGTATAACTGAGTTCCCGTTGAATACAATTTTTAAGCATGAAATGGACAACTTGAAAGCGTACAAACAGTAATAGTAAGCCTGGCATCTCTACGTGCAATACTATTCATTGTGGTATGATTCCGACTTTTCCAGTGTAACAATGGATACAAGAAAATATTTTCTTCAATACGGAATTCCTTTAGTCAATGCGAATTATTGGTACAATGACGTTGCCATAATTGTTAGAAAACATTTGGAAATCAAGCTACACGAAAGCAAGCCAATTTTTCTGATAATAAATTGCCTTTAGCTCTTCAAAGTGCAAACATACCGTGAAACAAACTGACCGACGGACAAAGATAATGTTCGATTGTCAGATCATGACAGTCATCATTAATCAGACATAGTGCCCTTAATCAAGCGCCATTTCGTTTAGGGAACTTACAAAGGTACTTCCTTAATTTGCCGCCTCCCAGTGACCTCCGCTGACAAAAGATAATCGATCTGAGCGCCAAAGAACGGAAAAAAGTAAAAGAGTCATTAATTTTACTTAATTTATATTTATGAACATGGCTTGGGATTATTCTCAGCTTACGAATTCTATTCACCATCGCGGAAGTAAAAAGGACAAAGAATAATATACATTCCATTATTACAAGATGTCGAAGGGCATTGCAATAACATTGCACCAACTACAAATAGGTTTATCCATTTAGTTAGTTACAAATGCGTTATGTTTGACAGATGATCTCAAGCAGTGCAATTAACTCTTTGGTCAGTTAGATCTGACAATTCTATAAAACTAATATAAAAATAATAATAAAACAAAAATAATATTGTATTCGAGTAAAACAATGTGTACTTTCATCATTTCTTTGGTATATATTGGCCCTGTTGACATAGTAACGATAGCCTGCATACCAGGGTTTAGTATATTGTCAACTATGTATGCGCACTCAATTTAATTATTTATACGGCCATCTAAATATTTTGCGCACTTCTATTAATTACAAATTAGTACCGATTCTCTACTTTGTGGTGTTTTTCTTCTGCTTTTGTAGTGGTTTTTAAAATAATTTTGTCTTCGAAGCAAATAAGATGTAATCTTCCTTAACCAAATTAACCGGTTGTTGTCAACAAGCCAAGCTCATTTGAAAGTAAATAAGAACCCCGATTTAAAACAAAACAAAAAACAAAACATGATGATTGCATTGTAATCGTCATATAATAAACATCTTATGAAAAGCACCTGTGGAAACTACAACATAACACAAAGAAATGGTCGAATAATATTAATTTGAAGTACACCTCATACTTTTGGATTCTGTATTGTTAACACTATTTGCTGTATATTTCGTGTATTTGGTTCGAACCATTCATGAGATGTAACTTCTCATCCCAAAAAATACATATCGCGATTAACATTGTCGAAAGTTATTTTCTACGATCTTTAGCTACGACCATTTCAGCGTCTAAATATTTTGATGTCTGAACTGTAATATAGCAGCAGAAGACGGGGTGGGCCCAAGAAAAGGAAAGACCGTCTTTGGGGGGATGGACCTAAATCAATGCGCCATTTCAGAATCTGAGGCTAAAAGTATTATACTTTTTAGTCAAGCAATGTTGACTCATTAACTACCCAACGGCCAATCCGAGACTTGTATGTAAGCATGGTTACTATTCATGATGGGTGGGGGGCCGACCCCAAAACTAAATCAGCGTGGGAGAATTGAACTACAAGTTCAAGATTCATCAAGGTATTTTTCTCCGCGATACATTCATCGAAGTTCATGGTTCATGTGAAAGACAATAATACTGCATACGCTGAAAATGAACGATATGGATTCGTTGACATTGGTGTCATGGCAATATTTAACAGATCAAGATATATCATTGATGGTAGAGAAATGGAACCATGGGTCGATGACCTTGATGTTGCTAAGACAATTAATGGACTGACCCGATAGAGCGATGACTATTCACGGTCTGCCGGTCCGTCCATGATGTTCGCGAAGAATATTATTGACCAAATTGACAATAGGCAGCATCTCAAGCTGTACAATTAACACGAGCCAGATCTTGTAATATTCAAGCAGCTGGAATGATAGTTTGACGTGCCACTGATTTTGCGACACTGAAGAGCGCCAAACCGAATTCAACCTGGAATTTTCAGCACGACGATCTCAGGGTAACGACGATGATGGATTTTCATACGTAATTCCAGTGTCACATATCTTCGGATTCTGCAGGCATGTTAGAAAAGTCATCTTCGGAGCCAAACATACGGTTGCACTGGTTCGAAGGGCCACAGACAACGATGCTATCTGGCGTTCTGGGATTGGTGGGGTAGTGCTGGTAAATAAAGTAGCACTAACCAAACTAGCGTTATCGATGCCAATGATGACTACATCAGAGACAGAAGAAGCGTGGTTGTTATAGTTCATGCATAGTGGTGGCAAATCAACGCTGTCGTGGCACAGCAGGAACATATTCATGGCAGCGTGCCACCAAGTATAACGATCTGACACATACCCAATGGTTTTTGAAAGATTAGTAGTGGCTACGATTTTGTTGAGGATGAATGCACATCAAGCATCATTCAAAGACGTGATCAGAATTTCGACTCCGGACTGCAGATATCTTAGCTGGATTTCTCGACGTTTTATCCATATTATTACTTTTCGCTGGAACATCTGTATTTGTTTAGACAATCTGTCACTGACGTACACGTGCGAGATACTGTTGATCATGCCCCAGCTAGTAGTTACAGAGCAATCGCTGTTATACAGAGCAATCGCTGTTATACTATCACAAAAAACAATGTTGCTAAAAGGTGTTGGCTGATGAATGAGAATCATTGATGCACCCGTAGAAAACATATGTTTACCAAACATGTAATTAGATCATTCATAACGTTATAGACCATTCTTAATGAGATCCTCGTGAATATCAATGTACCGCGAAAACGAGGCTAAGATAGGGGGATTGAGAAAAAAATATGGCGTCCTACTGTACATCGAGTAACGATCTGAGCTGTTTGCCAGATATTTCTTTTACATTCGTTCAGAATTTCATCACGGGTGTCTCCAGCAGTTCAGGGAATGAACAGATGACAAAAGGATTCACGTATTATAGTGAGGGATATGTCCATTCTCTTATACGTAAGTTGATTTACGTCCTCTCTTGAGTTTCCTTTTTCTCTACAGCACACAAAATACAAGTTAACAATATAGAAATGAAACTATTTAAAGCATGAATTTTGTTACTGAATCTCAAATTCTTCCAATATGTTGTTATCCACCTTCTCTGCAATTGGTTGTCTCACTGCAGGTGGTTTTCTTGCTTTCCCTTCAGTTGTCCAAGTAAAAATTGATGGAATAGCATCTCGTTTTAAGCAGCGTTTGTTGGGTGTCCAATATATGTTTCCCTTTGGAGGGGGATTCTCTGACATTAACTTACTACAATGATATAATTTCATTGGCCTGTGATTTAACTGTGCGTTTTCCCTTACGTTTACACACATCAATATGTTTTATCAACAGTTTCATTAATTCTTATCCTCTCTCTCTCTCTCGTAATTTCATTCAACTTGTACCTTCATCATTTTCATTGTACTGGTGCTATCTCTCTTCTCTATCCTGGTCATTTATATTCTACTTTCTATTTTTTTAACAAGATAATAAAGTTCACTTTTTCTGTACTTACTACTCCTACGTAAATTCATAATTTCTTATATAAATGCGCTGCGTGGAGGTACGCCCAGTTTTTGATGACCCCGTTATGTGGAATGGAACTAGGAGTAACATTTTTACATGAATACATGAATACATTCTGAGAATGGTCTATAATGTGACATCATGACGTCAACGTTACTCTGACACCCGGTCAGATTACAAAGCATTCTGGGGCAAGTATATCTCTGAAATCAGCGGCATTGCAATGCCTAAATAAAGTATCGCTGAGTGAACATCAGTTCAAACACTACAATGACGCCCAGAAACCAAAACTTGCGTGCGACTTTGATCTTTCTTCTTTGAAAAATAAAATATTTATTTCCCTGGAAAAATTCTGTAGAAATGAAAAATATGGACTTACGGTTTTAAGAATCAAATTCCAAAATTATCCAAGAATAATCCAGGATTTTTTTTTAGAAGTCATAGTAATAAAATGTTCTAATAATTTCAAGTTAGAGTCCCGACGAAAAATCACAGATGGAAGACGATGACATATGGTGTAACCTGTAGTGTGTTGAAGTCTACAGTTCCTTGTTGAAACAAGAAATATCACTCCAGTTTTAGAAATCCGAATAATTTTTTTATAAGAGCTGTCATTGTTCAAGATTTACATATGACCACACGTATTTTCCAGGAAAAAAAGAATTAATTTGTTTGAATCCAAGTAATTTGAAATAACTCCAAACTACACAACACTTTCCAGTGTAAAGAAAAAAGTCCAACTGAGATTTTTTTCTCCAAAACAAAGGTTATATCGTATTCTAGATCGCAGTTTCGAAAATCCCCAAGTAGCGAAATCGAAAAGGGGGAGGTCACGTGATCATGTTTATATCACGTACGCCTAACATGACACTGACGAAAACCAATCATTTTACTCTAAGAAATAAAATTATTTTTTTATCTTCTTAATCACGTAGTCCCATCGTGACCTTGATAACAACCACTCATTTCAAAATAAATATAGAACTTATTTATGTGGCTGCTACAAATTTTGAATCAAGGTCTGGATCTAGGTTAACATTTAGTGTTTACTAAAACGAACAGTGAAGGTCAAACTATTTTCTGGAAAAAGTATCATCTCCAGTGAATAAATTTACCTAACATGTAATGAAAAATTTAAAAAATGTAAACCTGACAAACAGACAATTAAATTAAAATAAATAGATATGAAATCAGATATAATTAAATGAAATATCCATAACACCGCGAATGCGATCAGCGATACAGGAAAAACTGGCGACATATTTACGCTTCTAGCGCTGCGCAATTTAGGGTATGTACGATATACGAACTTGAGGGTGGTGCAGAAAAAGCAACACATCCAGTCTGGAGTGTAACCACACATACAATTTGCAGCGTGGTAAGATCTACTGTCCAGCCACCAATGAACTGGTTAGATTCAACAGCTTCTCAATGTCGATTTGTCGGTGAACAATTCCAAGTAATTTCTGAAAACAACCAGTTACCATCAGGTTGGATTGGGCGTAGCAGAGGCGTAGTCTTAGGCTCGGCCGGCCTCCGTCGCTAACAAGGACGCTAGCGCGGAGGGGAGCTCTTCGACGTCTGTTACATTCAAGACATGTTAGAGCGACATTTTCGCGTGTGTAGCCTAGACTACTATCGATTCCGTTCATGGTAAATTGTTGTATGTCGTTAGGAAAATATTGCCACAGCATTATTGTGTTACACCAGACGCTGTAATTAGTGTGTTGTTGTTTCAGCGTGATGATAATTTCAACTTTAAGATTAAACTGATGTTTTCGTTTCTGTCTTCTTACGTATAGCCCACTATTTTTTTTCATTAGCTTGCCAGGGAATATTGTTTCCAAAACCATTCTCTTCGACGCGGTGTCATAGACAGATCTGTGCAGTTGAGACATTTTTGTAACTCTCGACACCGCCAAATATACTATCTTTGACCATTCGTTGCGATCGTCGACAATCCATATAGTGGTATCTGAGATCGTCAGCCCATACGAAGAATGAATTGGTATTGCATAACCTAGACTCTATGGTAGTTTGCAATCACGCGTCTGCTGTACAGCGTCTACTGGAACCTAAACGATATCAATAAGAACCAGTCGCACTGGTGTGTCCGTTAAAGGAATGTCAACGTGTATATTTTGTCCACAGGTAACCGCATGGCGATAACATAGCGGAATGGACAGCGTTGGAAAGTTTTATTTTTGAAGCTCAAATAATTTACGATGAAGTGAATCACGTACAATTTTCCTGGATACAACTGTCAGGTCATTAGTTCGCCAGTAGTTCCAGAAATCACACATTGGTGTTTCTGGAATTACGGTACGCATTATTTCACACTGAATCTTATCCGGCTGTAATCTGATTAGCGACTTCAACTGTCATCGCGCGTTCAATGGTCATATAAAATTTCTTTTTATGGTGGCTAATCTGTGTGGTGACTAACGTAATTACGCAACCAGTCATGTGGAAATTCTCCTGTATACGGCAGAGGCTGTTCTTGATCTCCGCACATGACAATCGTCGTGTTTTTCATCGCTAGGTAATTAAGAACGTCTTCAATGTGTCTTTGGACACAGTACATATTTCGTCCCAAATAATTATTCTCGGTATGTACTTTTGTCCCACTCATCACCTCGCCATCTAAAGAAATTGATAGGTGCACAATTTAACACCACGCTGTTTCGTCTCTCTGTCAAGACGATGAGTTGGAGTTAACACAATCGTATCAAAACTGGTAAACAAATTTATTGCACGCGTTGTTTTATCAAAACCACCTTGACCATACAGATAGACTGTTATGTATCACGTGATTGGATCATTCATTGACAGAGACGATGATGGTTCTGAAATTTTATCGTTTCCGTAATAAGCGCCGACTAGTTTAAGATCGGCCGATTCAGAATAATTACGTATTTGTTCGCGCTTTATTCTCCAATTACCCCAGCTAGTCTCTCAGAGACCAGCATCGTTGTCTTGACGCAAAGCGTCTGTTCACAACGGAGCTTCATCGACAGATCCATTTTCGATCGACTTATTTAAAAAGGATCAGTGGCAGCTCTAATAGCATACGCTTAAAACCGGTTGACCATCCATATAGGTTTATTGACCTATATGCAAGCATCGAATATCTCTAATGAGTGAACTGCGAAAATGGCCATTGTAATAGCTAATAACTGTGCCAATAGTTGTACCGTCGCATAAACACACATGCTGACGCGACACTAATACACATCGACCTAGCGAACCGTATCTGCAATTACAAATTGTAGTTCCGCCGGATCCATGATTAATTTTTACAGCGGCGTTTATAATCCGATGACGCACAGAACGTGAATTTAGCACTATTTCTCTGCACATATCTTTATCGCCGTGCCATAGCCAAACTGTCCTTGCCGGCCTGTGCGACATTATTGCAGAAGTTACAGTCATCGATTTAATGTTCTTGGTGCAACAGTCTTTGAGATTTCAACTGGTATTGACGCATTAAAATGACCACCGAACCAAGCAGGTACAACCGGATGAATACTCACTGAGAACTCGAATGATTCAATCTCATTAAATCCAGTCATATCGTAGTCGAGAGGCAGTGGACCGTTTATTGATAATCTGGTCATTTCGTGTGTTGGATTACAGAATCATTCAAAATACAGTTGACATTCGCCGTATCCAAGACAACAAGCCGAAAAAAAGCCACGCTATCAACTCAGATCATATAGGTGGAATTATATTTTGTGTTCCAGAGACAGCCGTGTTCAAACTCGACATAAGATTGTGATATATCATCGATAAATTCCTTTGAAGATGGCTGTCATGAATTTTTGTCGTGCTATATGCGTCACTAACATACGACGTAGTAAAACGGTTATCGAGTAATTCATCACTATCGCCGTCATATTTTACGGTAATCTGTTTCATCTCATTTGAGAGATTCTTTCCGATAAAGTATACCAGGCGGTAGCACAAATTCATCAAACGTTGATTCATCTGTTGCAGATTTATCTGCAGAAGATAACTATGCGTGCTCACCGTGAAATAGCCAGACAGATACATGGTCACGAGCACTAATATTGAAAATATTGCCGTCATAAAATCGCATTGTTCTTTTCAGCGAAAACTTTGTTACTGATTCAGTCCAGCCGTGACTGTTATGATCAATTATCACTACTGGGGGCGCCTTTACTACGACTGTTGCCGGAATTATACAAAATTTCGTTTGCAATTGTTTTCACCACGATTAGAAACTTCAGTGTTTTTTTTCAACACTGTTACGTCATTTATTTTAGCTTCGTTGATAAGACAATCTTCCCACTGTGTTATTTTTATCCGTGATTCTGTTTTTATTAAATCCGTGATTCTGTAAGTCCGTTTCCACGTATACAGTTAATAAAAGGTTCTCTGACACTTTGGGCTACGTGCTGTTCTCATTGGTGTAATAGCACCAATATCAGGATCTTTTAATAGATACAGTGCATGCACCACATCGGACACTGGATACTCGTTATTATAATAAATATTGTCTATTCCGGTAATCGTGCCTAGTTTGTAATTTTTATTTATTGTGACAATGCTGTTATGTCGTCAAGATACCTTAACAAGGTCGAGTTTATCACGAATAATCCAAATTGGACCATCTTGGCTGACAAATTCGATTATAAATTTTATTAGTAACATATCGTTTTTCATCTGCAAGATTATTAATAATAGTCGATGCTCGTTTATCGTGCACTGTAGAGTCAACTAAAATGCCATCGCCGTCTGTCTTGAACGTTGACAAAACATGGACAGCGCCATCATGAGCAAATTCATCTTTGGCCATTTTGACAAATTCGTGTAACTGTATCTAAAATGGTTGACGTTTGTTGTCTCTGGTTAATCTGGCAAAGTCAAATCTAGTTGTATATTGGGGTTCAATCTCTGATAATATTTTTTGTTCTCTTTCACAAAACTTGTCTCTATTTTTCTTTGGTTCGATCTTTGGTAATCTCTCAATTTCACTCGCGGTTAATAATTCATTTATTTCTTGTTGTAAAATGTTATGCGCAAATGTTGCCCTTGGGAAAGCTCGTTTTATCCCAGTTAGACTAATATACTGTTCCCGCAACTGCTTTGCAACATTAGAATTAGTCATTCTTATATATAAGAAAATTAGTTTCTTCAATTAAACTTCATCCAATAATATAATATGTATCAGGCAAACAAAATTATCGATGGCTCATGATCGGATCAGTGACATGTTGTGAAAAAACTGTCATGGCGAGTACTGTGGCTATCACATGGCCAGTGTTAGACGTGGCAGTACTGGACCAAAACCATGTTTGAAACTCGGAATTGGGGTCAAGAGAAGAACACAATTATGTGTATCTTGTGGTGGACGAAAATATTGTGTTCTTAAACGATATTACGAGATACAAAATGTTTCTGATGACATCAGAAAAAAAGACGCAAAGGATTATCTCAATGAATATTCCTCTGCAGAAAAAAATAGTGCTGTATTAGAGAAGGAGAAATATAAATAAATGGAGGAATCTGAAAAATTATCATGAATTTAAGAAACATTAGATATATTTTAAGTAGGAAGCGAGCAGAGCTGGGATCATCAGAAACTGTCGTCTCAAAAAAAAAACTCTTGAAATGTCAATCATAAAAGATACTTTTTGATTGCTTTCGGAAGTCCAAATAAAAGAAAAAGAATTATTACACTCATTTATTTGTTTATGAGGGGTTGGTTATTGATCACGTGAACTCTAACAAAGAAGACAATAGTCTTGCAAATTTTAAAGGAATCACACCAAGTGAGAATAGCAGGCTAAGAAAATGCCGGAAAACACAAACATAATCCTCGATCAGTTAAATCAGTTAATCTTTTTACAGGCAAATCAATCAATTTTAAATGTATCTTAGCCACTAGAAAATACTTCGATATAAATCAAGGACTTATTTACTTTGTAGCAAACGGTATAAATGATTTAGCTACATCAAAAAAATTCAATTAGAAAATAAATTTATTTATATTTGGACCTGTAATCATCATTGATACAACCTCGGATTGGCGTTTCGTAAAAAATTAATGTTTTGTGCCCCAGATTACAAGATTGTGGCCTTGATTGATTCCATAGTAATCGCAGAATCACCCATTATTATTATTATTATTACAGCGGCGATTTATTTACAGATCACTAAGGTAGATAAAATTAAAGATTTTGATATGCACAGTATCGTATTTTTAAGCTACAGCGAATTGCCGGAATTCCAATTCGACACATAATTTAGACATTGCCCCGGCGATGTGTACCAAAGTGCCAGTGACAAATTACTCGCTAATAATAGCCTTCTGGGTTTTCCAGGCTCGGCTAAATTAATACACATTGTGATAATATATCTGAAATGCTCAGATATTTAATACATTTTATGTTAAATGCGTGTATAATGTTTTATCTGTCTGTTCATAAATGCGAATGTAGTGATATAGTTCATATAAATTATTTTACCCATATATTCTCAATCGAGAGTCCGAGTGGTTAGAGCGTATGGACAACATTTCGATCACCCTGTAGAAACTTACCTCGCATGGTCGATCCCACAGAGCGACTGACATATTGTCGGCGTTTAAAAAGGTATTAAAGGGTAGGGGTGGTGTGCCTACGAAGCATTGAAAAAGGTTAAATAACGTTGAACGGGTAATTGTAAACTTATCAAACCTAACCTGCATGCCCCCCCCCCCCTTCCGAACCCGAAAAATGGTGTTCATTTGATAGCTTCCTGGGTTCAATTATATTTGGGGTATGTGTTTGATTACAAAATTAACGAAATTGAAAATCGGCCTGGACAGCTTTATGAATCTCTATAATTTCGTTCTAAATTTCGTTTCGCACTTAACGATTCGCCAGGGGTGTGCTAAAGCAACAAGAAGAAAAAAATCCCATAACAATTACCCAAGAAAGTCATTCAACAACAGATATTCAAAGTAGTCAACCTGGTCGCAGTCATTCCTTTTTGCTTGCCTCGGGTTGTTGTTGTTGTTGTGGGGTTAAACGCCATTTTTCAGCACACGATAGGCTAGCATTAATGGTGAAGGAAGAACCTGGGAAAACCCCGGAAAGAACCACCGACCCACGAGAAGCTACTGGCAAGCTTTCTCACATACCCACATTAGCCGAATCCGAGACTCTAACCCAACCAGACAGAAGTGAGATGGCAGTGATCCGTAACAGAGAGCGCTTTAGACCACTCGGCCACTCGGGGCCCCTGCTTGCCTCGGATCAATAAATCAGCATTAATTAAAATTCGTATTTTTTTATTTTTTATTTTTTTTGGGGTGGGTGGGGTCGGCCCTCTTCATGAATAGTAACCATGCTTACAAACAAGCCTATAATTTTTTTTAGCCTCAGATTCTAAAATGGAGCATTGATTGTGGTCCATCCCGCCCCAAAGTCAGTCGCCCCCTATTTTGATCCCCCTTCTGCTGCTAATATAAACAAAAATATATATCAAAATTGTGCATTCACATAATTCCCCATTGTTGTTAAAGAAAAGTATTCTGAGTTAAACAGTTCATAAAGCTTAACAAAGACAAAATACGATACTGTATTTTTATTGCACTGTACTTGAAAGATAGTTGTAAATTATTATATTCACTTCCCTTCTGGGAAGTACTTCTGCTTACTTCGTTTAATAGCTATCAACTTTGTACAAATCAACGAACACAACAAAATAAATGGGAATCATGATAGTTGTGTCATCTATATAATATTTGTCATATATAGTTAGAGGTCCTTTGTCATTTGTAAATCATACTGAACTGCCCCTTGCTCTTAAGGAAAAAGGGTCACAAGTTAAATTTGTATATATATATATATATATATATATATATATATATATATATATATATATATATATATATATATATATATATATATATATATATATATGTGTGTGTGTGTGTGTGTGTGTGTGTGTGTGTGTATGAGTGTGTGTGTGTTTATATATAGTATGTATATGTGTGTGTGTGTGTGTGTGTGTGTGTGTGTGTGTGTGTGAGTGTGTGTGTTTATATATATAGTATGTACGCTGTATCATGTTTCATTTAAAGGAAACGGGGCTTGCCGAGTTTCCTTTTAATGAAAAAAAATATACAACGAGTGGTATATCAAAGATACAGTGTACATACTATATATATTTTTTATTTATATCACATAATAATACACATACCATCATTTCCAAAAACAGTTAAGATCTACTACAGGCATCTTTGTTTCGACGGAATGAATGAACTTCGTCTATTCCTGCCCAAGGTCGTCGCTACAAAATATAGTTTTTACCTTTGCGTCAAATTAAAATCGTTTTCGCAAATGGATAACCTGCTTGTTTGAACTTCTTTTTCATTCATATTGATTGAGTAAATATAAAACACACTTACTATGTAAGCAAGAAAGATGGTTTAAATGAAGAAAGTAGTGCACTACAAGCACAAATATATGATACCAGTTTAAACGCTGAACGACAACCCATTCACTTACCGGTGAGCTGGAAATATAAACTAAGCCAAATGACGAACCAGCAAGAGGTAACTTAAACATTTATATGTATTTACAGTTGATCTAAGTTAATATTTTGATTTAACTAACATTGCTTCCAATCATACAATTTTTTTTCTGTCCTACTTTTCTATCTTTCCCCTCTCCGTTGGTCCGTGTGACCGTAAATGTTACCATCATTCATAGGTACATAAACATTATTCCAGGATTCCATGATACAAGTCGAAAACATGCCTTTTTCACGGAGTTTCGCCGGTATTGTCCTACGGTGGTTGAGAGAGAGAGAGAGACTGATAAAACTTACATGCTTACAGACCACCCAAAAAGAGACTGGGGTGTAGTAATAGTGCGGGGGGGGGGGGGGGAGGAGACTGACTATGAAGAGATTTATTAACCATGCTATATTTTTTAGTTTTTAGTTTTTCGATTAGCCTTTCAATGAGAGAAGAAGGCGGATGGAGGGGGCGATCTTCAGACATTTCAACATTAAATAATCTATTTTAGAAAATAAAAAAGGAAGGAAAACACACAAAGCTTTGAATAAATTACAGTATATGCGTTCCTCCCAACCAATATATGTACATTAGTCCTGAGAGGTTATACACAAAGTGTATCATTGGTATTGTGAGCATTGTATATAATCACATGAAACGTGTACACATAACCGATATGAAGACAGAGGTTATTATAGGTTACTTGGTCTAAGTTCAGTTCCGTTATTCTGCAACTCCACAGATTTCCCTTCATTTTGTCCGTTATGAGAGAGAGACATTAAAGGGAAAGCACAGATGATTTGGATGAGTGCCTAATTAATTTAGAAAAAAAAATGATTATTATATACCGATACACTTTGCCCATAGTGTGTGCAGTTTGATATTTTTTATATTATAACATGTGAACATATCACTTTATGTGATTCTGATTGGTCCAAATAAGCCCACAAAATTATTATGCAGTATTCACTTAATTGATTGGCTGCGATCGTGGGGAAAACTTTTCACTGTTGCTGTGTGGTATGTGTTGCCCGCAGTTTCAGCTTTATTTTGGTTATCACAGGGTAATTATCACTGATGACATTCGCCCTACGATGGGCCTTAACATTTTAAAGAGATATGCGCCACATTTTATTCATAACAATATGGTCAACATGATTGACAGTGTGCCCATCGGGGGATTTCCAAGTTACTTATTAGATGTTTTTGTGCAGAAAGATAGTGCCCTCTATTACGCAATTGTTGTTCAAGCAGAAGCTCACCATCCTTTCAACATTATCATTGGTGTTTCCACAGCCATGTTGCCCCATCACCTCTTCATTTTTTGTGTTGTTTCTTCCTGCTTTGATATCACTGGACAACAAATTTTTACAAAAGTCATGTTACTGAAATAAAATTAGTCAATTCTTATCAATTTTTATGTGCTGAACACGAATATGACAGTCAAATTGCAAAATTGGCTCTAGTTTTTTTGTAATCTGCAAGAAATTAATGTTTACATAACGAAATGCATTCCAATAGTAAAAGGTCAACTGTAATAGCCTACCTATAAAAAATCAAGTCATTGACTACATCTTAGATTTCTTCGCCTGTCTCTTGTACAGCTGTTCGGGAGCATCTCTGAGGAGTGTCCAGCAGTAGTCAGCCAGCATTGTAGTGGACCATTTTCCCTGGTATCTTTGTTCCATTGTTGCGATATCTTGATGAAAACGTTCGCCGTGTTCATCACTAACAATACCACAGTTGCTAGAAAGAAATCCAAATGGGAATGAAGGAAGTGAATCTTTAGAGACATATTGCAGCCAAGTTTCTTATACTTCATCAACATGTCTTCTACTAGTTCCTTATAGTTTTCTGCCCTAACATTTCCGAGGAAGTTTGTAGAAACTAGGCGAAAAGCATTCCATGCTTGTTTCGCGTCACCTTCCAGCAAGTTGTTGAACCGGTCATCTTTGAAAAGCTCTCGAATCTGAGGACCCACAAAAACTCCCTCTTTAATCTTTGCTTCGCTGAGTCGAGGGAATTTTTCATGCAGGTATCGGAATGCTGGCAAAGTCCGGTCAATGGCTTTCACGAAGTTCTTCATCAAACCTAGTTTGATGTGAAGGGGTGGTAGCAAGATTTTCTGAGCCTCAACCAGAGCTGGGTGTTGGATATTCTTCTCTCCAATGGCTACATTCTGCCTGTGAGTCCATTCCTTCCTCATGCAGTGCATTTCCCTTGCTCGGCTATCCCACTCGCATAAGAAACACATGTATTTTGTATATCCTTGCTGCAGTCCCATTAAAAGGGCAACTACCTTCAAATCACCACAGAGGTGCCAGCTGTACTTGTTATACTCAATGGAATTCAGTAGCTGCCTTAAGTTATCGTATGTCTCTTTCATGTGGACAGCATACGCTACTGGAATAGATGGAAGAATGTTTCCATTGTGCAAAAGCACAGCCTTGAGACTCAGTTTCGAAGAGTCCACAAATAGTCTCCATTCTTGTGGGTCATGAGTGATTTTTAAAGTATTCATGAGGCCCTCAATATCGGAACAGAATATCAGATTACTTTCCTTTCTGAAGAAAGGCTCCAATTGCTGGTGGCGCTTTCGATATGCAGTAATTGTGACATCTTCTTCTAGAAGATTCCATTGTTGGAGTCTTGATCCTAGCAATTCTGCCTTGTTCTTTGATAAGTCCAAATCACGAATCAGGTCATTTAGTTCTTCCTGTGTTATTCTGTGTGGGGTTGATGATGCACCACAGTGAAAATCTGGATCACTGCATGCTGATGGACCAGGAGAAGAACAGGTCGACTCACCTTTGTCTTCGTCAGATGAATCAAGAGAATATTCTGCTGGAGGTTCTGGAATAGGAAGTCCCTCACCATGTGGAACTGGTCTCAATGCAGACGGAATGTTTGGGTAGACTATTCTCGACTTCTTTCGCTTCGTTATTCCGCCGGAAAGAGGAGGAACCAAGCAGAAGTAACAGTCATTTAGGTGGTTGCTTGGCTCTCTCCACACCATTGGGACTGCAAACGGCATTGATGACCTTTTGCAATTCAACCACTGTGAAAGCTGTGTTGTACATGTAGCACAGCATATATGCGGAGCCCAAGGCTTGTCTTGGTCACCAACCTTGCATCCGAAGTAAAAATGATATGCCTTCTTCACTTGAGAATTGATACTTTTCTTCTGGTTGGCAAATGTCACTTCCCCACAAATATAGCAAAAATTGTCCGCGGTATTAACACACTTTCGAGGCATTACTGTTCTTTATTGTACGTAAATGGATAAAATAATAAGTTTTATGTAACAGTAGCTTGAACTGTCTCGCACAACGTCTAAAATATTTTAAATGCTGAACCTATCTGATTGGGCTTTATATAGTACACTGCTTACGTCAGCTTCAGCAGCCGCCTGGCATTAGTATAATAGGCCTACACATGTATAGTATACTGCTGACGTCAACTTACTTCAGCAGCCGCATGGCATTAGTATTGCATTGCATCAGAAAATGATGCAATCAACTGTGGATGATGTGAGCATGATGGTATTATGCAATGTTACATCATTATTCCGGATGTTGCTGCAGTCCTACTGGAGAAATTTACACAGTGAAACATAGAAAATGAGGTATATGAATATCTTCAAAACGAGAGCCAATACAAATTTTTCACGGTTATATTCGTGTTCGGCACACCAAAATACTACAGATTAGGGCCTTTTCAAGTCAGTAATGATTTCACTGTTGACCAGTGTATTCATATCTTCCATTATCAAGAGATGTCATGTTGTAAGTTTTGTTTAAACTGCTAGTTCTAGCTTATAAGTATCAAAATGTAAAATGTGTAACCGGTTTCATGATATTGCTTCGTTAGTCTGAACTCAAGTTGAATTCAATATTATTGTTACGTCATTAAATAAAGTCTGTTTCTAAGTGATCAATGATATAAACAACAGGACATGAATGAGATGACGCCATAGCTTAAAATTGTTATCATACGTTCTTTTAAAAATCGTAAATGAATAATTGGCATTAAAAAATGTATTTATCACATAGTAGGTATAGCTTTCCTATAGTATGTGCAGTTTCATATTGTTGATATCACCACACGGTAAAATATCACTTTATGTGATTCTGATTGGTCCAAATAAGCACATGAAATTGTATTCTCTTTAATCATTGGCTGCGATCGTGGCGTGGGAAAATATTTTTAACCCCGCCTCCTGGAAATTTTTGTTTTCAATGAACATTTTTTGGCCGCCATTTTTCGAATCGACTCGTCTGTTTCAGTATGGTTAATTTAACTGAACAGGGTTTTGTTATGTCACAAGAAAAAATTAATAACAACAACAATTAAAACTAAGGATATTGATTGTGTAGGTAGGGGTTGATGGAGGTGGTATATCTGTAGCATGGAATCAACCCTAGATATATGCGTGGTTTAAATGTTAACTTACAAAAATAAATAAACTCACCTCTGTTCTCAGAAGAATGTGGACATATACCGGTCTCCTAACTGAGAGAAGTTTATCCAGCCCTTACATATTTAAGCGGTAAACATGATATTGTACTTGTACTGGCTTGTACTTATATGTTACTGCATTTGTATGGGAAAATATGTGTAACAAGATAACCGGGTGGGATTTCCGGATTCACAACAAAACAATTTTGACGATGATATAAATACAATGTTTGCTAATGAATGATTTGAATGAGCAATTAATTATGAATATGTTCGTGTATATATAATCCAAATATTGGATATAATTAACATAAGAACGCACAGACTTAATAATGAAAACTACAAACAAATTACTTTAGCAAATACAAAGACTGTTCAGGTTCACGGCTGCTACGGTTAATTCCTGTGGTTGGCTTTACAGCTTGCACCACGTCGACCCCGATCACTCTGATAACTTTGAACGCTCGCGTCACTCTGGTCACTCTAGACACTATAGACACCCTAGATACTCAGGAAACTCCCGATAGCTCTACAAAGCTCTACACACTCCGGACACTCCGAAAACTCAGAAAACTCCGAAAACTCCAAACAGCTGAAAATATATCCAATACCGTGTACTATACATGACACGGGCATAATAACATAATGACGTTATACACGGTAAGTTATACGGATTAAATTACCGGTACAATAATTACACAACAACAGGTTCAGAAGTAAACCTTACCCTGCTCGATAAGAATCCTACTGTACTAAAAATTTCTTAAACATGTAGCTTTATATTACTACTATAAATCCCTTGCTAAGTCGCAAACAAGAATAGAAATACGTGCATTATACTGCGTAAACCAAAGCTACATAGCAAACATGCAAAAATAAATGTGGTAGTACAATAGTTATATCTTATACACAAGAAATTAATAAACTTACATACCTCTACAGCTAAATATATGCAAGTTCTTATAGTAGAGAGCTGATAGACAAGACTATCCGTAATGTAAGGATTTTACCTACGGTGAGGTATTTATACACAGATATTGTATGTGCACTGAAGGCATTCGGTTCTTCCCATTGAAAGCGCTTCGCACGTACTGCATAGGATGAACCGAACTCACTATTTTGAAATACAACACAATATACATAAATCACCCTCGGGTATCGTTGTACACGAAAAACGAAACCCGAGTACATGTATTTAATAAATAAAAAAGTTTATACAATTCCGTGACAATATGAACGAGTTTTTCTGTAAAATACGGCATGATCTTGCGGAGTGAAGTATATTTCAGAAAAGGACGAGTTCATATTTTCCCATGCAAATGAATAAGCTTTTAATAATATGCTCATTTTATTTAACTACCTAAGGCTTAATAATAAAAGACATTACAAGAAACTGTAATTGAATATATGCTTTATTCCAAAATAAATTCACAACCGTAGACTCATCAATAAACACCTGCAGAGGGGTGTTGATAATGGCGGTTAGTTAAACCTGAGTTCTGATTCGGTAAGTTAACGGCTTAAGTTGTGTTTCTCAGGCAAAGTCTATGGTTTTATAAACGAATTACACCATAAAACAAGCAGTCCAGTGTTTGCGCGAGTCGAAAGATATTGGCTGCCGGAGATGGCGTCAAAACCCTCGTAAATTTGTTCATGGTATGTGTAGTTGAGAGTCTATGAAAGATACGTAAATATGGGTGTAAGGAGACGGACCGCTAAAGTGGAAAGTTAGCAAACAGTAAAGCATGCAAAAGGTGCTCTCTTTATTTCATAAATAATTTCTCTTGATAGGAGCCTAAAACATACGTGTTTGATTTAATTTGTCTTAAATGATATAGGATTCATGTATGCTGTGAAAAGATTATTAGGTTTGTTTGATGCATTATTAATACAATATAGCAATAGTGCAGTATACGCTAAGAAGCGAATTTTGATTGATGTTTGAGTTTGACTAATATGCAGACTTTGATATCGATCAAATAGTAATGGTAGCTAGCTCTTTTGGAGAAATACATAAATTTATTTACAAAGTGTGTGTATACAAATACGGCACTGCTGTGTTAAATGACCTGAAACTAATTAGCATTAGCGGTTTCTTGTGAAGTATCATCCTGGTTATTCTGAGTAAAGGAGTATCGGTGCAAAGTGTGAGAAAACAATCAAAGAGTTGGGCCACATTTATTTTGTTTAATCAGGATAATAGCTTCCATGACTGACATAAGAGTGAACGACGGAACACAAGAGTGAACGACAAGAATAAAAGAATGGATTACCGCGAGAGGCCAATAAAGTCGATGATGCAATAGTAGACCAAATGGAACAAAACGGTTGCTGTGCACGTCGACCCCACCCGACAAGCTATGTTGAGTCTAGAGAGTGACCAGCAACCAATTATCAGGTTATAAAGACATGCTGAACAATTAAATTTCGAAACTCTCACTCGATTTCGTGATGAGATCAACCATATATATGCAAACGGAACTTGAAGTGTTTTTATTTAGGGTGTAGAGTGCGAATTTGTTAATGTTCCTCGCCGTTGTGTAAATATGTCACGAGCCCTGGCATCAGGACCCGTGACGATCTTGCTTGGATCAGAAAAGCAAGCCTGTTGAACAATTAATTCCTGATTTAAACTCAGCTTGTGAAGTTACTAGCGCAAAATAAAAGAAAATGTTTGAGATTTATGTTGGCCAGGAAATTATTCCTTTAGCTCAAAAATTTGTCGGTGAGGCTTTTGTTGAAATCAATATTGCTCCTCCGATCTTCTTTATCTAAAATTACTCATTCTTGACTTAACATCTTTAAGCAGAATCAGTTTCATTGATGTGTTCAGTTTATCATACAAAGTGCTTATCAATAATATTATTAGACTGGAACATTAATTTAACATTATATTGAATTCAGAGAAGAGCAATTTTGTTCATACAATTGTGACCCATGAAAGGACTTGTCGCTACAATCCAGGCCGCTGGCGCGTTCGAGACTACAGGAACATCAACATATTCGATACTGGAACTTATTTGGAATACCATTATATTTTATTTGCAACTTTTTACATTTGGACTTGTGATACAAATTTAAGTACTGTGAGATTTAATATTAAATACTGTAAATTCTTTCTAAATTTTCACATTGTATTCAAAGGAAATACATTTTAAGTTTATTTCCGTTCTTCGTTCCAAGCCTAATACTAGGTCGAGAGATTGTGGTTCTCTGTGAAAAAGACACGATGATTTTGTCTTACAACTATGTGGGGCTCGAAAGTGACAAACGATTTATCCGTTTTTAAACCATTTTAAAATTATTTTCTTCTTTGTGTGTTCTATTTTTATCTCTCATTTGAAGATTTCCTCCTGTCATTCAAACATGTAGGAATAAAGGATTTATCTTTGCTTTTGTGTTAAGTGTTTGTTTTTAGGTTGTAAGCTGTTTCTCCCCTTGAAATGGGTCAATACGTTGTTTAAATATTTCACTGTCTCTGAACTTGAGCCTGTTCCTCAATTGTTTCTGTTTACTTACTTTTCCCACATTTGTTTCCAGTTAGCTAGTCTCCTTTCTTTAAGACACATTTAGTGTTCAATGGAAATGTAAATGCATTTACCAAATCATGATAGGATTTTCCATGATAGAAAATATATTCTAAAATATTTCTCGTCTGTTCCTACATTGCAAGTTCTTAAGTTAAGATACATTGATGTTGTGGCTTCCTCGTGGTAGCGGTTGAGTGAACATGTGTGGGTTGGGGGCCATTGCCCATTGTGTGACCTGCTATGCGTAATTATTTAGCGCTTTATCTCATTCTAATTGACAAAGGTTAACACAATCTTTGCAGTATTCGTTCATGTGATTCATCTTGCTGTATTATATACAATTGTGCATGGTTTATTTCGATATATTTTTATACACAAATTATGCAAAATTTCTCGAGTAAGTCTTATTGCAAGTTCAAAACATAATCGTAAGTAACACATGATATTATTAAGAACTTAAACAGAACGGACTACACGATTTCAACAGTGCAAACAAATCTGAATTATGAAACATTTATTTAAACACGTATGCATTGAAATTTTCTCTTAATCTGTTAAGGTTATTTAATTTTCAAAAGATGCTACAACAAGCTTTACTTGAGTGTTGCTATTTTTTATGTACATATTGTAATTGTCAGCGTAATCCTACTCTATCTGCAAATTTACATTTCAGGTATGTTAGCTGACATCCTTGTTTAAACAGTCTCTTAATTCCAGCTAAATGATAACAATAATATGTATTCTCCTCCGCCAAACTGCAGTAGGAGTAATTGTGTTTGCAAACAAATGACGCCACGTTGCCGTGTTGGCGGATAATGTTTCAGATTACGCATCAAACAAGCAGATTATAACAGGAAATAAAGCTAGGACAGGCAGCAAGAACGATTAATAGTTATTACGATGATAAATAATGCTCAGAAGTGTTATACTGGTGAATCTTGTTTGTAAATCACGTGAAGCTCCATACTAATCTATCTGTTTTGATGTATGAAAATAATTATCTTTTTAATCCATTGATTTTCTCCCTAGCACACAAAATAGGCACCAGAATAAATGAATTCATGTTTACAGGCTGTGGCGATCATTGGAAAGCGCAAACTTCTTTTATTTTCAAACTAACCAGAGTCTGTGATGAAAATATATAAAACGACTTACACAGTCTCATAATAATTAAGATCTTGTGTGCAAAATATACGAATTGAATAAGAATATATTTACCGATTCGATCTCTTTCCTGTTTTGCTATTTGTACAACCAGATTCCATGTGCAAACCTAGTCTGTATTGTACCTTTAATGACAGATGCAAAAAAGTAGTTACCGATTGTTTATGACAAGGTTCATTATATATTGTAGGCACCAATCTATTTCTTGACACATCTTTCAGAAACGAATTTTTCACATCTAAAATTTAACAAGCTTATATATAATATCAAAAACGTTCTTAGCCGTTTTATTTTTGTTTTGGAGATCAGAAACTAAAAACGTATTAACACAGATCATATAGGTTGGTTAATAGCATTAGACACAATCCATGGAGATTTGTTAAAGGGACATGGTCGTCCCATAATCCGCTAATTTGATTCGTATCCAGAGAATGTTCATCAGAAAAGGAGACAAAACATTGAGGTTGCGTTTTTGTATTTAATTATGTCACGATTTGTTTCTTGGCTTTAGAAAACTAATCTAATGAGCAAGAAAACTAATTTAATTCGTTTTCTAACAAGGAGAGCAATTTAAATTTTAAATTGAATAGCGATGATCGAAAGGCTTCGACTTGCATTGCATCAATCTTTGTATAAAATGGAAAATATAATACAGATTAACAGGTCAAAGGGGTGATGGATGAATAAATTAACACACAACTTGTAAATATAAAATCATGTTCAGTAGTGACATTCGCCAAACCCGAAAAATATCAAATGAAAAACGTTACGCGAGTCATACCTTTGTTACACCTGCTGTGGATAATACAGATAGTTTGCCATTGGTGGTCTTGAGAAATTGTATACTTCGTAATTAGTAACAGATTGCAGTAACACGTAAATAAGTTTACTGTGTCTATGTTTTATTGTTCGAGTATCCTTGAGAAACAAATGGTTTAGATGTGTTACAACTTTTAAATTAAGTGACAGAAAAGAGCGGGAATCAACAAGTATTGTAAAATTCAACAACTACTTTATTTTCATAGAATACAAAATGAACATTTAAAAAGGAAGTTAAGGAATTGTGTATTATATCCTATATAGCTATGAAAGTACTATCAATAGTCTAAATTTATAAAGTTCCAGTTCAGTTCCAGTGGTATTCCTAAACAACAGCAATTTTGAAAGTGTTGATGTGCTGTAGTGTCTAGGTAAACAAGATTATATACCCCATTACTTGACCTATGTCGCAATTACCGTTTCCTGGAAATACTCTGTCAGCTTTAATGGGATATTGCCATTTTGGAAGTTTCTAAGATCAGAATCAAGACTATTAAGACTCATATGGAAATAAAATTATGATCTGAATATCTAATCCACAATAAAAGAGAAATATTAGCTATGCATTGTGTTATTTACAAAATAAATTGGACAAGTATATCCTTACCTTGACCTTAGAATTCGGTCAAGTGAAACATATAATCATTAAGAAAAGCCAGCAAACAATACTGCATAAAAATGTTAAATATGTTGATATACTAAAATACAAACTAATTTTTATTACTAATTTATGTTTTATATTTGCAATTTGAAGGACACAAAGTAGAGAACATTGAACATTTTGTTTGATTTGGCATTCAGTTCATTAAGAACCAACCAAATTTTGTTATCAAGTCATGCCAATCCGATGATTGATCATTCACAGGTATTGGAATACACGTTGATCGTTAAAGACCAGTGAAGCTGTACCTTTGAGGTACTGTCTGTTTATAAAAGAAGAGGAATATCAGTTTAGTTCTAACCTAATTAATGTCGCATTTTGTTTTTGATTTTAGCTGAAAGTTCTAACTCATGTAGCTTATTTATTTAATCTTCCTCAATTACGGTAACCATAAAATATAAACTTACTTAGAATGAACCAAAATTATGTTAACTTACATGATACCAATCTCACTGCAATACACTTTACAATTTATCAAGATTAATGTAGTAGTATCAAATTATTTGTTTTGCCCCTCTTGACCCTCTGGATCCCTGACATCCGTCCTAGCCTCTACCCCCATGACTTTGTTAACCCATATGCGACCCATGCATGTTTAGCAATTTAATTATTCACGCATGTGACCAGTCATGGGAGTAGAGTCCATGACGGATGTCAGTGCCCAAAGAGCTCCAAAGGGACAAAACGGCAATTTATTACTACTTGGTGTTACTTGCTTATCGTAAATGTGGTTGCATACAATAAATTACTAAGGTAGGTGCAGTTTTGATATATGACGAAGCCTCTGCGTGGAGATTTTGTACCTCTTGTATCTAACGATAGTCTTTACCCAGTACCTATTATCCCTACAAGTGAGTCTTGTTTGAATAACAATCGAGACCATTCTCTTCTCAGTTGTGTCAATGTTGGTTTAATTCGATGGTGAATTTAACTTGGGCGGATACATCGCTGGATGCTATTTCGCCATTGTAGAGATACACTGAAAATGCAACAGCGAAAGAATTTCGCATTCGGGCTTCACAATCATGTCAGTGGTATAAAATCAAGACCAAGATACCATCTATCATGTATCAGCATCCCCACTCTTTACTACATATCTTTACTTCTGGTTATGATAAACAAGTATGTTTCGGAAAAATGCGAGGCTTAATTAAGTACGTCAAAACCATATACACCACTAGAATAAAAAAAAAACACGTATGCCATTTTGCTAAGATTTTATCTTCAATTGGTTTTTCTCTTTTTTGACTAATAATCCCGTAATTGCGCTCCAAAACGTAGTTACAAGTGGTGGTGCCGACAGGCTGGCGATTTTATTGACTTATTACAATATTGTCGCTATTAACATAGTCTTTGATAAACTGACCGACTCCCCGCTATCTTTGATTCCACCGTTGTCAGTGAACTCAACCAGATTCTTTACCTCAAAGTCACTTTTCAGCTTAAACTTGACATTATACGTCAGACCTCATCATTGACTGAGATATTGTTGTATGTGCTTGTAGGAAGTTCTACAATATGCTATACTGTTCCACGAATTGAAACACAAATGCGTTATTTGTGGGGTAGACCACCAAACGTTTGGGATCGGGTGTTAGGATCTTAGGCGAACTCTAATACACTGGCAGCGACGCCACTATGATATCAAGTGTGCCTGATACACCAGTCGTAATAGATGCAGGAACATAACACTGAATGATGGTTTCGTTGATGAGATTGTAATAATCTCGTTAACACTCCGGAATGCATTTACAACAACATGTGGCATCGCATAATAGATTAGCAAATTTCATTATCTGTGTTGTATACATCATGATAATCTTTAATAAGTTCACGCATCAACGCGCAATATGACTCTGTCCATGATATTATTTTTGAGCAATTGCTAAAAATCGATTTTACCTCATCAATGACTTCAGGTGCATTGTTGCCCACACGAACTGATTCCACAATTATTTACATCGATCGTAAGTTGTAAGGGAGTCACACAATCAACCAAAGTCTTTCCCTTGCTGTGTGGGTTTACGTCTTGGCAACGGTTGCTGTGCCAGTCTTTGTACCTTCTCGTCTATACGTTTTACTTATTTTTCCAATGTAGGAGATTTAAGTGCAGCTTGCTCATCAGGTGTTTTTGCAAGTCTTTTTCTTCTAATTTTTACCGGTGGTGGTACAAGTTTTGGTTGATCCAAAAATTCTTCTTGCTTAAATATCAGGAGCAAATATCAGTTGATCCAAATATTCTTCTTAGTTCCAAAGGTTGGTCGATGTGAAATATTTCTAACTGAGTTTCATATAATGATTGATATTCTTCTGATCTGTGGTCCTAATACATATTGTATCGCCTGAGCTGTTTCGTTACGTTTTCCAGCTTTCATCAAAGAAAGTACTATATTATAAGAATCAAACATCCTACCAAATGCAGACCCAGTAAATTCACCATATACCCACTTGACACAAAACTTTTGTATGGTCTTTGATGGTTCTTTGATCTCTAAATATTTCCAGTTGTTGGATATTTTAAGACTTGCACGGAAGGGGTCTTTGTTGATCCACTGGCGACCTTCTTTATTAAAATGTTGTTCTGGTGTATGCATCAATAACCGGTATATGGGTGGTGTTAAAGTATTTAGTTGGGTTTGGTCCTAAGACTTGATACCAGTTTATTGCATTCAGTGTATTTGCGTTCGGATTCATGAACCATCTAGCACTGATACAGGACAACCATGTTCCAGGCACCCTACAGCGCTTCTGTTATATTAAGTAGTACAGAGACATCACTGATGACAGCTTTCGCGTAGAAAGGTATACGCTTCATTTTCTAGATCTACGTGTGTTTGAAACATACGCTTCCAATACCGCAACAAAGAGTAAGGTGCTGATTTCAATAATGAGTCCTTCAAACTCAAGTGCGTAAAAGACTGAAACACAATAAAACAACGTAGTTTCTTTCAAATTTACAACTAATATAAGCTCTCAAAAGAATATTTGTCTTAAAATCTTACTTTCGTTATGAACCATACCTAGCCAGCCAAACCATATATATTCTATTTTTATAAGGGGCCCCGAGTGGCTGAGTGGTCTAAAGCGCTGTTATTCGACAGCCGAGTATTGCGCTTTTGTCTGGGCTCGATCGTTCCATACCAAATTAATTGACGTGCAGCTCAAAACAACAATGCACATAATCTCTGTAACAAACACGTCCTACTCCTTTACCATGGCTGTCGGTTCTCAGCAACATTCCTCCTCAACAAATGTTGTAAACCGCTCCCTCGGAGCTGAGTTATCTGTCTGCCCTTCTACCTTTAACCTCCCACGACATCTGTGGACGATAGAGTTAGTGCTAATTTCGGTAGTGAGTTTTCATACTCAAGTTTGTAAAAGGACTAAAATTCTATCGATAAAATAATGACTGTGTTTTTCCAGTTCTTCCAGGATATGCTCTCAGAAGAATATTTTTAAACTCATATTTTCATTATCAACCAATCCTGGCCAGCCAAACCCATATGTTTTATTTTCACCCATTTCTAAACTAGTTTCCATTTCTCCATTGCGTTAGTACTGCGAGTCCTATAACAACAGAGCTATGGGAAAGGGGGCATTTTTGAGTTAATCACATGAAGGTTCACTAGCGAACACAGTAGATTTTCCAATGATGAAGTACTTTTCTTGTTAGTTGTGTTTTTGAATGAATATTTGGGAGTTTTTCGTATGAATCAAGTCTGAAAAGTATTATAAAACGTCAACATTGAGATTTTCTGTGAAGTCGTATCTGATGTAACACGCAGGCTTGATACAGAACACCTTAACTTTTAGACATATACCAACATACGCGACTTTTCTTGGTGCCAAATCTCCACACTACTGTCACGATATAACTTTTCACAAAACTACATTTTGTTCTAAGATTTATCGAAATGTGTATGACTACATTATATCATGCTCTCAATGCCAATTTTTTAAACTGGACACAACTTCTTAAAAAGACCCCATCACACCCATTGCCTCCGGAAGATATATTTTCTCGGTGGCACATGGACATTTTGTCCATGCCAATATGTAAGCAAGGTTACGAGTATATCTTACTGGTGACAGACAACTTGCCACATTGGTGTGAAGCTTTTCAGGTAAATTCTCCGACAGCTACGTAAGTCGCAAATGTTTTTTGTACAATGAAATATTCACATGTTATGGATCACCGCAAATACTTGTCAGTGATCGTGGACGAAACTTTATGTCTCAAACTTGTCCTCGTCCTGTGCGGACTATTTCAAGTGACTCGTCACCATACCAGTTCGTATCACCCACAAACTATTTCAGTTTGCGAGTGTCTAAATATTACCATAGTTTAAAATTTAAAAGCTCACTGTAATAAGCACCAAGACGATTGTCCGTCTATACTCCCAGCATAATGATGGAATTTGGTTTGAGTCCCATTGTTAACTTAGCTGGTTATTCATCTGTATACATAGTCTTTAAGAAAGAAATGCTTTTACCTCTATAATTGTCCCCTAAACCGCACGAAAACGTGAGCGTTATAGGTCATGACCTATTAAGGACATGTGAAGGTCTCTCATAATAGGAATGCACCCCGCTCTCGACAGCCTGGTTAGAATTGCTATGCTGCAAACTAAGATTCTGACTTACTTTTTCCAGGTAAGAAAAATGCAATTAGTCTTAGTTTGAGATTTCTCCTAGTTATCTAATACATTGAGAAAAAACATTTAGAAATTATTTCACCTATTTCTAAAGAGCCTGTAATGTTATTATTGTTGTACAAAATGATTTTTTAAAACAAAATATAGTTTGTCTTTGATTGCCTAAATGTTATTAGAATTTGTGTTAATTTACGACATTAAGATTGGTTTTTGTAAAACTGGCTTGCTGCCAACTTCATGCAACAAAATAATTTATTTAGAAACAAAATATCTTTGAAATACGAAAGGTAATAATTTAGTTTTTCGAATAAATATTTAATAAAATTCTTAGATCAAAAATAATTTTGGTATTAGTTTGTAACATTTTATGTTTAAGCATTTTTGCATTATTGGTAATTTATTTGTCATTTCATTCCAAAATACTGAAATTACAGAATTGTGTGAAGTCGGTTAGCTTTAACTAAGTATAATATTTGTATCATATATTTCAAATGTTTAAGTTGACTTGTGTATAAGTTTTTTTATATCGAAAGATGTTTAATTTTAATAGAGAATTGATGTGCTGCAGACTTAGATTCTGACTATCTTTCCAGATTGAGTCCAGTTCTTCTTCGCGAACACTAGCGATGTAACTCCTACGTCGCAAGAGTGACACTGCCCGCAAAAGGAAGTCAGGATGATATCTTTCTCTCTTCTTTCTGTCCGAAGTCCATAAAATAAATGGGAATGAGGAAAAGAACTACATTCAATAAACTGTCCACAATAATGGTTAAATGAACCATTAACACATCTTTTTCATAAAACTTCAAATATTTGAGAGACTATAAAAACAGTCGAATACTCCATAATGTTGGCTAAGCCACTGATCTTTAGTTACTTGAATCGGCATTCGCTCAATGGTTAGCGTACCGCACTCGCGACAGAAAGGATGCGGGATCTATCATTATATCGGACTAGCCTGAGTTAGCTACTATGGTGTGTCCTCGGGAAAGATGCTTTACTCCGGTTATATCATAACTAAATAACTTACCTGTGTTGCCGTAAATCGCCAAAATCAAAACCTTCATTTACTCAAAGGACGACCATAGACATAGCTGAAAAAAGGCCATTTGAACTCAGCTGGTCATCATGTCCAGTCCCTTGAAATACTGCCCATTATCTCGAATAAAACATGAACTTGAAATAAACAATCGTAAAGACACATATTGGATGCTGCAGATGGAAACACGTCGTACATTTGGTTTCAATGAAGAACTTATGTTCAAAATGGTTCTGTTTAACCCACCTTCTTTCACTTCATTTTCTGTCAACTTCCCCAGCTTTAAACTTTTCCAAGTGAAAGTAAGTTATTATTGTAATTCCACTAGATAACTAGTTATTAAACAAGATATCGAATCACCGGGAAAAAATATTTTTTTCGCAAATTATGATGACCTTCATTAATGATGTAAAATGTATATAAATGTGTAACCTTACACGGCATATGCAAATATCTACGTCAAATCCTGACATTATTGTATCACTCTTTAAATACTTGGCAGCAATCGCCTGAGGATAATCTAGGAAAGAAACAGATCGTCTCGTGAAATCTGTTATCCATCTTACGTGTAATAACATCTTATGTCGTGACATGTTACATCATGATATCGTGCAAGATGTTTGAGGCAACTTAATACATGTACTTGGAGGTAATTTCACTGCGCAATATTTTGGTTAAACTTAGAAAAAGCTGCATTTGTCTCAAGGGATAAACAAAAAACTCTTACATGTGTTATCAACAATTGTAATTGAATTACTCTCGCTGACTAATTTCAATCTTTTTCTCACCAAGGCTTACAAATACTGAATTATTTTTAAACTCATTTGCTTCATTTTGTCTCATTTAAAACTCTCTTTATATTTGAATCTCCTTCATGTCAAATACTTGTAAAAAGTAATGTATGTAAACATCTTATCCCTGCGCTACTTCCGTATAGTCTGGCACCAATCTAAAACAGTTAAAGCATATTTTATGGGGCAGATTATGAGATGAACATAAACATATACAGTCATATTATTTTGAAATATTCCCTTTCCTCATTATCAGTTTTACATATGGAATGCCTCTTATTTCGGACAAACATTTTAATAAATAAAAAAACTCGATTGTTATACAATTCTCTCAGAATCTTTTTACTTTATATTATCATTATTGCCCTTTTTAAATTAAATTGTAATTTCCAATTGAATAAACTAATTTCTTCAGTAATATTTGCTTCCTTGCATACATAATTACTCTCTAATGCACGTACTCTTGTCATTATTTGTCTGTCTGCACGCACTCTTGTCATTATTTGCCTGTTTCTACCAATATCTTATGTACAATTTTGATGAAGAGCGCACCAAAATCATGTGAACTTGATCAGATTCAGACGTCACTGCTGCTTGAGTTTATGAATTCAGTATTTTATGTTAATAAAACCTCTCTTTCGTCAGATAAATGTCCCTTCCTTTTCCCAAACTGCCATTGTAAAGCCGCTGTTGAAGAAACCAATGCGTGACAATAACGATTGAAAAGACACGTTGTCTTTGTAATGTCACGTTCATGTCAAAACTTGTAGAAAAAAAAGCTGTTCTGTTACAATTTGTACCTTATCTGAATTTAAATAGTCTGTTTATCAATTTACAGTTTGCATATGCCATCGCCACAGTACCGAAATTTACCTTCTGAAACTAGTTAACGACATACTCTCAGCTTACATTTTTCATCCTCCGAGACAGATCTGCAGCGTTTGATAAAATAGACCTTGACATATTGGTGTACCGTCTTCAACACGTATTTGACACTCGGGATACAGCTTTACTATGGATCAAGTCATACTTAGTCGAAAGGAGATGTGTCTGAAAATGGCAAAAATTCAAGCCCAGTTCATCTACGTTTTGGTGTCCCACAGGGTTCTGTTGTTTGACCCATTCTCTTTATTCTATACACTCAGCTCCTCTAAAATGCCAAAGATCGTTATTCGAGGTCTCACCGGTTGTATAATGATAACACCTACATATAGGAATCATGTCATTTACCTGAAGTTGATGCTAGCATCCAAGGCGTAAAGAGGCTCATTTCCGATGTGAAGACATAGGTGAAATATAAAAAGCTGCAGATAAATGATGACAAAACCGAGGCCATTCTGGTCAGTGCCCAAAGAATTTGTCATTATTCTCCTTTGTCTCAAACAATATGTGTATCAACACAAGCATAACAAATCACACAATCAGTATTATACCTAGGTGTCGACAATACTCTAAAATTAATGCAAAATCATTCCTAGTTCGTTTCATTTATAGACCATCTTCTTCCAAAGCAATTTGGAATGATAACGTTTTGAAAAAAATGGAAAATATTCTTGCACAGGAAAAAGAAACATATATACTCGGCGATATAAATAAGGACCTTCTCAGTACTCAAATAAGGAACAACTGGATGGAATTTATTGAATCATTAAGCCTAGTCCGGCTGGTAAATGAGCCTACAAGGGTAACAGAAAAATCAAGCACTCTTATTGATCATATTTATACCAACCTACCAGACAATGTGGCTTGTGTTAATGTACCGAATGTTGTCTTAGTGACCACTATCCTACCTTTTTTTGACAAGAAAGGTTAAATGCAAGAGAAATAAGAAAATATACACACCAAACTATCACAGACAGCTCGTTCAAAAATGTTAATGAAGAACAATTTGTTAGTGACCTATATAAAGTTCCATGGAATATAATCCTAAATTTGGATAATACAGATCAAGCTTTGAGGGTGTGGACTGAATTATGTATGGATGTAGTCCTTTAGCATGCACCACTAAAAGTACATCAAGTAAAGAATGAAATCCAACATAATTGGCTTACTACTGAAATCCTAGTCGCTATGAAGACACGAGACCAATTCAGGGCTATGGGAAATCATGCAAATATAAAGTATGGAGAAATAACATAACAAGTATGATTAAGAAAGCTAGAAAAATATTTATCAATGATTGCTTGACAACAAGAAGAGCAACATAGACTCCGTTTGGAAAGTCTTCAATGAACCCACTGGAGGAACACACAAAGATCAGACAAATAAAATGATCTCACTTCTGGTAAATGACACCATATACACTGATGAGACTGACATTTAAGATCTTTTCAATGATTTCTTTCATCAAATTTACCAAAATGTTAACAGAACCAGTGATAGAAAACAACTTTAATGAACTGAAAAAGTTCTGCAGCAGCAAATTCGCTAATGAAGTATGTTTCTCTATCCCACCAGTATCAAAAAACTTTAATAAAATATGTCTCAGTGCACTTGATACCAAAATAGCTACGAGACTTGTTAAATCTTCTACCTCTGCTATTATAGATAGCATAACATTCATAATCAATTTAAGTATTGCAACATCACCTGTCCCCAAAATATGGAAAACTGCAAAAATAACCTGTTTACAAATCTGGTTCCAAGGATGATGCTGATAACTACGGGCCAATCTCAATACTACCAAACGTGTCAAAATTTATTTGAAAAACATGTCCATGATCATTCATGTCATATTTAACCAAACACACGCTGTTCCACCCTAGTCAATCAGGCTTTATACAGAAACATTCCTGTGAGACTGCCTTGATCTCTTTAACTAATGAATGGCTTCAAGCACTTGACAAAGGTAGAAGAATAGGATCTGTACTTGTAGATTTCAGGAAAGCTTTTGACATGGTGGATCATGAAATCCTATTGAAGAAACTAAAAATCTACCAATGTTAGGAAAGCACAGTTAGATGGTTTACTTTATATTATAGTGAGAGTACACAGCATGTTTATATAAATAATGTTCTCTCTGAACCTGGAACTACTATATACTGAGTACCACAAGGCTCAATTCTAGGTCAATTAATATTTATTTTATTTATTAATGACCCACCACTTTTACTACGGACTCAATATCATCTACAGATCTCTATGCAGATGTCACAACATTGTCAGACATCCTAAACACAAAGCAAACTCAAAATTTATTTATAGAATGGCCTAAACAAACTGAAAACGGGTGCACATGCAATTGCATGGTGGTAAATACTGGTAAAACTAAAATATTACTTATCTCAACACGGCAAAAAAGGACAAGTCTTGATAGTGATGAACTGTATCTGACATGGAAGGATAAAAATGTGCAAATGGTCTGTCACGATAGGCTGATTGGTGTTTTGGTAGATAATAACCTATCATGGACTGATCATATCAAACATATCAGTAAAAAAAAAAGTCAATTCAAGTTTATGGCTTCTCAGTAAAATAAGACATTGTCTCCTTGAAAGACACAGAAAACTATGTTATACCAGTTACATATAACCCTATTTAAACTACTGTAATACAATATGGGGTAATTCAAATCCTAAAAACATAGCAAAGCTGGTACATCTTCAAAATAAAATCATTTTGGGCTAATATCAATCCAGAAATAAAGAAAGGAAAAATTAGCTGGTAAGTTAAAAATGTTACCTATTAAAGACCGAATCTGTTTGAGAAAGGCCCAATTAATGTTCAGGATATCTCATAATAGTGCTCCTGAATATTGACAATCACTATTCCAGTATATGCTACCTGACAATACTCCACAACTGCGATCCATGTCTACCAAACAGTATAAAATTCCCAAACCAAATAAGGGATTATTTTTTAAAATGTTTCCAATAATATGGAACTTTGCTCTATAATAGTATTCCAGTTAAGATTAAAAATGCCCACTATATTTCCTTCTACCAAACCCAATATATCCAGTGGCTTCAGAGATGCAGCTAAAGTAAATCAATTCCTTTGTATGAGGGCCTCAAGGTAGATTAGTTCTTAGCTAATTGTGTTACCCTCTTTAAATAAAGTCATTATTATTATTATTATTATTATTATTATTATACCAACATGGCATGGAACTGTGCAAGGATGCATATTTGGAGCTGAGACACATCATCTCCATTCTCAATGTTTTTTCTTGTTGATTATCAGAAACACTCAGGTGTTATTTAATACATTCTAGACATGACTAATTCGCTTCTGTCTGGGTCATCTCAATATATAGTTTAGAAACTTCACCAAAAAAAAAGAACGTTCAAAACACAGCTGCTCGGATCATCCAGAGAGTACAAAAAACTGAGCACTAAATCCCCCCCCCCAACTGCTTTGTACCCCACACTTGCTACCCGTTCACTTCAGAATCGAACACAAAACATGTTCGCTATATTCGCGTGCGCGCGCGTGTGTGTGTGTGTGTGTGTGTGTGTGTGTGTCTGTGCTATTAATGTCATTCGCTTAGACTTTTAAAAATAGCTGCACTAAATCCTCATTTTTATATCCAGGTAAATATTCAGAATTAATGAATAATAACAAAAAGTGAATGACCACATCACAACTTATTATATGCTACTTCTTGCCATCATAGTCGCATTTGCTTATTAGAGAGGAACACGTACGCTGCTGAACTTTTTTCCATTAATTTTGCCACGTATAATATTGTAACTTGCAACAAAATAATGGTTAAACCAAACCAGGCCAAAATTAAATGTTGATATTGTATATTACCTCTGTATTTGCTCACTTTTTAATGAAATTTTTCAAAATATTAAATTTAAAGCTAATTTTCAAAATCAGTGATCTCTGCAGTGTTTTTAAGACAGTCATACATTCATTAATACTATTTTCAATAGAAAAGAACTCCTCTACCAATTTTCGACGAGCTAATCTTTAATCCGTGAGGTACTTATTTCCTTAATGTCGACATGTCATTTTTTCTCACTTTTTTTTACAGCAAAACCGCAATAAACACCATGACTAGAGCTTTTTGGCCACTGGGGAAAAGACAATATTAGTCATCATTTTATATATAAATATATATATATATATATATATATATATATATATATATATATATATATATATATATATATATATATATATATATATATATATATATATATATATATATATATATATATATATATACATATATACATATATATATTTAAGCTACGTTTTGTTTCATTTACATGTATACCTATTGACGAATACATAGGTTTTCTCTTCGAATTATGTTTACAAAGTTTTATTCAACAGAAGTTTGAGGGTAGAGGTTGATTCTACATCTGAGCCTTAAAGCAATATATTTAGTTTATTAAAAAGGAAAAGAAACAGTGATAATAAAAGGCAAGACCTTTTTAAGCTACATTTAAGTTTGAGTTTCTTCATCAAATACATTATATGAACTCATTACCACAGGCCCGGCCATAGGATGTGCGGGGCCCAAGGCAGCAAGCGATGAGCGGGTCCCCTCACCACAGTAATAAAAAAAAAATGTATAGCCAGCAGCACGGGGTCCAAGGCGGTTGCCTCTTTCAACTTGTCCTAGGGCCGGTTTGTATTACCATGGACTCCAGCGCTCGCTGAAAGACGAAAACAAAGGTATATCCATATAGCATATAGACAAAGGGAAGCAACTCTTATAATAATCTCCCCTTTTATTTTCTAGGTGGTTACCGTAAAACCCGTATGAAAACTATTTATAGCTTATTGCCGAAACACGAATCTCCGGCATTCTAATCTATTATATATTTAATTTTAATCATACAGCATCTTTATGTTAGCGTTATAATAAGTAAACGTGCTGTTTTAAAAACATTTTCGTAAAATTCCGGAGAATTTATTAGGATATTTCATTTTAAATGACCGATTGTAAATGTCCCATGTGATTTCGATCGGTAACTAAAACTTAACAGCTGAATATTTGGCGACGCTGTACTTTTTAAAAAATCCCACTTCTAAGTAGTTTGGTTAATGCCAGTTGATATTTATTTCGACAATTTACACCCAGTTGTTTTATGATTCTTTTTTTTTTTTTTTTTTTTTTTTTTTTCTTTTCTTTCTCTTCTTTATTACATGACAACTAGGAGTAAAATATGCAAGCGGTTCAAAGTCGTGGAGGATGCATGTGCACGAGATTTATCTTCTATGTACTAAGTGATCATCAGTATGCACATGCAATGTGTGTTCTTCTTTAATCGGAACCGATATAGAGTATAACGTTTTGAATAAACAGCTCAAGGGACGCAACAAAAAAACCAAAACAAACAAAACAAACAAACAAACAACAGACCGGTCCTGTGACCTAGTGGTTTGAGCGTCCGCCTCGGAAGCGGGAGGTCGTGGGTTCGAACCCCGTCGAGTCATACCAAAGACATATAAAAAAAATGGTACTAACAGCTGCCTGGTGTCAGGATAATGTGACTAGATGGGACATAATGTCACATCTCTGCGGCATGATGACCATGTGCTAGAGATCACTATGAACTGCCAAACTGCAGACATCGTAGAGACATGACTGAACAAATGTTAACGTTGAAAATTAAAAGCACACACACACACACACACTCACACACACACACAGAGGGCAATGTGTTCGATAAAGGTACCAGAGAATGCCAAATAATAGCAGTCAAATGGAACACACCTCAACTAGAGGAAGACCAAAATAAATCTAAAAAGGACACTCTTAAGAGAAGGGAAAACTGCTGGTCTTGATACACAAGATGAGGTATCTCCTCTGGCGCAAAAAGATACCATGCTGATGAAATGACTCCATCAGGGAGTCGAACTCCATGGAGAAAGAAATAAAAACATGTCTCAAACAAGATCAAGAATAATGAAATGTCTTTCTTGTCTAATGGTGTTCAAGAATTTTTCGAAATGAAGTTCTACTGTCTTTTTACATGATCACGGAAGCTTTTGTGCGTTAATTGTACAGTTATGTATCGCCTGCTATTTCTGATTGGTGGTTAACAGTTTAACATCATCGTCGAAGGAAAGGAATTAATAGATGGATAGTGGAGAGCATGAAAACAGTTTACGAATGCCCATTATGTAAACTGAATTAACAGACCTTATTTAACTTAGATTCGTACAGCATTGTGGCCATCGCACTCCATTTAGTTCCGTGGTTAAACAAATGAACGCAGTTATAATAGAGGAAAAATCACATTTGCCAAGAATATAAACCATTTCAATAACGATCACTGTCAAAGTTTGATAATCTCTATAAGGCATTACTCGCCATATTACAGCAGCAAATTGGTTAAGCCATTTAGAAATTCAGATTTACATGTAAACGTTGATCTCAAACTGGAATTGTCTGAATGTATTATCTAATTTCACGATATCATGTATGCAGAGGTCTGTCTATATCATTAACTCGTACAACATAATTAATAGTTTTATATATTCTGTTTTGCACGAGTATTGTTTTTAAAGTTGTAATGTATCGACTTGTGTATACGTTTGCCCAATACACAATAGGAACGATTATAGCTTTATAATAAATATTACGTCGCACATGTAAGGGGATACGCATAAACGAATATTTACAGCTTTTTTAGTAAACCTCCTTCCCTGCTTGTTGTTCATACTCTGGTTTTCCTGAGAGTAAAATCGGCGCCTGATAAATTTTCTGGAACCCTGGCGCTTACCTAAGCGACAAGATCGAACAATTCTTCACTTTATCAACTTTAAAATCGCTAGCGTCGCTGAAAGTCTTCATGTACTTGACCCCTAGCATACTTAATACAATAGTTACGTCAATACTATCTTCACCTTCTCCGTTATTCTCTTAGCTTCTTGCTCTGAAGAATACACATCATATAATCTCAAATTCACTCAGATTCAGCCTTTATCTACATTAGGTATCACGTTAGTCTATTCGTAATTGAACCATCTAATTCTTGATACGACGATGCTTATCACATCGGCCGACTTGCATGGGAAAATCGTTACAGAAGAATTTAATGACTGGCTGGATTTAGTCGCCTATCCATTTCTATATAAATTAGTATAATGCACAGAGAAAAACCAGGTAAGTAGTTCGTAGAAGAGTCTCGTATTGTATCGTATAGATCAAGTAAGTGGTACATGTTATTCAACATTTTAGTATATCATGATAATGAGACTGGTATAATCAGGGAGTATATAGGTGAATAACGAAATTCATTATGACAGTTAAGTAATTATGATTGTTCAGCGCGAATTGCAATCGGTGTAGAAAAAAATTATAGAGTGCTTCAGATGTGCGTTGTTGAAATTTCTGTATAATGTATAAGATTATTTGTAAACCTGTGACATCTCCTTGCGTGATAAAATGTAACGCGTTATAAACCCTATCCTAATTGTTTATACCAAATATTGCAACATGTTTAAATGCATTAGTATTATGCTCCTGGTGGTAGTGATGGTAAGTGATGTAGTTCTCCTTGTTGTACAGTTAAGAAATATAAGGAGACAGGTACAAAAAGAAACGAAATCTATATTTGTACTAAGGGTATATCGCATGTTCACATGAATGCATTTTAAATACCTTTTTGGATCATTTTATTTACTTGATTTCTTTTTTTGTACAGAGGAGGATTATTTTGAAAGTTCTGAATATTAATATGCTACACAACAAAATTTGCACAGTACGTCAGTGCAACCGCTCAAAGTACTCCCAATGGACTTCTACGCTCTTTCTCAGTCTGAGTTTCCAATTATTAAATACCATTTTGCGTGCATTTTTAGTATGTTCATACACTGAACAACTGCGCTTCCAAAAACTGGATCAAGTCAAAAAGCACTTTTAGCGAAACCAGAGCTATATGGAGTATGCGGCAAAGTTTAAACATTGATATCCTTTCAGCACACCTACGACGACGGCGGATGTATGCGTCAGTGCGTTGTCATGGAGTATATGGATACCTCGGGTACAGACCTATGGATTGTTAATGCTACACAACGTTTGGCAAAACTTGAGATAAAAGTGTACAGTGACATTATGAGAGTTAGGTCAAGTTACCTGCACGACTGTGACATTTGCATCGATAAATAATGCGTATAAAACTAGCTTGACCGACTAGGTTTGTTGTCTTAGTTCCCAGGCCTTCACCCCTGTGTAATAGGTGGATAAAATGAGACCGTTAAAAGCGGAGAGTTATAGATTGTACCATACACAGGCGAGGAAGAGTGAACACACAAGGGCAAAGCATGTCAGAATTACGCTTCAAATGATATATGCTGGATGACCCATTTGTGGCTAACGGCCAATTAGACAAGTCTTACAAGGAACATATATACCAGGGATTAATAAACACACACACACACACACATATATATATATATATATATATATATATATATATATATATATATATATATATATATATATATATATATACCAATATATATATATATATATATATATATATATATATATATATATATATATATATATATATATATATATATATATATATATATATATATATATATATACCAATATATATATATATATATATATATATATATATATATATATATATATATATATATATATATATATATATATATATATATATATATATAACTATTTATTCAACTGACTTAGTTTAAAAAATTTTTCTCCAACATGTGTTTTGTTTCATTTATTGTGTTATTCACCGCTGTGCCAATACATTAGATCAAAATTATAGTCTAAATTATTGTAATGCCGAAATAAATTGTTATTTACATGTGTTATTATTTAGTGTGATTTAATAAATTTTGTAATAAAATGAGGAATCACTTTTTATCAGATTACTTCCATTACAATCACATCTAATAACATACGATTTGACAATCCTATTCACGCTCGCTATAGAAGACTATTACATGGTTTGATGCGAAAGCATAAACATATACATTTTGATACGTCTTGTAACACTTTAAATTGATTGGAATCTAGAAGCATTTTTATTTATTTGTATAACATTGATTTCTGCTATATAGTATCTTTTGCTGCCAAGAAACAAGAGAAGTCATTGTTTGTCAAAACTTCGTTCTTTTCCTGCACGCATAAATTCGTTCTTTTGGTTCCATTGAGAAGTTTACGAATTGCAGACGTTGATTATTAATATTATTGATTTAGTAAGAACCTATTTATACGCGAGGGTTTTATTTTGTTCAATTGTCTTTTGCCATTTAAATTTAATAATTCAACTCAGAGCTATGATTTCCCATTGGAATGCTTTCAAATGTTATGCTTTTTCTAGAAATAAAACAAGAACATCAATAGTTTCTCATGATAATAACGCAGAAGGGCGCAAACCTGTCTTAACGTTTCAGAACTAATTTCAGAATCTAAAATTATCGCCACAGTAGACAATATCTCCGTGTTCCAATATAGCAAACTTTGTTTAATATCCGCAAGTGATTGTTCAAGTGATTGATGATTATTCAATTAGAGATCAAACAATTTAGGACAGCAAAAAGGAAACAGTTAAAACAAAAGCATGACAGGTACTGAGAAAGTGCAGAGTAAATTTGAGTAATAATCTGGATTGTTGGAATTACAGAAAGCAGACCAAGGCTCTATATAAAAGTGAAGTGACTAAATACTTGCTTGACCTGTGAGTGTTTGTTTGTCGAATAGTACTCAAAATATGACACCAATTCACAAGCAGTGAATAACATAACATAGTTTCCTTTCAAATGTAAATATCATTATTTTTTGGTATGACTGCACTAAGACGCATACTATGCTTTGTAGGTTAATCTAACTTGACTTCTTTACTCATGGAGGGCATTAGTTCCACGCTATTCCTCAATCCAAATCAAAAAATAATCGAATTTACTGTGGTACATTTTATAATTATTGCGGGATGAGATTTTGTATGTGAAGGGAGTGCAATTTCAGTTTTGACTGTCTCTCGGTATGTTGGACCACATTGATGACCATCATATGCCTTGTTTGACGTTTAAACAAAATAATACATGTGTGAGTAATTATGAATGGCAATCACCAATAAATGTTTTCCATAATATCAGTCTTTCTATAAAAAGGTTGAATTTCGTCACACGCAGTCACATCTCACAATCATTTCCGAAAGGTCCGTGCTATTTCTCCTCTGTATTGTAAAAATTTCGTATTATGTTTCCTGTCGAAGAAAATATGCAGTAGATTACTATCTCGTTCGTAAGATACAAGTGGTGGAACTGTAGGGATGTAGATTACTATCTCGTTCGTAAGATACAAGTGGTGGAACTGTAGGGATGTAGATTACTATCTCGTTCGTAAGATACAAGTGGTGGAACTGTAGGGATGCATTTACATTTCTCAAGCTGGTTGGGTGTTTTATGTATTTGTTCAGTACGCCATGTATGTTTCTTTAGAGAATTGCAATATCAATGATATATGTACATTTTCCCACTTTTAGTCTGAGATTTCAGGAGATCATTTATTTCTTGGGCGTCTGCTTTATGTATTTGCTGTTAAACTACACGCATGGGTATGAAACAGACATTCTTCCGATGTTCTTGTAAGGTTAATATTCAAACACATTCATGTTATCTGTACTCCTAGTCCTTGCGGGATTGCACATCGCTTTTAAGAATGAATTGATGTAGCGTGTAGGGAAAGATGCTTTCATTGTCCAGAAACACAATTTAATAATAACCTTTCAGATCAAATCGAAGAAAGATGGCTGGAAAGCAGTATCAAAATTATTGTAATATGGGTTGTCAATTAGTTGAAATTTCTTGCTTGATATTCAGTGCAAATAATGTTTAAATGCTAAATGGACGGTCCACCAGGGTATACTGTATCGAAGGAAATAATAAATAATATACAATATTACAACAGAAAATTATAATTAGATACAAATGAAAAAGTCATCCATTATTTTCAAAGTTTAATGCGAAAGTTTAGTGAATGACATTGAGAAGGTATAGTAATAAAACAGAATAGATTGGAGGAAAATCGGTTTTATCTAAAGACGAAACTTTCTATGCTTATTTTGTTTTGTGGTCTGTTTCATGAAAAGGTATTTCATTTTTTTAAAATGTCCTTAGTAAATTACATCAATAATAATAATTTGCTATCCTTATTTTCCTCTTAACACATTAACCTCTAGCGACGAGTAAACGTGGCAGGAGGTAGTAGCCTACTGGGGAGCTCTGTAGCGACATGGTCATGCATGATACACTAACGTGGGTAGTATTATAGAAAGGTAGACAGATGTAGCTCTACAGTTATATCAAATAATCTTGAATTTCTAATTGCACTACAGAATACAGAGGGAAAAAATTCAATTTTTGGAATCGATTTTTTTCTTATAAAATTGGCCCGTGGTCGGAATCCGATTTTGTGTCCGGATTTTATACTTTTTGGTCTCAAATCTAAGACAAACCGGTATGAACTGCAAACAGCCAGATGAACCTTTGCAAAAAATAGGATAAGATGGGCATTTGGAATAAAGAGTGGTCTCGATACCACAATAATGGGTCCGTTTAGCATCAAACAAAAACATCCAACTTTTACCCTTCTGCTCATGTGCGAGCCAAATAGCCAATGAAAAACTATGTTTCTAACACAGCTAGGCATGATTATCATTTTAAATTTTCCACACACGTGACCTAGGCATAAGGGGGTAGAGTCTACAACAAATGTTAGTGCTCCAAAGGATTTCCTAAAAATGGTGAAACATCACTTTGATAGTACCGTTGTTTGTAATGGATTTGGTTGCATACTGTACCGATCAATACTGCCCAGGCAAATCACTATAACAGCTACTATTTCGATATATAACTAGACCTCGCCATGAAGAATTATTTTGGTTAACTTTTAAGTTTTATAAATCCGCCCGTTTTTTTTGTTTTTTTTTGTTTTTGTTTTTTTTTTGTTTTGTTTTTTTTTTTTTTTTTGGATGTGTGTGTGTTTGTGATTGTCGGTAATTTTCCATTTCTGTCAGCGAAATCTCAAACTCAGCCGTACTTATCATCTTATTCTCAATTGCCTCTGAATAGGTTACTGATAGTATTCAAACTGCTATGTTACTGCTGCCAACATTTCTGAATGAACGCGTACTCAAGTATGCAGTCGCATCGAAATAATTTGCTAGCACCACCAGAGACACCGGTTACTATCGATATAGCTCCAAAATTAATAGTGATTAGTGCACCCACGATGGTTTTTGTTGCCGTGATTCCAGTCACACCAAGACCACCAACCGTTGATGCAAAATGACCACGAAAATCTACGACCATAAGTCGCGTGTTTGCATTTCAAGATTAGCGCGGTTCTCTATATAATTTCATCTCTTAGCAGTTGTTCTGCTTCAATTATTTTTTACCACCTTTATCATCCGCTGACAGTTGGTTCAACACCCCGTCGGTATATTCCCCAACAACATCACCAAGGTCAGATTCCATCACGTATATTCTAGGATAAAATCTAATAGTTAACACGATCGCTCCGGTGGCCTAGTGGTCAGAGCGTCCGTTTCGGATGCGGGAGGTCGGGCGTTTGATACCCGGCCGAGTCATACCAAAGACTTATACAAAATGATACTAACAGGTGCCTCGCTTGGCGCTCAGCATTACGAGGTTAGTGTAAGGACTGGTCGGCCTGGTGTCAGTATAATGTGATTGGGTGGAACGTCATGCTACATGTCTGCGGCATGATGCCCCAGTGATGGAGATCACTATAAAGTGCCACACTGCAGGCATCGTAGCGACATGACTGACAAATTGTTAACGTTATGTTAAATAAATCCAAATCACACACATAATAGTTACCACAAACACCAAAGACAGTTAAGCATCCGTATGGATAGATGCGCATTACCTCAAACTGAATTTCACCTTGAGCTGTCAGCGATATTGCCGTCGTATATATAAAAGAATTTGCAAGAACGGCGTCGGTGCGTTAAGTATTATAACTTGTGCACCAGGCTGTTTATTTACAATATTTGTTATCTGACTCCACCCGCTATAACAAAACTGATATTATAAATAAATAAGATCCAGACTCGAGTACTGTTATAATGTTAGATTTAGGTTTATCAAAACCATTCAAATTCTCAAAAATAATTCGATCATTTTCTTTTTTACTACCATTAGTTTTTTCCTCTTCTTTATTGGTCGACGGTTTTAATTATGTATGCAGATAAATTTGCCACGCGTGGGACAACGCCATTAACCTTGCTGGTGACTCATTTTAATCCGCTTTGGTGGCAAATCGGTTAAGATCTACATCATTACCGTATCTATTTTGGCAGAGTAACGTCCGTAAATATTAATAGACATTTTCTATAATAGCCAACATACTTTAACGTGAAACCAACAAGTGCTTGCGGTGTTGGTGAACTCCCCAGTGCATGAAACATGCTGCAATGAGAACATGAGCGCATATTGGTCCATCGAACCATGTTTGTATTGGTATAGTCGAATAAAATATTGGTGATGCAAGTCCATACAAGTCAAAATGAAAAAGATGTTGATTTGTTACTACTTGTACAATCCAGTGAGGCCAGGTCCTGTTGATGAATCCGGGTTGACAATACCGATTTCACGTGTGCGTGGCACCATCGATGCAAGTTTATTTCACATAAAGACGCCACGAAAATATTTTACTGCATTTGCCAACGCGAGAAAATCAAGATGGATCAATGGCGTGATCTTCCGCGATCTGATAATTTAAGACCTCTTTTCGAAGGCATTCGAAGACTCGTGCCTGGTAATGAAAGGCCTTCTTCCAACTGTTTTTTAGTGTCATTCCTGATGAAATTTGGCCAGCCCCTAATGCTACAATTTTCAACCGCTGGAGCCGCTGTTGCCAAGAATGTTAGGATGGCTGCAATGAATGGGAATAATCCACCGTTTAATTTGTGTCTTTTGTTTGCATTTGTGTCACCTCTGACTTTGATAATTTTAATGTTCTACTCAGATTGTATTCTATTTCATAGCATTGTCTTTCTAGTCAGGATATTGTTGCCCTTCTCATGCCTTTCCTGATCATGTTGTTTATCTCTCTGTATTGTCTAGCTTCTTCATGATGATGATGATGATAATGATGGCGATATAGGGACATTTGTGGTTAATTTTGCCGGAGAAAATTTCAGTGTGATCCGACAAGTGTTTTTGGTTGCGTTGTTTTAATTTTCCCAACTGATTATCAATAAGGCCGCCATACACTTCCTGATAGGTTATTATTATTAAAACACGTAAAATTTTTCATTATGAATTCTACGAATTTTCCAGAGATGCGTCGTTGACCACCGTTCGACCACCAGCACTCTCCAACAATACTGTCTTGTCAGAACGCATAACAACATCAACTTTGCAATTAACACCATCCGCACCTACTCGTGCATGAAAATTAATGTTGACAACAGATTGCCTGAACAATCTAATGTGTTCCAATAAAAAGTAATAAATCGGGTATAATGTCATTATGTCCTGTTGGGAAAACTTCAAACCAGTGTCAATGCCGGATCATATACGACTACATATTGTATTATGCAAGTGTGGTGTGATTGATTTTAAAGTTGAGTCGAATATCTTCAGAAGGTTCTTGATGACCGTTTTACCGCAACTTAGCCTCGGTCACTTATATGTGATCCAATATAATCTTTCGCTGTGTAATTGTCTCAATTTGTAAGTTGAAACGCCACAAAGACGTTTTGGTGCAAGCAAGACCATGTTGAGTGTGCGTCTGTGGTTTGTGCCAGAAACGGCAACGTTGAAGCGGTCCCAGACTGCATAAACAATAACACACGTATTTCTGTAAAAGGTGATGAGGGTAGCATAGGCATCCACAATGTTAATATTTCTAATACAAATCTAGCATGACCAGCAGCTGCACCACGCCAAAACTGCAGCATTTGAATTATTTTTGCGGGTTAATGCGACTGTATGTTTGTCTCAAAAAATAACCTTGCGAACATCTCTAGAAAACCCAAACATGAGACTAGAAGAAATTGAGTACGAAAATCATAATGAGGCTCTACTTAGTTGTCCTTGGCGCTGAGCAAATCCACTTTTAAATGCGCCTACAGCTAGAACTTGTGCATCTGCATTATTAGCATTAGTTCGTGTGTTGTTTTCGGTCGCCTAATTGTATAGGTTGAAAATCCGTATTAACAGATATATCTTTGATAAACATCATCGCTAGAATAGCTGTTCTCGTCTGATCATCACAATCTGACATGTCCTATGATTGTTGCGACCACGTTAATGTTGTCACAATTGATTTGATTTCCTTTCCATCGATGGAGTAAAGTACACTATTAGATAAACGCCAAGATACCATTATTAAGAAATGAAACTGTTGCATTGGCAGGATAATTGGTATCAGCATCAATCTGTACTAGTTTTCCCTCAACTTCCAAGAATGACTCACATGGAAGGAAAAACATAGACGTGTCCTGCACTTGCAATGCTATTTTTAATTGATTGGGAACCCTGGCTAGATATAAATAAGGAAAGTCTCGTTTGCTGCGATCATCTAACACATGCGTTCCCATATCAAATGCTTGAACAAATATACATCTGAACGGAGCCATAATGAGAATGTAGTTATCACATTATTGATTTTCTTTAAATCAGCAGAAATGTTTGAATCATCTACGAAAGGTCTGGGCCAGTATCCAATTTTAATCGACATCACATACACTAGTTTTGAGCTGGAATTTGAGTAGACAAAGGAACTCATTTACACGTGGAAAATTAAACACCAGCTACTTTTTTGCACACATTTCGTGGGTAAGATTATTAGTTGATTATACTGGACAACTTGTTCAATACACTTGTATGCGTACTGGTTCCGCCATTTTTAGCTTCTCATGAGCGGTTCTCAATAGTACCCAAATGTTTGAGATTTCTACTAAAGTACACATTTGTAAGAGGAAGAAAATAAATTGGAACACCGTAAACATCCTTACATATACGGGCCTGAGATTTGATATCTGAACAGAGGCTAGAATTTTCTACAATTTTCTGTTTCGTTTCCTCATTTTTGTTTTTATCTCTCGCACTCCTTTTGTGCTGAAATTTGACGATTATTTCAAAAGAACTAGGCTCATTGACAGAAGCAAAATTCAACGCACGCTTACTAGTTTTCACACATTTTGTGTGTAAGTGTATTTTCTGATTATAATAGATCACGTGTACACTACACTTATATGCTTAGTTGTTTCGCCATTTGTATTTTTCCTGGAAATCTCTTAATAAATCCGAAATGTCGCAGATACGTATTAAACTACACAGCTTATAAATCCAACCTGGAACAGCTTAAATAACCTGAACGATACTGACCTAAAAATTAAAATCAGAGTACAGGTTTCAATTTTCTACAACTTTTATGATTATTCTTCTCACTTCAGTTGACATCTTTAACAAAAAAATTTAGCTTTATTTTCACAAATATATTTAGATAAAGAGGCTCATTTACACAAGGACAATGAAACGTGAACTTAATATTTTGCACAAGTTTCGTTGGTACATTTAGTCGCTGACTATAATGGCTCTCGTGTTAACTACACGTGTAGTGTATATAGTTCTTCCGCCAATATTTTCTTTCGTTATTTCGTCTCAAATGTAGCGAAATGTCGAAGTAGACCATCAAGCTACACAGTTGTGAGTGTTGAACACCTACTTGAACAGATTAAAATTACGTACAGATACAGGCTGAAATTTGCCATTTTTTTTAAATGTTTGTAGATTTTGTACAATTTTTCTGGACTGTTACGCACTTTAGTTGACACCTTACACACACATTTTTAGCTGGAATTTTGATGAATATATTTTGACAAAAGGACCTATTTACACCAAGAATTAAACGTCAGACTACTATTTTGCACACATTTCGAGTGTAAGCGTAGTCACTGATTAAAGTGTATCACATGTTCACTAAACTTGTGTGATTAATTGTTCCGTTACTTTTATTTTTCAAGGGGGTTACCAAATAGTACAGAAATGTCAGAGACGTCTACTGAACTACACAGTCGAGAGGGGACTACGGCTTGAAATCTGAATAGAGGTTGGAATTTTCCATAATTGTTTGTCGATTTATCCAATTTAGTTGACATCATTAACACTATTTTTGAGCTGGAATTTGACGATTATTTTTAGACACAGCTGCCCGTTGAGAGAAGCAAAATTAAACGTCAGCTTACTATTTTGAACACATTTCGTGTGTAAGCGTATCCGCTAACTAAAGTAAATCACATGTACACTACCCTGTTTTTGGTTTGTTTTCCTACCATTTTCATTTTTCCTGAGAGCTTCTTAATAGTACCGAAATATCGGAGATATCTACTAAACTCCACAGTTGAAAGATGTTGAATACAAACTTGAACAGCTTGAATATCCATACGGATCAGGGCCAAAACTTTTAAATCTGAAGAGAGGTTTGAATTGTCTACAACACTTTTGGACCATAATCCCTCTTTGGTTGCCATCTTATACATCTTTCTTGAGCTGGAATTTGATGAAAAATTTGGACAAAGGGGCCCCATTTACACAAAGAAATTTAAAGGTTAGCTTACTATTTTGCATACATTTCGTGGGTCGCTGACTAAAGTAGATCAAATGTACATTACACACTGTATGCTTAATTGCTCCTCCACTTTTTCTTTTCGTGAGAGTTTCTTAAATAGTACGGACATGTCGGTGAGGTCTACTAAGCTAGACAGATGTGAGCGGAAGAATACAAACCAGAACAGGTTTGATGACCCTCAAAGATAATGGCCTAAACTTAAAAATCTGTTGAAAGGTTTGAATTTTCCAGAACTTTTCTGGACCATTATCCCATTTCAGTTTGAGATATAACAATATTTAATAACCGGAATATATTTAGACAAATGGTCCATTTAAACCAAGAAAATGAAGCGTCGGCTTACTACTTTGCACACATTTCGTGGGTAATTGTAGTCACTAATTAAAGTGTATCACAGGTTCACTCTGCTTGCAAGCTTAGTTGTTTCGCCATTTTTACTTTCCATGATGGTTACCAAATAGAGCAAATAATTGTTGGAGATGTCTCCTAAACTACACAGTTGTGTTGGGATGAATACAAACTGTAACATCTTGAATGCCCTTACAGATCATGGCCTAAAAGTTTAAATTTGAAGAGGTTGGAATTTTCAACAACCCCTTTTGTTCACTTTCTCAATTTAGATGACATCTTTTGAGCGTTTTTTGAGTTGGATTTTGAGGAATATTTTATACAAAGACCCCCACTGACACGATGAAAATTAAAGGTCATCTTGCTATTTTGCACACATTTCATAGCTAATGGTTGTTAAAGAATGAATTAGATGTCATGTACACTATACTTGTATGTTTAGCTGTTCCGCCAGTTTAATTTTACCTGAGAGTTTCTTAATAGTACCGAAATGTCGGAATGTCTTCTAATCATCACGGTTGTAAAGAGATGAATACAAACTAGAACAGTTTGAATACACTTAAAGATATTGACATAACATTTTAAATTTGAATACATGTTTGAATTTCCTATAACCTCTTTGTAATATTATCGCACTTCAATTGACACGTTACACATTCATATCAAGGTGAAATTTGACGAATATATTTAGCCAAAGGGGACAATTTACAGGAAGAAAATTAAACGTCAGCTTACCATTTTGCACACACATCGTGGGTGGGCGTGGTCGCTGACTAAAGTAGATTAAATTATCTTACACTTGTATGCTTAGTTGTTCAGACATTTTTATTTTTCTGAGGCTTCTTAATAGTACAGAAATGTCGTAGATATCTACTAAACTTCAGTTATAAGTGGATGAGTACAAACTGGAACAACTAGAATACGCTTACAGAGACTAGCCTACAATTTAAAATCTGAATAGATTTATATTGTTTCTACAATCATTTTAGACCATTATCCCTCATTCATCTAAAAGCAGTATTTACAGTGCAGCCGTTTATTGTCTTTTTGATAGTATCGGTGGAATTTATTGTTTAATCGTGGTCGTTGGTTTCATTCATGAATTTTGCACTGAAAACTTATATTCTCTTATTGTAGTTTATCGTTCATTTTCTTACTAGACCTATGCAATCTCCTTCATCATGCATGAGAGCATCCAGGCCTTAAGTGAACACCATTAATAACTGGGCGGACGGATCGAACAACGTATGACACATTATTTGTTAACGGAAATTTGTTAAAGTCAAGACTGACATATAAAGTCTACGCCCGACACATCTTTTCCGTGTGGGATTCCTGATTATGTTAACTTTATTTAAGGATGAAATTTTTTTTTCTTTGGAAACTCTATCTCGACTGGGACGTAATTAGACGTGTCAGCATCGAGCATGTTTGGAGACAATGTTTTTCAAGAATGCGACCTTGTTTAGACTGCTAATTCCGTCTTCTGAATAGACCAGTCCTATGGGGCATGTTTTGAAATCTCATGGTGACGTCAGTTTTCATCATCGATATTGTTTCTGTATCCCATGGCCAAAATGCAAACTATAGATGTGTCAATAAACAGTACATCAGCCATGCATAAATAGAGATAACAAGTTGCACGTGCATATACAGTAAACTGATTAACGATAGGGCTAATCCATCACTAGATCTTTCAATCACCCGATTGTTTAGTCAGTCGTGTAATTGGCGGACAGAATAGAAAGAGAAAGGAGATTTATAACCTAAATGATAGAAAGAATCCAATCATTTTAGTGACGTAACGATTGCAAATAACGTCAAAGAAAAATAATAGTTGACGAACCGCAAATTGTTACTTTGTATATATCTGATAAAACTTACTAACGCTAAATAACTAAGAAAGATAGTTGAGCAAGAAAAGAGTTAGCATGTCCATATATTTAGAAAGCCCAACATATCGCATTACCATTACAAAGCTGCTTAATAATTTAAAATTAATAATGACACATTTTTAAAGCTCTTTTTAATTTTTCCTTACGATGGAATAATATTTGCATCCTGATGGAACAGGACCTCCTTCACAACCACCCTCTCCAATGCCTTTTATAAAATTAACTATAGACACATCAAAAGAAGATATCGTCATCCTGTTGTAATGGCTATGCAACTCTTCTTGCATATTTTTCTTAGGCATTTTATTTCAATCGTATTCTTAATTGTAACGTCTTCCTAATTTAGTTATTACCTCATTCAATGGTTTCTCTAAAAACACTGCTTTTTTACTATCAGCAATTTCCAACTCTTCCTGAAACATGTTTTGTTTAAATCTCTTTCTTCCTTATTGGCTTTTTAATTACTCAGTATGTTTTTCAGGCATTTCATCGTTAGATTTTGTGGAACAATGGCCTAAATGGCTAGAGTGTCCGCCTTGGAAGCGGGATGTCACGGGTTCGATCTCGGCCGAGTCATATCAAAGTCTTATAAAAATGGTACTAGCAGCCGCCTCGCTAGGCGCTCAGCATTAAGAAGTGGTCTGGCAGGCATTGTGTCAGGGTAATGTGACTGGGTGGGACATCATGCTACATGTCTGCGGGATGTTGCCCCAGTGCTAGACATCACAATAAACTGCCACACTGATGTCATTGTAGCGATATGACTGAAAAATTGTCAAAGCTATGTTAAAAATCCAAACCACACACACACACACACACACACACACACGTACGTTAGATTTTGGTAGATTATGTCTGATAATTCGGCAGTATTTAAATAAATTATCCTTTCTTTTGTGTTGTGAATGATTAACACATTGCGCGGCATTGTAATCGGACACTAACAACATTGCCTGACAATAATTTGTAAAATATTAACAAAATAGAAATTACGCCTTGTCAATAAATTAACAACTCAAGAACTGAATGCCTTGAAAGAGCTAGCAAAATATCAACGCTACATAAACATCGATGGGAACAGAACAAAGAGCAGATTACTTGTTTAAACAGTGATTCAATACATTTCGTCAAATGTGATACAATCCTTGCAAACAGTAATATAAACATGTGATAGTATCCATAAAATTCAACAATATCTGAAATCAGTGGAACAGGGGATGAACAGGTGAAATATGATTTGAAAAGTGGCATACAGAACTTGAAGAAAAAAAATCTGAAAAGCTATGTCATCTTACAATCAGAGCTGAAAGAGTTAAATAAAGACTAAGATAATGAAATACAACGAAGACAATAAATGATTTTAGTTCTCAAATTACTGACTTAAGTATCAGCTAAAGCTAATTATCTGTCAGAGTCCAGGAAAGAGAAATTACGATTTTAAAGAGATGGCCCAAATAATTGTTCAAATGAAAAATTAAACAAGGTACAAAAAGACAATGCAAATGTTATGGAGACAAGTTGTCATATTTTAATAAAATAACTATGCCAATAACAGTTATTATATTTTATAGAAAATCACAAAAATTACATGCGAAGGATGAAAATACAAAAATAGAAACTTCATATGTTGATCAGGAAATAATCAATAATCTGTGTGGTGCAATATAGTGCAAGCTAAAAGATATATAGCGAATGAGAACCGATATTTGATGATTTGCAACAAACGTTTACAACAGAGTCAAATGCAGTTAGAACTGAAATAGATAAAAATAAATAATGCATTAGTTGGTGGACTTAACGCAGTTAAAACCGACGTAAGCGAAAGCATTGGCCTCGTCAAAACTGAATGTAACAATGAAATGTGCATAAAGTGTTTTCCATTGGATGTCAAAGTGAATGAATAAAATATGGAAATCGACCATAACATAGAGGATTTTGAATAAAACGTAAGTAAATAAACTAAATTTTGTTGTATTTCGTTTTACCATCTTCGCATTCTACCAGATTATGAGAATATCGATGGATCTGCTTATCAGTGAACTGCCTCCGATCTTACTACCTGCTTAGCTGTTTTTAGACATAATAATTGGTGATCATTTTCAGTCTGACACTATTGGTAAACTGGAATGGTTTTATCATTTCCACAATAGTCTGAATAGATGTTGGTTATCATACAATTATTAAAATAACATGACGTTCAGTGAAAAGAATCATACAAAATGAAATACGCTTACATAAATTTTACATCAACTTCAGTCTTGAACCGGTAAGAGTGTTTGGCTTTTGCATTGAGTTTTGCATTGAATTAGTGGAAAGAAAGCATTGTGTTGATTTAGTTGTTTATGTTAAGAAGGATATGAACGTAAGTTTTATAGAGAAAAGGAAACGCACTCATAAAGTCCTATCTACACGAAAATGCTATGTAAATGTCATAAACGCACACATAAGAGCCTATCTACACGAAAACGCTATGTAAATGTCATAAACGCACACATAAGGTCCTATCTACACGAAAACGCTATGTAAATGTCATAAACGCAAAGTAGAAGCTCATTCGTCGTGTTGTAAAATACAAATTCAATGTATAGACTTCACTGCCAAATAAACATTTTCCAGAACAAACCTTATAGTATAGCTATAAACAATATTACGATGGTGTGTACAAAACTTGCATTCCAGTACTCAAGTTCCTTGGGCACACTTTTAGCATAAATATATAGAAATTAGATACTTTTACCTACCATCATTTACATCATAAGAGTAATTACTATATCAGATATAACTAACGGTCTACAATTTTGCAGGAAAAAACTTTTTTATATTTTATTTGATCGAGATGACGCTGAAAAATAGATATGACACAACCATAGAAAAATATCTGAGAAAAGCTCAAGAACTGGAAAAGAACCATTTTAATGACTTTGTAGGAGAAAATTTAGTGACTAATACCTTTGAAATACGTGGACGATAACCTTGGTCTACCCATTCGGATGCATAAAAATATTAAAAGCCCATACAACCTGATCATATTGTTTTCAAGAATCTTCGAATGTTTATATTAAGCATAAGTACACATTTTGCACTTATGATATGTGTTAGTATGTATGTTTGATTGTAATTTACTTTGAACTCCACCTAAATTATAGCTTCGCCGTCTACAACGTTTAATGTAGCATCTTAATATCATGACTCTAGCAATGTACGATCAAAATATCAGAATCATTTGCATTTTCAATATATTACATATATCCCAGGAAACCCCAATATACTTTGCAAATTTGAATAACTCAGTCTGAGTTTATTGTATTAGATAGTTTCACTAGTCGATTTTAATATGAAAGTAAAGGGAGATGCTAACAATGCAGTGGATTGTACACTGAATATGAAAGAGAATACCATAACACAGAGGAGTGATGATCTTTTGAAGCTTAATGACTATATCAAATTCGTGTTAGAAAAAAACTTTAACTTGATTCGATTTGACTAAAAAGGGATGAGCAATAGAGCATAGCTGATGAAATAAAACCTTCAATATCAAAAACAGATAACGCACAAAATTATTTTTTGTGTTGTATGAAAAAAAAAGAAGATCTGCTCCAATACACGAATTCAGATTTAATATAATGCTTCCAAAAGTCACCGAAATGATGAATATTAGTAACCAAATTTGCGGGCTGGGAAACATTTTTTTTATAGTACGATATTATTACTTAAGAATCAATTGCGCATTCAGTTAATAACAACTAAAGAAGAGGAATCGATGTCTTGTATAACTGCATTACAAGATAAAGCTTACCGATATATCACCCAGTATAATCGTAACAAAGCTCACAATTAATGAAAATATAGTAGCATGAAAAGTGTTCAGATTGGTATGCGTTTAGGCTCCCATGAACAGTAACAAGATAAAAGTGAAGAAGCTTTGTAAATTTAAGAAATAGTGTAATACCCTAGAAAGACGAGATACAGATGTAAAAAAAAAGTACGGTTTTAAGAATCAAATCCAAAAATAATCCAGGAATAATCCAAGAAATAAAAACTAGAAGTGCTAATAATAAAATGTTCTAATGAATTTGAGTTTGAGTTCCAAATCAAAATGATAGGCGATGACGTATACTGTAGTCATTATAGTACTAAAGTGTTAACAGTTACTTGTTCAACCACATAAAATAATATTCCAGCTTTGAATTCCAAATAAAACTTCAATAAAGATCTTTGTCCAAGAATTCGTTCCGAGCACAATTATTTTCAGGAAAAATAATCTCTTAGAATCCAAATAAATTGAAGAAAAATTAAAGTATTAAACTCCAACTGGTCACGACAGAAAGAACACTTTGACGTTTAAGTGTTTAAAGGCCCAACTGAAATTATTTCTCGGAACATCACTATTAAATCTGGCTACTGCGCAAAACAGAAGCCCTGATAGGGTCAGACCCCCTGTAAATCTACAATTTCGAAATAATTGCAGCTTGTTTTGAAAACAACGTAGAATCTATTTACATGTTTAAAGTAAATTACTCCCAGTACAGCCTCGATTTCACTCTATGAATCCCACACTAAAAAAGAATGAAAACAAAGGTTGTTTACTTCCAATCATGAAATACGGTTAGGAACTAAGTCAGCTTAAGATACAAAGTTATAATAATAGGTTTTCGAAAAACTTAACTAGATTTCTGGCATTTGAGAATATAATATCACTTCTTAACTGAATGAACTTGCCGTATTATGCTGTAAACTTACATATATCACTCGACATCTGTATTATTCTTTAGATAAAGTTTTGTAGTGTTTATAAGCTAGTGTGTTTACTTCATTACATCAATATCTCTTATAATCAAACGAGGACAATCCTGTTTTGTTTAACGTTTCTGTCTATAACTCGTGTTGATCTGATCTGATAGTTATCATAGTCAAGTTTTCCACGTTACCACTTAGAATTTCTCAAGAGAACTGATCTCCTAATTTCATTGCAAGTTTTCGTTTGATACATTTGTTATTTCCGACCAGTGCACTTTTCAATCGCTACTAGATTGTCTCGTCTTTGAACTGGCCAATAATGGTTTTGTTCGTATCATTATGAAACTTAGAACCAACTGGATTATCAGATAGATCGAATAGTTCTTTAATCTTTTTCATGTCGTAATATATGTATATAACCTGGTAGAAATAATTATCCGTATCGGTAAACAATAACTCTGCTCGATCTCCCTATCGTTTTGTCATTTATTGTAGTGAAAATCATACATGAGCATCGTTGACAAATCGAGTACAACAGCATCAACATAGATTGGTTTATCATGAACTAGGCTAGGTTCTCATCAAATGTCTTCATGCTCACAACCGAATCACTTGACACTAAATTATTTCTACGTTCAACGTTGTTCACTATTTCAATGTTGACTTGCTTTCTGATATTTTCCATTGTTTTTTCCAAAATGCTACATTGTTCGTTAACTTGAAGAAATTTGTATTAGCCAGCTTTTTTCTGCTGCGTATTGAAATTTATGTATGACGACATCAATCGTTCCTGTCTGAATTTGATTGCCCTGTGGACTTTTTTCACGATTAACACATGATCAACTGCTTGTTTTAATGCTGCCTGATAGATCACGTAGTTTTTTGTTTGGTTCATCAAATCCGGTACTAGTTTCCTAACTTTGCTAGCATCAGTACCTAATTTAAGTTTTATTGCTCGTTGTTCTTTACTTAACATGTCATCGTTTATCAACAATGTTTCTGAACAAAATGGATAATCATCATGAAGATCGCGTAGTTTCCCCAGGATAATCAATGTCGACTTCAACGAGGTAGCCAACGTTATCATCTACTTTACCTGTGTATTTCTCATGTTGCCCTCCGCTTAACCAACTAAATTCACAAGTAGGTAGCATTTACCCCATAAAGATTAGTGAGATCAAGGTTGATCATATTCTCCGACGGTTTATTGTTATCATATTTTGGTAAATTTATTGTTCGCTTCTTAGTGACAACACAGACATCACCACGCATCCCAGGCTCAATGAACATGAACATATCAGGATCAGTGAACAAATCCAATTTATCTGATTCATTTTGAGACGCGCACCCCAGCTGAGTCCTGGTGACGAGCGTTGTGAAAGCTTGCACCTCACGGTAAACTAAGTTATATTTGTCTAGCATCTCACTAGTCTTAAATCCGAGCTAACACTTAAAGCAGAAGTGCTTAGCTGTCTTGTGCTGATTTTACTGCATGCTGACCAATCTAAAGAAATATTTTAACAGAACATAATGATTATTGTACAATAATAGATTAATCGTTTTATTAATAGCATCCTTATTGATCAATCTGGCTTAAACGACAAATTTTCTCTCCGAGTCAGCTTTCTCCTCAACACCAAATACAGTTATTGTCATTTCAGGATTCGCTTTTTCCGGATTGTGACAATCTGCGAAATAAAGATTAGCTAAAACGCACTAGATGAAGCAATAATCAATATTTTTAATATTCAAACACGATTTTGTTTTCTGGATAAACTGAGGTAACTTCACGTAAGACAACAATCTTATTGGTTTCTATTGTGAAGCGTTATCTTAATACATTTCTCGAAGATCCCTGCTGAAACATTGCGTTGTTATGCGTCTATTCTATTAATTATCTCTTGATACAGATGATCTGGTAACTCACAACATTATTTGAGTAAACCGAAACTGTCAACCACGGAGTTATCTCCTTCGTTTCCTCACCAACCTGTTTTTTCATCAGAGCGCGAACACCAATGATAAACGTGATACCACCTAGCTTCTTTACTTCAACATCAACATCAACGATTGGCATTATAAGATTCAGAAGATCGTGCTGGTCACTTCCATCAGCCAGTAATTTTTCATTGTCGAGCATGAATGATTTATCGATTCTGGCAGAAGCTGATTCAAACTCTCGTGCAGTAATTTGTCTTCGTCTACTTTCCCTCAGTTGAACACGTTGTTTCTTTATCTTATGCTTAATTTTATTTATCTGTTGTTGCATGAGTTTTCGTTGTTGATGACGCTTAATATCATTACTCAGTTTGTTCTCGGATAAGCAGCAAACGTTTTGCCAGATTGAAATACTGTTCCATAAGACCTCAGGCTACCTGTTACCATGTGATTATTGTTATATCAATCAGCTTATTAAATTTATCTGCAAACTTAGTTCATCAAGGCCTAGTTGGTAATGCATCGATGGTATCGCGACTTGATTTAGTAATGTTATACACATCAGCGTTAGATCTTACTGATCCACAGTTTTCTTTCGTCTGATTGAGACACAGCTGTTTTATCTTTCGTATATTTTCCTCTCAGATGGTCATGTTAACAGGAATAATTACTCCGATGAAACCTTTAAACCCGTTCAGCTTGTTTTCAGTATCAAAATTCGTTAATGGTTTTACATTCGTCGTGTCCCAGGCAGAGTTAGACCTCGTCCTATACCCAATAGGTTGGGCAGTATACTGCCAGCTATCTCAGAAGAGGTCCGATAAATCGTCCCTTCATCGACATCATTTTTTAGTCGTTGTGTTTTTAGCTTTGGGTCTCTTTTTCTTCTTCGTTCTCTTTAGCATTTTTAACTGGATTATACAACACAAATATTTAATTCCTGTACCAGCAATAGCTCTGTTCATTTTCATCCGAGCAATTCCATGAATCATGGACCCAACTGGTCCTAGTTGCCTGAACAATCTGTCACGTAGACACCATCTCCTGATACAGCTTTCTTTGTTGTTCCTGATATTGATCCTGATGCAGCGTCGATACCTAGTGTTCCAAGTCTGGGTAATATCTTTGGACCTGGTGTTTTAGTAAAAGTTGCTATAGCAGAACCACAAATACACTTGTCTTGCTCACTTCCATAATCTGTGACGCAGATAGATTTAAGATACATGGTGATCCTTTTGACATTTTGTTCTTTTAGTTTTTTGTTAGTAGTAAGGTTGTTTTTTAACCTTGTGCTGAACCTGGGTTAATCCGTAGTGAAACAGCTGCTGATGCTGATCCAGTAGCAATATCATTTGATGCATCAAATGAAAGTGGTGTTACTGGTATTGCTTCAGTAAAGTTCTTGAAGATATTTCGCCCAAAACCCCCTTTCGATCCTGCTGCTTCTCATTATGTATTGTTAATCACAAAACAAATCCGCTTTTCTCAAATGCAAGTAATATGTTACTTGTTCACTGTTTAGGTCTGTTGTTCTACCTGATTGATCAGATAATGTTATTCTGATGCTGGTTATCTTTTCTTCAACGTTGATTGGATAATAGATACTTTGTCTTGGTTGAATTTGCAGTAGCGATCCTGGTGAAACACTATCGGGCAGTTTATCAAGACTGTACTTACCCCTGTGATATCAACTGCATTCTCTCCTCATATGTTATTGATGTTGCGGTATCTGACCCATATTGAGCTCGATTACAACCGAGTAGAGTTCCTATTTGGTTAACTGGAGAAAGATCAATTACGATATTATTTTTAACGTTGTCTTAGCTTGTAATGTGTTATTGTTCGGTTAAAGAACATTTTTCGCTTCATCACCAGTTGTTGTCATTAACCGTTTTATTATTGTGTTGATATCAGTAACGTTGTATAATCCTTGTGGTATTAAAATGGTTTCCATGTTTCATCGGAATAGCGAAAGGTATCGTTGGTATATGTTTTAACGCTAAATATCGAAGACCACATTGTTGCTGATATTAATCCAATTTCATAGTGTTCTTTAGAAGCAAGTTGCAACAGTGGTGTCTGAATAAAAGAAAAATTTGAACTGTTCTCGGTAGATTGTTTTGAATAAAAATAGCAATGTAGCTGTGTTCATTATTATTATAGTTCGACAAAATCAAGTTAGATCCTAATTTAAGAATTTTATTTTCTGTTGTTGTTGTCACATTATTCTTTCTCAAGTGAGTTCTTATCTCAATTATCTCCTCGGCGTTACCACCAGTTAATATCAATGATGTTAATATTTTGACTAGTTCCTCATTTGAATGGTAGATCGCACTACCACGACGCTCCTTTGAGAGTCTGATACTAAGATTTTGTAATGCGCTCATTTTTAGCTCCTCGCAGTTTTCATACAAAAACTGGTTTACCCTAAAACCTCACAAAAAACACTGGGTCTGTTTAAACCACGTGTCCCTGCTGCCTCGTGGCAGTAAATAACTCTTGATAGAGAATCAAATGGCACAAAACATTTTATTCCACTTTTTACCTCATCATCATCTATTACAAATACGATTTAATAGAGTGATATGGTTACGTTTTCAGCTAGCTCAGTCTCAAACAATAGAATTATTTGTGTATTCTGCTGAAAAAAATCTGACGTAATAGGTTTAAAACTGATCAGAATTAAAGATATATCGATTAATCAAATCAGCAGGATCGAGAAAATTACCGATGTCCTTAATAATTCCTCTTACATAAGGTTCTCAGCAAATAGTTGATGAGGTACATCAGCAGTTAACATAGTATACATTCGATTTTTTATGTCCTGTAGATCATTCTTAAGTTTATCAAATTCATTTTTGCCATTTTACCTGTTACAGCTCTTACTTTCTCATCAACTGCTCCAACTGGTACTCACTCACTTATCGATTTTAGTTGCGCTGGTTCAAGTGTGGACTCAAATGATTTTTCACCTAGTACAGCGGTTGTTACTGGTCTGAACTGTTTTTCGAGATCTTGCTCAACTTCACTCTGCCCTAAACTAACTGCTTTCCAAGCACGTTACAACAGTTTTGTTGTTCAATAAGTTTACCAAGAATAACAGGACTGTTCATTAAAATAGATCATTGTAAAGCATGCTGGTGACAGGCTAACGTTTGATCTGAGAAAGTTGAGTAATTCAACTATCTAATTATCAATTTCCATACTAGTATTGCCAGTTTGCTTAGCTTAAATCAATAACAACAAACGATCAATAACATCAAGTGGTGATTGATACAATCCATAACTAAGTTTCTTGTGAACTTCTCTAGTTAAATAGTCTTTTGCTTTTCACTAAAATGTTTACAATTATTATCAAGAACATCAATTATTCTTCTAGTGTATATTGTATGTTTTGCTCTTTTCTTCTTACCGACTTCAGTTTTATAACCGTTAATTACAAGTAGTGTGATCTTGTAAATTACAGTAATGTAGATGGTTGGCATAAAAATGCAAATGATGATCATAAAAATGCATTAAAACGCTTCTCCTTTTCACCAACAAATCTGGTAACCTTCCTGTCCTTAACATCATTAATCTCAAGTTCGAGAATATTTAAGTAATCCTTTTGTACCATAGATATCAACAAATTGTCCACAATATAAAAATTTTAGTCTTTGAAAACCTTATCGACCAGGTCATAAAGTGTGTTTCTCCCTATGTTCTCAATTTTTGATAAAGCTAACTTTAACTCTTCAGTTCTTCAACTGGTTTCAACTACTCTTGTATTTTTTTTCTAATTCAGCGTTTGTATCATCGGCCTCCGTTTCCATTTTGGTAATAACATCTTGTTTTTCATCAATAGATCCCATAAGACCATTTTCTCTGATTCTTTTTATTGCTTCCGGATCAGCTGTTGGATCTGCTTCTTTTTAACCTAGTATTGAAGCTGTAACCGGTTTAAATAGTTTACTTGCGTCCTCATCAGCTCTGTTCACCTTGTCTCTCAGCGGTCGACGCTTGTTTTCTTTTCTTTAGATGTTTGATCAGCTTGCTCAGTATTTCTTTCCTATCCATATTATTTAGATAAACATTTATCGAGATTATGGCGAAACATTTTATGTATATCATTACAGACTTTGTTGAACAACAAAGAATCATAATTGCTACCTGTACAAACGTCGCCTAATAGCTCTCTGCGATGTTTTGAATATCAATGTTATCTAATCATGAAAACAGTGTAAAACAACCTGCGTTTCGTCTGATAAATCGATCAATGTTGCAAAAACCTAATGAGAGATAAATTGTGTTGCAGCTTTTATAACGTGACAAAGAGAAATGCGACTTGAACTTCTGTATTTCGTCATGCTAAAGAGGTATAGTATCGAACACGACAATTTTGTTTCAGTAGCATCTAACTCAGAAACTGGAGTAACCAGGATTCAACTAATCCTAATTCATCACGTAATTTGTCATTGTAATCTTGAAGTAGCTGATACTTGTCCTGATGTGGGTTAGCAGTGTAGATGCAGACCTTGTCGTAATTTAGTCCGTTGTTAAGTAATAGCTTCATCAGGAGAATAGTCTTACAAGTTGTAATTATGTTTGTGTGATATAACGTTCTCAGTATGAAGGTTAATAATGTTCATCATTTAAGTTTAATACAAAATAAGAATGACCTACTACACAAAATTTGGGACAGTGATTGGAGACACAGTTTCTAGTGATACCGTCGTTGATGGCATTTACATTTTACGTGGTGGTGATATTATGACAGGTAACTTGGACATGTTGGGGAAAAAGGTATTGAATCTAGAAACAGTGTATCATTTTGCCAACGTCGATTAGTTATAGTCAGTGGAAGGTTAGTAAAAGTTGACAATATATGACAGGTGTCCTTAACATGGATGGTAGAAAAGTAATTACTTGGACATTGTTTATCTGTTGCCTAGAGGTAACATGACCCAATCTGTTAGCTTAAAACAGCCGGATACGTTAAATAACTCAATGTTAAATACACCTTCTGATACAATTACTAGTAACTTGAACATGTTGAACAAACACTACTTGGTCTTGAAACAAACTATCCATTAATGTGTCCTGATTTATCACAAGCAGTCCATGTTGCAGTTGATGATCTAAAGTTAAATAAAGCTGTATCATGACAGGTACTATTTACACGTCACTAAAAAGGTAATAAACCTAGAATCAGTTTATATATTATCAACTGGTAATCTGACTCAAGCAATAAGCTTAAATCAGTTGAATACGGTAAACAACACAAACGTAAGTAAAGCTGGTGATGTAATGACAGCTGATTTAGCGCTTATCAGTGGTAAGATAATTGGATTAACGATCAATTTTCCTCCTGCTGATATTGATGCTGAACTTGAACAAGTCTCAAGAGCTTTACTGTGGCCGATTCCAAAGAGTCTGACTGACGAGGAAATGAAAGTGGTCGATGAGATAAAGGTAAATTATTCACTGCTTTGGATTAACGAAGTAAGGTTGAAAACATTTGTAGATTTAATAAACAACACTTTTAATGGCAAACGTAGTGTTATATCGTCGGTGAAAACATATACGCTTGAGTAGTCATTGGCAAGTTGCTGATCGACGACTATAAAATTCATGAGTTCGGTGGACCACTAGCTTCTAAATCAGCATCATTTGCTGGTGCGTTTGCAATTTTACGTAGACATTTATTATGTTGGGCGTCTTGTTGAGTTTTGTAAGACCAGTTCTTGATTTTTTGACAAGCACATGATAACAACTGGCATAGCTAATGTTAGAAAAAAAATCAACATATTGCTGAGTTCAGTGAGCATTGCGTAGTTGACTTAGCAAAAGATATTTTTTTAAAAAGCAAGAATTATTCACAGTATTTTGAAAAATACAGATTATTTTTGTTTAAAAACTCTGGATTGACAGAGGTAGTAAAAAAGTATAATCTAAGCAATATTATTTTGAATGGTGGAATTAAACAAAACACTTATGATAGACGTGGTGTATTATTATACTTTAATTCATGCCTATAAATATTTGTACAACCATTTTTTTTACAACGTTGATCAAACACCTACTATAATAAAAGTTGCGATTAATTACATTAATGGGTATGAAAGCTATTACAAAATTACTAGCTCTAGAAACTCGGGCAATTAGTTTGAGTTGTGAAACACGTTATCTGTGCCGAGATTAACACCTGCAGAACGTGCCAGATTAGTAAATAGATCTGATCCAATGTTTGACAAATATAAAAGTTTATTAACGATTCTGCAAACACTGATTTGTTTAACGTAATAAAAGAAGAAATAGAAAAGCGTGGTGATGTCGTGTACGATAGTGCTTATTGTTTACACAAAATGTTAACGAAATAAAATCTTATTTAAGTGGAGTTAGTTATAACTTGGATGATCTGGTCAAGGTGTTTAAGATAATGGACAATTTGCTAAAGAAGATACTACCACACAGGATCACGAAATACGACAAGGCTATGAATTTTGCCTCAACTTAGGTATAATGGACGTTGCTGATGTCCAAAACGAAATTTATAATGAGGTTTGTTCGTTAAGTTTTAAAGATCGTGCAAGAGAAAGACTAAAATATGATAACAAACCTTCTGTCATAAGGGTAAACGTTGAAATAACGGAACACTACTTCAAGAGATTCAAACAGAATAAAATTGAGTTTGGTTAACACTGATTTAGGAAGTAAGTACTTCGTTTTTCTCGTCATACTCAAGTGCATGGTGCTTGATGTTGGTGTTAGCAGTTTTTTACTGTCCAAAATCGCAATGCAAATATCCAAAGTTGACGATGAACCTAAACAAGATAGAGGTTTATGATGAAGGTTGTTGTTGTTGTTGTTGTTGTGGGCTTTGACGCCATTTTTGAGCACACGATAGGCTATACATGGCGGCCAGTATTAATGGGAGAGGAAGAACCCAGGAAAACCCCGGAAAGAACCACCGACGCAAGAGAAGCTACTGGCAAGCTTTCTCACATACCCATATTGTCCTAATCGTAGACTCAAACCCAGGCAAACAGAGGTGTGATGGCAGTGATCCGTAACGGAGAGCGCTTTAGACTACTCGGCCACTCGGGGCCCCAATGTTGAAGGTAATAAGATAATGACAAATCATGAGGTTCTCGAGGCTTTCAAGGAGAGCAAAAGGATAACTGCTACAATCCTTCTTACGTATTATAAATTCGAGGACATGATCTATCTAGTAGCTGAACCACTCAGAATTTGGATAACGGGGTCGGGTACAATTGTACTGAATCGAGTAAATAATGCGCAAGACAGATAATCGCTAGATTGAGTTTGCAAAGCAGGTTACAACTGATTGCTGTAGCAGATGACGTTGTAAAATTACGTGATACTTTGGCCAAGTTAGAGAGGACGATAACAGACTTTTCTGGTCAAGTAGAGAACGTGATTAAGATAACGGAGGGAGTAAACAAGGAAGTGGTCGAGAATCATGTGAACGATGTCATATGCTTGACAGGTCAGATTGAAAAGATATTGAAAGCATTCGAAGACATTAAGAAATCAGAAAAACGTTATTGCTAAAGATGACGATGATGTAGCTTTGAAGAGAAAAAATATAAAAAATAATGAAAGTGTTGTTGTATGATCGATCAACGAGGAAAATCGACTAGTAATAACAACAAGGGGGATTCCACATTCCCCAATCGGCAGATTAATAATCGTTATAAATTTTAAAATATTATACGGAATAGTGATTGCAGTTGGTGCTAATTAAGTAAGGAAAACAAAAAATTAATTGATCCACAGAACAATGCAGCAAAAACAACGTTGCGATTGGTTATTATAAAAAGTAGTGCATCAATAAGAATCTAAAATAGGTACAAAATAATTAAATTTGAAATTTCACACGAGAGCAGAGTGGGTGAGGGAGAATCCCTTTTATTACTACTTTGATTTTGCATAAAACATGAAGTGCTTCAGAAGTCATCAAAGCGTTTTTTTATATAGATCATCGATGTATTCGATAACTTCTTGAAATAACAAGCGAAACTTCCAAGCGCGCGTATTTCCAACAGATCCACCAATGCTTTCTCTATTCTGTTTGTTTAGTTTTACTACCTGCCTGTTTAAGTGTTCAGTGATTCTCATAACATGGTTATTTATACGTGTACGTAAATGTTACTGTTTCTGTTGTTCTGCTTCTGCAGTATCTAACATGTATCAGTGAAGACTCGTCTGATGATCCGAGCTCTATCTTGTTTATAGCGGTTTGCCGTAAATGTTTTCCATAAGTCATCGGCTGCTTCAAGACATCCATCTGAAAATTCCTGTCGCGTTTTATAGCCCACCCACAAACAAACAATGCCACTCATTACTCCTAGCTTGTGATATTCTGTCAACTCCATGATTACCATATTGGGTCACTCATCTTGAATGTCTTTAGGAAGTGCCTTCTTTGGTAGTTCGAATGTCCAAGATTCCCAACTGAAGAGTGAGCAAATAGCGGCAGGCATAGGATTTTCGTGGATCCACTCTCGGGTGTGTACAGCAATGTATCGAGGCTTCGTTTTTATCTCCGACGTGTACCTGAGTGATTGTTTATTTGTATTATTCCGACGTGTCTCTACGAAGTTCAATTCTAGTGTCGCAAGCTTCTGTGGCAGAAGTTCATTGGTCTGAGCTGTCTTGATCTGGACCCGGTTCTTCTTAAATTTCACCATCACCACGGTGGTTTCCGCGACTCTCTTCGCCTTTTTCACCGTTATAACGCGTGGGTTTGATCAGCTATGCAAATGTTCTTTCACAGCCTGCTATGATCTCTTCCCGTGCAATCTGTCGCAACTCTAATATATTTCTGAGGTGTTCAAAGACATCTGTAACTGTAAAGGTCGTCAGAAATCGAACCTAAGCCGCCAAGACGCTGATTGATTTTGACAAGAAAGTTCCTCATTCGTGTAGAAGTCCAACAGAATTTCAAACCTGCATCCATATTTTCGTGATGTAAAAGATGAGTTTGCCGTTGACAAAGCCATATACATGTACTCAGTATGGTACACTGGACAGGAGAGTCCACGTCAAAACGTGAGATGCTAGCATGAACAACACACGGGCTCGTAGTATTATTGATTTACTCTCCCACCCCCATCTCAAGATTAAATTTACCACCGCAGTTGTTGAACTCACCTAATGGGTGATGATAGAAAATATTGATTGAATACGTGTTCTCCTGCGTTATAAGTTTTACATCGGCGCACGATCAAATTTTATAATAGTAGTTTTTAGGATGTTAATGGATCATTCTTAAAACTATCCAGTATTGGCCTAGTTACTTAGCAGTGTTGATCGCCGTGAAAATATTTTGATGAATGTTTGCTTCCCAACATGGAGTGTCATCACGCGGAGCAATTTAAGTCGAGTCGAAATTAACAGAGGATGAATATGAGCTCAATGATCTATACGGTATTTATTTTAGAGGTATATGCGGTAAATGACGAAATTGGAGTCCACGACGGCAGCAGTATCAACGAACTTGCTCGTCACAGCCGTCCGAAATAAAAGTCACGACAAAAAAGAAGCAGAGGAGAAACAAAGTTCCCTCCGCCGTGATTGAATCGTAGATGCTAGCAATCCACAGCGGCAACAGAGTTTCACGCCAAAAACACAAAAATGCAAATTTTATTCATATTTCCTTGGTCGATTTTAATGTCAAGCACGATAACTTGGTGTTATGTTCGAATCCAGTTCCTCCATCGTCCAGATCACGTCCGGCTTGACGATGCTAAAGACGTTTCCCTCGTCGCTGGCAATGTGTTTATCCAGAAACTCATTAACTCAGAAAGCGTTTTGTATTTGTCCTGATGCGAGCTTAGCGTGTAAATGATATCGCGATATCAATTGAGCGTGTTATTCAGAAGTAGATTCATCAGCAAGTTAGTTTTTCCGCGGCCCGTACGACCCACGTTCATATAATGGTAACTTGTCAGCAAAAAATGGTGCTAGTGCTTTCTCGGCTTCGTTTTTGGTTTATAAATTAATGATGCTCACTTTTTATATCAATCATGTCCTACACATCCTTTGGAATGCTGATCGGCTCAAGGTCCGATGTGGGTAGCTTTGCTGCCTGCAAGAAGGATGTGGATTGAAAAAGTTACTCGTACCTGTGATTCCATGCAGGGTGATCTCAACATTGTGAGTAAACCACCGCCGGATGCCAACGCCGCAGTATCGTAGCACGTGTCTGAACTACCAAATACTAAGTTATCGCGCACTGGAGGAACCATGACGGGAAATTTGAACATGGGTAGCAAGATCATATACGGACTTCGAACCCCCGTTGCTAAAGAGGCTATCGTATCTTCTCAGGAAGTGTCGGTGGCGGGACTCAGAGTGGTGTTCTCTGAAAAATACGATAAAACAGGCGTAAATGAGTCATGAAACGTACACGTTGTGGGCACGTTTTCTGTGGCAGGCCCAGTCACGAGCGATCTCATAATAACCTCTCCTACTTCTGGAACCTCCTCGCAGAGATCTGAACGTGTGGAGTGTACATCACGTTGAACAAGAGAGCAGCCATGATTTATCACTTTGGAACCATGAACTGCTCTCTCTGGACCGACAGAGAGTCCAGATGATATTACATCCCGATCCTTGCTCAGACTGTGGAAGGATTCATAATCAACAACGCCGATGACGCATAGTTGGTAAACAACAACACAAAATTTAGTTTGTACAAACCCACGTCGATGGAAGGACAAACATTTTATGGATTCCCAACGACGTGGACCATCAGGGATAACTCCCAGGCGATCTCGCACTTGCAGCTAAACTAGTTTTGAGGTACAAAATTAACACCGGATGAATCCTCGTAGGCAATCCTACTACGGCGGCGGGAGCTAAAATCATGGTGACGGATTTTACGCCCGAGGAGAACAACGAGGTAGCCACGCAAATGTATGTGGAAACGTGTCGCGTCAGAAATCATACTGATCATATTCCCCTTCTGACATGAAACATTGGAAACCGATGTTACATAATCATCGTGGCCTCGACAGAATTTTTCTCGCCATTCAAGGTTTATCCCATCTTTTCTCATTACATTGCACTCACGTCTACGGGAAGCAAATGCGAGACGACTGGAGTAATGTCTAATTTTTTGTTGCAGATCAAGCTCCCATTGTTGGTCGAGATCTGGAAATTCAGTTACGCGGACGCACTTCTGGATCACATGGAGATTAGGCGGCATCAAGAACGACACCAAGGCATAATTACTTTCCGATGATACTGCAACCCTCAAAGATGCCATGCTCTAAAATTTACATCGCTGTAGCAAGCACTTACACCAAAAACTCCACGTTTAAATTTACAGCGTTCAGGGCAGAACCTCCTAACACCGCGCTCAGGTATTTCCAAATTTTCACCCTCTACGACCTCATGTAGGTTGTTGCGACCTCATCTAACCATCAAACGAAAACGAATTTTACCTTGATTGAAGTAATATACTTTTTACCATGGCTGGAATCATCAGAATCGCCTTCAAACTTTATCAGTTGTTGTTCGACGATACCTACCGGCAGGACGCATGCACGTGCTTTTTTATAGCGTGCACGGAAAGGTGTACGCGGGTAAAGCGTACATTTATCTGTAACATTTTCCAACAAAGAAAAATTAGCACATACTGAGTGCTATATCTAACTCATTTCGTCTACCTCCTGAAGAGTATTTTATTAACCCTCCCAAGGCCACCCGGGATCTTCTAAAAACATAAATGATCAAGAAATTACTGAGACAAATACTAAAACCTGCTGACCCAGCACGGACAGAATTTCCATTAATACAAGCCTTCGAAAGAAAAAACAAATAAACGTGGAGAAATTGCTCTGGCATTTTATTACCTTTACAAATATCATGGAAACATACATTAATCAGCTGGCGATTTCAGGTTAATGCACGTCGTGGAGTAACAGCGGTATTTGAAACCATATTGACCTGAAAGTAACTCCAGGTACGCCAGCGGATCATGTCAAGCTCAATCAGATAAGTATGATAATAAGAGGTTTAAACAGTTATCCACTGTGAGTGGTGGCTGAAGTACTGCAGGATGTCAGGGTGAACGAAAAAAGAGTCGGTAAATACATGAAATTCTTAAAAACGCATCTGCCTCAATTTGAACTTTTGCTGCAGAAATTAGTCGAAGAAGCATGAGATGCAACCGATCATTGACTATAATCACGTTGACAAACATTTATCTGCGAAAGACCGAAGAGAACTCGAATGTGCGATTTGCTGTATCAGCAAGTTTACTAATCGCTGTTCTACCCCTCCAATATCCTCTTGGGCTAAAATAAATCGATTCCATTATAATAATAATGAACGATTGATTAATTACACTGGTCAACAGTGAAATCATTACTGACTTGAAAAGGCCCTAATCTGTAGTATTTTGGTGTGCCGAACACGAATATAACCGTGAAAAATTTGTATTGGCTCTCGTTTTGAAGATATTCATATACCTCATTTTCTATGTTTCACTGTGTAAATTTCTCCAGTAGGACTGCAGCAACATCCGGAATAATGATGTAACATTGCATAATACCATCATGCTCACATCATCCACAGTTGATTGCATCATTTTCTGATGCAATGCAATACTAATGCCATGCGGCTGCTGAAGTAAGTTGACGTCAGCAGTGTACTATACATGTGTAGGCCTATTATACTAATGCCAGGCGGCTACTGAAGCTGACGTAAGCAGTGTACTATATAAAGCCCAATCAGATAGGTTCAGCATTTAAAATATTTTAGACGTTGTGCGAGAGAGTTCAAGCTACTGTTACATAAAACTTATTATTTTATCCATTTACGTACAATAAAGAACAGTAATGCCTCGAAAGTGTGTTAATACCGCGGACAATTTTTGCTATATTTGTGGGGAAGTGACATTTGCCAACCAGAAGAAAAGTATCAATTCTCAAGTGAAGAAGGCATATCATCTTTACTTCGGATGCAAGGTTGGTGACCAAGACAAGCCTTGGGCTCCGCATATATGCTGTGCTACATGTACAACACAGCTTTCACAGTGGTTGAATTGCAAAAGGTCATCAATGCCGTTTGCAGTCCCAATGGTGTGGAGAGAGCCAAGCAACCACCTAAATGACTGTTACTTCTGCTTGGTTCCTCCTCTTTCCGGCGGAATAACGAAGCGAAAGAAGTCGAGAATAGTCTACCCAAACATTCCGTCTGCATTGAGACCAGTTCCACATGGTGAGGGACTTCCTATTCCAGAACCTCCAGCAGAATATTCTCTTGATTCATCTGACGAAGACAAAGGTGAGTCGACCTGTTCTTCTCCTGGTCCATCAGCATGCAGTGATCCAGATTTTCACTGTGGTGCATCATCAACCCCACACAGAATAACACAGGAAGAACTAAATGACCTGATTCGTGATTTGGACTTATCAAAGAACAAGGCAGAATTGCTAGGATCAAGACTCCAACAATGGAATCTTCTAGAAGAAGATGTCACAATTACTGCATATCGAAAGCGCCACCAGCAATTGGAGCCTTTCTTCAGAAAGGAAAGTAATCTGATATTCTGTTCCGATATTGAGGGCCTCATGAATGCTTTAAAAATCACTCATGACCCACAATAATGGAGACTATTTGTGGACTCTTCGAAACTGAGTCTCAAGGCTGTGCTTTTGCACAATGGAAACATTCTTCCATCTATTCCAGTAGCGTATGCTGTCCACATGAAAGAGACATACGATAACTTAAGGCAGCTACTGAATTCCATTGAGTATAACAAGTACAGCTGGCACCTCTGTGGTGATTTGAAGGTAGTTGCCCTTTTAATGGGACTGCAGCAAGGATATACAAAATACATGTGTTTCTTATGCGAGTGGGATAGCCGAGCAAGGGAAATGCACTACATGAGGAAGGAATGGACTCACAGGCAGAATGTAGCCATTGGAGAGAAGAATATCCAACACCCAGCTCTGGTTGAGGCTCAGAAAATCTTGCTACCACCCCTTCACATCAAACTAGGTTTGATGAAGAACTTCGTGAAAGCCATTGACCGGACTTTGCCAGCATTCCGATACCTGCATGAAAAATTCCCTCGACTCAGCGAAGCAAAGATTAAAGAGGGAGTTTTTGTGGGTCCTCAGATTCGAGAGCTTTTCAAAGATGACCGGTTCAACAACTTGCTGGAAGGTGACGCGAAACAAGCATGGAATGCTTTTCGCCTAGTTTCTACAAACTTCCTCGGAAATGTTAGGGCAGAAAACTATAAGGAACTAGTAGAAGACATGTTGATGAAGTATAAGAAACTTGGCTGCAATATGTCTCTAAAGATTCACTTCCTTCATTCCCATTTGGATTTCTTTCCTAGCAACTGTGGTATTGTTAGTGATGAACACGGCGAACGTTTTCATCAAGATATCGCAACAATGGAACAAAGATACCAGGGAAAATGGTCCACTACAATGCTGGCTGACTACTGCTGGACACTCCTCAGAGATGCTCCCGAACAGCTGTACAAGAGACAGGCGAAGAAATCTAAGATGTAGTCAATGACTTGATTTTTTATAGGTAGGCTATTACAGTTGACCTTTTACTATTGGAATGCATTTCGTTATGTAAACATTAATTTCTTGCAGATTACAAAAAAACTAGAGCCAATTTTGCAATTTGACTGTCATATTCGTGTTCAGCACATAAAAATTGATAAGAATTGACTAATTTTATTTCAGTAACATGACTTTTGTAAAAATTTGTTGTCCAGTGTTACCGACCCCTAATATAGTTTACCTTTGATCGCATCTCTTACTAGAAAGCTAGCAAGTGTTTCTCAGAGATTTTTTTGGGGGGGTGGGTCGGTGGGAGGGAGGATTTAACGAGTGAGTCAACTTCACATCTGCAATTTGTCGTCGTTGTAAATCCTGTTTTTTATACGCTACATCATGAACGTGATATGATTCATCAATCGCATTTACTGGATACTCTCCAGGTCTTGGGTGATCTCGCTTGTCAAGTCAGATATAAAGTTGGGTTCCAGGACCACAATAATTATATCCAGGAAGATGTTTTTCTCCTGGGTATTTAGCCCATGGAGCTCCTGGTAATTTTCCTAACGAAGCAGCGATATTACCACCAGACACTATGTGTCCGGTGATAAATTTGTATTTTTTTGTACCACACTTCACCCACTTGCCTGTAAATGCACGCTTTTTATTATATATTATTATTGTTGTTAATCCACTGGCTGGAATGGATGCTCTGCATCGAACACAATATAAATTCATATTATTTATTATATTTGTACAACACTGATAGCACTGATTTTTTAGCGACACGAAAGCAAGAGCCAGTCAAACGTCATAAAACGCTACCAAATTATATCAGAGTAATTATCATAGGTCCATCTGGGTCTGGTAAGACGCAATTATTGCTTAATCTTACAATGAGATGGCTCAAGTGGAATAAGTTATATTTAGTGGTACCATCTCTAGATGATCAGAGATGTTACGATGTGCTCAAAGATTTTAATGAAAATGCAAAATTGTTGGACGAGGATGGTAATGCTATTATTGATTTTATCGTCGATAGTGATGAAGCCCCATCTGTAGATGACATCAGTGGATTTATTAATAATCTCGTGGTATAAGATAATGTGATGATGGACAAACAATCAAATCCAGTTAGTATATTTTCTCGAGGCAGACAGAAAAATCACGGATGTGATTTATGTTACTCAGCGATATACACAAATACCTAAAGTGATCAGAGATAACTGTAATATTTTAGTTGTGTTTAATGCGAAACATTCATAAAACGTGGTGTTCAGTGGACTTGGACATGATTAAATTTATAAAATATTTTTAAAAGTACAATCTAACCCACACGAATTTATCACGATAACTTTACATGTTCCTTGTTCGCGATATCGTGTAAGTCTTGATAAACGTTTTGGTTAAGAAACAGAAGCAGGGAAAGCGCGACCAAAAATGATTTCCGACGGGTAAACAAACACATATAAAAATTTGAAAACACGAGAGACAAAGATAAAGTAAAAAAAAAAATAAGCTAACCCAATTAGAGAACATCTCGGTCGGTCAGAGGCTTCGGTTTCACGTTATTGACCTTATATTTTCATTTGTTTTTATATGAAGCTTAATTTTCAAAGAAGGCTTGCTCCAAAATTGGTATGTTCACAATCCCTGCTGCTCTTTTCTATCGATAAGCTTCAAAAAGTATCTCAGCTGTCTACAACCAATAAATGTAAAAGCCTTCATAACCAAGTCTTTACATTTGCTCCAAAGGATACAACGTGGAGCAGAAATTTTGCTGGTCCATGTCATTCTGCTGCACTTGCCTCTTCAGTCGGTAAAGGCAGGTCAGCTCTAATTTTAGCTAGGGCAGTTGGTATATATATATATATATATATATATATATATATATATATATATATATATATATATATATATATATATATATATATGAATATGAAGGAATGATCCACTCTTTCGACAAATGACACTCAATGAAAAGAATCGCCAATACAATGCATTGAGGAAATCGAGCTTTTTGTACAAATATAACCGGTATATGAGTTTTAAAAAAAGACGTGTAACAGGAAAATGTATGCATATTCATTATACCAAAATGCCGAACCATCAACAAGTAAAGAACATGCATATGGCATAAACTTAACAGTTTAATATTTACCTTATATGGTACATTTTGCATAATCATAATGTCTGACACATTCTCCATTTTTTAATGACTTTCCGTTGATTATTAACTCCATAATTTTCAATAGACAGATGTTGAACATGTATACATTTCTGACTGTGGCATAGGTGTGATATGTGAACCTTTGGTGCCAAATGTACAGTTGGTGTATGAAGGTGAAAAACAAATCGGTGTACTAAAACTTTGTCCTCGAAACATTGTCAGCAAGATGCAATATCCATCACTATTTGCAACACCGTTCCATTGATGACATTCACCATTTATAACAGTATGCCTGATTATGATTTCTTTAAAGTATATTTGCTCCTGTGGAGTGAAATTACTTAGAAGAATGTGTGACGTCATGTCATGTAATGTTTTTGTGTGTCTGCAATGAAATATGAATAACTGTCATTCAAATAGGAGTACAGAGCTTGATACCTACATAAAAATCAAGTAAACACATTATAATTCCCCATTTTCTCTCATCGCAACTTAGTTAAGGTCTAACTCGTCCTGATACAAATAGGTATAATATAGAGG